>BOPN01000292.1:240000-257500 GCA_017312705.2 Penaeus japonicus | reverse complement strand
AAGTGAACGGGCTCCCTCCCTCTTTCTTCCGGCCCTAAGCCGTCATCCCCGCTTGGGAGGATGTATTTCCGGGCTTCCCCATGACAGTTATCCTTACAGGGCACCCGCATAAGAAAAACTGGTGGCAGCAGTGAGGATGTGGTTGCGTATGAGCTTTCTTGCTCTTTAGTTTGTCCTGTCCAGCAATTAGAAGTTTTTCTCTAAGCTTAGCTAGCAGTTTGTAGCTTTAGAGAGCCGCATTATTTTGTGTATAAATATATTCGGAGTTTAGAGCAAGCCGTGCCTTCAAGCTCTCCAGCTAAACATTTGTGGCTCTGCTAGGAGTAGGGACACTGTATTTCTACTTCTCCACGTCTTTGTGAAATTTCTTGCAATGCAATATGTAACTTGTTTGGTCGTGTCAAAGTATTTGTCATTGTTTATTGTGCTTACATTTTTTTTATTGGCTTTTGTACCTAACCTGTTGTCTTAACCTCTTTTTCTTGTTCATTTCCGCCCTTTTCCACGTTTCTCTCGCTCTCGCCTTCCTCCCTTCCCTCGTCCCCTTCCACTCTGCCTTTGCCCTGCTCCCGCCTTCCTCCCTTCTCTCGCTCTCGTCCCCTTCGACTCTGCCTTCGCCTTCGCTCCCGCCTTCCTCCCTTCTCTCGCTCTCGTCCCCCTCGACTCTGCCTTTGCCTTCGCTCCCGCCTTCCTCCCTTCTCTCGCTCTCGTCCCCTTCGACTCTGCCTTTGCCTTCGCTCCCGCCTTCCTCCCTTCTCTCGCTCTCGTCCCCCTCGACTCTGCCTTTGTCTTCGCTCCCGCCTTCCTCCCTTCTCTTGCTCTCGTCCCCCTCGACTCTGCCTTCGCCTTCGCTCCCGCCTTCCTCCCTTCTCTCGCTCTCGTCCCCCTCGACTCTGCCTTTGCCTTCGCTCCCGCCTTCCTCCGCTTCCCTCCCTTCTCTCGCTCTCGTCCCCTTCGACTCTGCCTTTGCCCTCACTCTCGCTTTCCTCCCTTCTCTCGTCTCCTTCGGCTCTACCTTCGTCAAGTTATCATTCGCGCGTTGTTTGGTATTTTCGACCTTGTTACGGTGATCATAGGAGCTTTAATTCCACTCTTAAATTGTATTTTGGTATCTGATTTGTTAAGTCAAAGGACTTGGATTAAAGTTGTTGAACTGCTAGCTTAATTTTTGTATTTTTAATGTGTCATTTAGTTTTAAATTCAAAGTTTTTGTAACTGCTTCTTAGTTGTGAACACGTGTTGGTGTCTCTGTACTGCATCTCGTAAGTGGTTTTAAGTGCGTTCAGGGCGGGTGAAAAGTCCGTTGAAAAGTGAGTGAATAGTGAATAATGAATAGTGAAGTGTAGTCAAAACAGTAGGTCATGCATACAAGGGGAAAGGCCGGTAAAAAGGACGGCAGTAACACGGTTGATAGACCCACCTGCAGGAGTCAATCTACCGAATTCCTTCCTATTTTAGCTCAAGGCTCTGACAGGCTTGTGCGTGAGGCAGTCTCGGCAATGGAGGGTGAAGTCACAATGATAGAGGAATTCTATCAGAGGATTGCGACCCTCATGGCTCAAAATGAGCAGAAGTTGATGAGCCGGATCGATGAGTTGGCTCGGAGGAGTGACGAGCAAGCCCGATCCAGTAGTGACAGGCTAAGCAGACTGGAGGATAGGTAGCATAGCCAGGCAGCTGAGGAAGTTGTAGCTCAGACCAGTGAGCTTGAGGTCTCCAGACATGCCTCTCGGCAGGTTTCGACCCCTGTAGAGGTGACTGCCCCACAGGTAGCCACTGAAGTACCTGAGGCTGAGAGGCTTCAAAGGGTTACCATCACGGATGACTTCTCCCGGGATGTACTCTTGGAATGGGAAAGGAGGCTTAGCAGGAGGGAAAGAGAATTGGAGAGGCGAGAACTACAGGTCCCTAGGGTGGTGTCTTCGGGTATTAAGGGCCCAGAACTTGGCTTTGGTGGGTATGACTCCCACAGGCAGCCTCAGCAGAGTGCATATTACCCGGAACCTGCCAGGAGAGGTAACCCGACGCCGGCACCTCCTGCTTCTCATGAAGGACCCTTATCAGAGTATGTGAGGCAGCCTCCTTTTGCTAGTAGTGGTGGGAATACTCCAGAGCTCCTGCAGAGAGCCCCTACATCTTTAGGGTCTGGTAACCCGATCTCCTATGTAATCAGTAGTAGGGACAATGTGCCGTATTTTAAAGGAGAGACCTCGGCCTGTGATCCTCTTAAAAGGAACCAGGAGATCGAATCCTGGATTCGATCAATAGAGAACTTGGTTCAGCCTCCCACTAGCGATGCGTTTATTAGGTCAGCAAGGGCTAACTGCCGTGGTCGAGCGGAAACCATCATAAATTCTGAAGGTTTCGACTATATCAGGGACTGGAATGCTTTCAAACAAGAGTTAAGGAGGAAATTTAGGGGCACGTACACGGCAGCAGATTTTTATAAAGTCTTGTACGATCATACTATGACTGACTTGCAAGCCCCAATGAAGTTTTACCTCCAGATTGAGGCATCAGTGTACCAAGGGTACAGAGATCATAAGGAGGCCATAGGAGACCCGACAGAGCTGGTAAGGAGGGTCTTCCTTTCGGGTGTCCCAGATTGGTTGAGGGACTTCTTGGTGCTTAAAGACGACTGCACTTCGCAACAACTGGCTGAGACCGCTCAGAGAGTGTGGAATTTGAGGAATGGCATTAGACATGGCCACTCTGGTTAGCCGCCAACAACAAGCCCAACCCTCTTTCTGAGCAAGAAGATAGGCTTCGACGTCGCTTTGTCGAGCGTCCACACCGAGCCAGGGACTCTTACAGTCTCAGTCCCTTATTAGCCAGTCCTCAATCTGTCCCTTTAGCCAGGGCTTCCTCACCAGGCCGCTCTAGATCAGATGTATGGTGCGATTTCCATAAGAGCACCACCCACAGCAACCACGAGTACCGAGCTACAGCTGTTTCTCGCTCCCCTACCGGGCCCGGGCTATACACGTGCTTCAGAGGGCCACAATACTGAGAGGGCCCGAGAGTCCTTCTCGCGACGCTAGGAGCCAGAGCTCCGAGTCCCGCTGGCAGGAATGAAAGGAGCCAGTTCTCTAGGTACAATGAAAGGGACACCAGTGAAAGTCATGGCCGTGAGGGCACGCGAGAGGAACGGACGACCTCTCGTGGCACTCACAGCCGTATTCTAACTCCCTAAGTGCGCTGTGTACATGACATGAACATTCCGCGTTTGCTATTCTATAAGCGTGGAAAAAGCGTGGCAAAAGCGTGGCAAAGTCGTGCAAAGTATTGGAACAATCGTGGAAACTCCGTGACAAGGGGGTGGCCTTATCATGAAATTGACACGAACGGATATTTTTAAATTTTTAATTTAATTATCATTACCAGTATTTTATATGAGCAATTAACATTCGAGAATAGATTCATATGCGTCAATTATATGTATTATTCCTAGAAAGCGACTAAGAATAATATTTTGAAGAACAAGCGATTCTCAATCTGATTTGAGTTTGTTTACAAATAGGCGCTACTTTCAACGAGAGAGATTCGCTGCTGAGAATTTTGATTTCCTTACCACAACAGTATTCTTCAGAAAAGGTATGTATTTTTATTGCAAGTAACATTAATGGAATGGTAGCATAAAAAGGAACGTAAATTAATGAAGGAAAAAACGGTATCATGCAGTAAATGGCAGAATTGCAATTATAATCCTGCCTGTATAATGTTTATGCAAATATGCATTTCTTTAAGCATGCTTGTCTACTACATGCCATATTACACTTACTTATAGGAATGTGATAATCGACTATTGGCTCTACAAATAAAGTGAATGTTAACGGCGCTTTTATGCTGCTAAAATAAAGTTTTAATATGTTAATTATCCTATTAATGAACTGAGGAATATATGATCCATTTTGGAAATTCCTGGTAGAAGTTTGCAATACTAATCCCAATATGATATTACACTGTTAGCATTTTAGTATATGCTTTGATTAAAAATAAATTATCTGGCAGAATGAATGACCTGCGCCAACTAGCTGAATTAGCAGAATTAGCAGATCTTCATGCCATCCCGAGGAATGCTATCATAGACAGGAGTAACCCTTTTGAAGATCTGACCACTCAGGAATTTGTTGCAAGATTTCGGCTGTCTAAAGAGTCTGCCATGATGGTGCTGGAGAAAATCAAGCCTCGAATGGGGAGAATCAGAAACCAACGTGGTAAGTATTGTAGAGTAATGATCACAAATTTACTGGCTAATATATATGGTGTTAACTTGATCAGGGGCCGGATACTCAAAACTCTGGCAGTTTAAGACGTCGCAGCGGGTTACGCTCTCGTAAGGTACGATGTCCCTACGAGGTCGCAAATCTCCCATACTCAGAGAAAAAATAAAATATCGTAACAGGAAGAAAACCTCATAACCGTAGTTCGATGGGATACCCTCAGATGGCGGGACCATTTCGAATTGACCAATCAACAGTCAGCCCTTTAGACGTAACTACCAATTGGAGGCCACGGTCATTAGGGGGAGGAGCGAGCGAAAGAGAGAGAGGGAGTGGGAAAGAGAGCGAGAGTGAGATATAGATGATTATAAAAACAGATAGATGGATATTTGAATGGATAAATAAACAGAGAGATACAGATATATATTTATGAGTGTATATATATATGAATAAATATATATGCATGTATATATCAATGTATATGTATGTTTGTTTGTATATGATAAATACATACATACATACATACATACATACATATATATATATATATATATATATATATATATATATATATATATATATGTGTGTGTGTGTGTGTGTGTGTGTGTGTATACACCTTTGTCTATGACAAGACACCTTCATTTCCCAAAGCTCTATAGTGTATTAAATATTTATTGTCGTAAACTCCATAGGGTAAACGACGAGCGCATTCTATAATTGCTTGTTATCTTCTTTATATCAAGTGGCTAGAGAGAATGGAGGTATTTGTGATACACAGATACAATATAAATTGATATGACGCCTTATACAGTGTCTGGGACAGTCAGTAAATCATAATCTATACAAATCTCGTTTGCACAAGTCGGAACTAGCACGATTTATTTCCGGGTTCACACCGTTACGAGTGTTCGGGACCACCCTTAAGTTACGAGGTGCTGTGACGTCACGCGGAGACGGTTAAAAGTTTTGAGTATGACCCTCGGAGTTCGCAGTTCGAGTTAAGACATGCGCGGCCTGGCTGTGCGAGCTTACGACGTCGTTAGTTGTTTTGAGTATCCGGCCCCCGCTGGCCCCAGGTTGTCAGTAATATTTTTGGAATAATAGTTTGAAAGTATCATTATATTTTTTTCATAGTCTTTCTTTACTTACTCATAATAATTCCTTTTTTTTTTTAGGTTCACCAATCCCACACCACCTCCAGGGGCCGGATACTCAAAACTCTGGCAGTTTAAGACGTCGCAGCGGGTTACGCTCTCGTAAGGTACGATGTCCCTACGAGGTCGCAAATCTCCCATACTCAGAGAAAAAATAAAATATCGTAACAGGAAGAAAACCTCATAACCGTAGTTCGATGGGATACCCTCAGATGGCGGGACCATTTCGAATTGACCAATCAACAGTCGGCCCTTTAGACGTAACTACCAATTGGAGGCCATGGTCATTAGGGGGAGGAGCGAGCGAAAGAGAGAGAGGGAGTGGGAAAGAGAGCGAGAGTGAGATATAGATGATTATAAAAACAGATAGATGGATATTTGAATGGATAAATAGACAGAGAGATACAGATATATATTTATGAGTGTATATATATATATATATATATATATATATATATATATATATATATATATATATATATATATATATATATATATGCATGTATATATAAATGTATATGTATGTTTGTATATGATAAATACATACATATATATATATATATATATATATATATATATATATATATATATATATATATATGTATATATACACCTTTGTCTATGACAAGACACCTTCATTTCCCAAAACTCTATAGTGTATTCAATATGTATTGTCGTCACCTCCACTGGGTAAACGACGAGCGCATTCTATAATTGCTTGTTATCTTCTTTATATCTAGTGGCTAGGGGAAATGGAGGTATTTGTGATACACAGATACAATATAAATTGATATGACGCCTTATACTTTGTCTGGGACAGTCAGTAATACATAATCTATACAAATCTCGTTTGCACAAGTCGGAACTAGCACGACTTATTTCCGGGTTCACACCGTTACGAGTGCTCGGGACCACCCTTAAGTTACGAGGTGCTGTGACGTCACACGGGGACGGTTAAAAGTTTTGAGTATGACCCTCGGAGCTCGCAGTTCGAGTTAAGACATGCGCGGCCTGGCTGCGCGGGCTTACGACGTCGTTAGCTGTTTTAAGTATCCGGGGGCAGTTCCTCGTGGCCTTACGCTACTTGGCCACAGGTAATTTTCAGCTGAGTATGGGGGACTGCCATGAAATGTCCCAGCCAACTGTCAGCAGATGCGTCCGCAGTGTGTCTGTGAAGATTGCTGACTTGGCTGTGGAATATATAACATTTCCTCAGCCAGCAGAGGGAGAGGTTGCTATGCAACAGTTTTCCCTAATTGCTGGAATGCCTGGAGTCATCGGGTGTGTTGATGGCACCCACATCCCAATCAAAAGTCCAGGAGGAGGTGATGTTGAATTTTATAGGTGTCGCAAAGGTTTTTTTTTCGTTAAATGTTCAGGGCGTGTGTGATGCCCATTTAAAATTTACAAATATTGTCGCTAGATGGCCTGGCAGTGCACACGATGCCAGGATTTTTAATGAGTCACAGTTATGCCAGAGGCTTCAGGGAGGCCATTATAGAGGGTTCCTATTGGGAGACAATGGATATCCTTGTAGGTCATATCTACTGACGCCCTTTCTGTCTCCTCGTTCTGATAAAGAGAGGAATTATAATTTCTCTCATATCAGAACAAGGAACACGATAGAAAGGGCTTTTGGTGTACTTAAAAGGAGGTTTGCTGTTCTCTCAATACCAATGAGGATTGCTTTAGAAACTAGCAAGAAAGCCATCATTGCCTGTGCAGTACTACACAACATTGCAGTTTTGTATAGAGTTCCATTTGATGACTTTGTTGCTATGGTCCCAGATGATCCCCCCCTCATTCCAGTTCAGGATCCACGCAATAATGTTCAGGGTGGGCATGCTCGTCGTGAGCAAATTGTGCATAATTTCTTTTAATGTTGAAAGTTTTTGTATTGACATTTCATTATTTCCATATTTATATAGGATTTCTTTTATGTATTTCATTCCATTTGTGTTAATTACACCTATTGCTTAATTGAACATCAGTAAGATTGTAATGCTTCATATTATTTTCATTTACGAGGTAGGCAATGCTGGCATTTGTTCAGAATTTCTTATATTTTATGACTGCTATTTATTCTGATTTTATTCATATCATGTATGTACACTTTCGATTTGTAAATAATGTAAAGTTTCATAACAGCAATAAAACTGTACCAAAGCAGACTTTTTTTGTACCACAATTGCAAAGGATATATTCCATCAATATCTTTCACCGTTGATGATTTTATATACATTGGTGTACAATATTAAAAAAAAAAATGTTGACACCATCAACCAAAAGATATATTCATTCATATATTCAAGATATTCCTTATCGAGGATAGAATAACAAAAAAGAATGGAACATTCATAATGACCTTTAACAAAAAGTTTTATTCAGGAAATGAAAAAAATAAGTTTAATGACGCTGATACATATGTAAAAGATACTCCTTATCGAGGATAGAATAACAAAAAAGAATGGAAAATTAATATTAACCTTTAACAAAAATAGTTATCATCCTTGAAAAATAAATAAATATATATATATATATATATATATATATATATTAATACAATAAATGAATATGTAGTAGCACTGCATTACAAAAATAAATCTTGAACATATCATATATTACCTACTAAAAATAGTAACATTTCTTAAACAACATAAATAATTAAACAATGTAAATTAATCCAAATGTATAAAACACTGCATTATAAACAAAATATTATGAAAAACAATTTGTTATTTTTTCAAAGGTGTTTTTCCAAATTTAAAAATCAAGAATTTCCGAAGACACCACATATGCAGCTTTTCCCGACTTTCACGCAGGAGCTTCATCTCCTCATCATGCTTTTCTGTAACACATTTCATCTGTAGTTGGTGAAGCTCCTCCTGTCGCTCTCTGGCATGTTGAATGGCATGTTGGTAAACCTCATTCTTAGCCCGTTTTGAGGTCCTTCTTCTTGTTGATGGACCAGGAACAGGAGAGGGTGCAGGCATAGGGAGGTAGGGCAGGAAAAGAAACATCAGAAACAGAAGCAGTAGGAAAAGGAGCATGAGGAGCAGTATCAGGAAAAGGACCATGAGCAGAAGCAGGAGAGGGATTTGAAAAAGAAGGTGAAGGTCCACAGACGGGTACAGAAAAGGGGGAGATACTAGGGGAAGGAACAAGGCTGGATTGAGAAGACTAGGGCTAGGAGAGTGGGAGATGAGTGAAGAGGGTGAGGGAGTGGAAGATATGTGTTTAGCAATGAATGTGGTGTGTGGTTTGTAGGAAATAACTGACGATGCTGAGGAAGTAATGGGTGTGAAGTCTGTGCTGGCGAGAGTGCCTGTTGTGAGTGAATGAGTGGTTGTGTTGTGTGTATATGTTCAAAAGAATGGAAATGTGGTAGAGTATGGATGATGGAAGGTTGGATGGAAGAAGGATTAGATGTCCCTGGTCTCTGCAAGTCGGTGAAGTCTAAGGAAAAAATATAAATAAGTATATATACCAGTCAAATACCTATCATATAGAGACATCATTTGTTTTTATATGAAATTCTATTTAATAGATACACAATTTAAGAATTCCCATTAAAGAACTTGTCCAAATATCTGCATGGCAATGTGCGAATAAAGGTTGGGTAGCATGTGGATGAAAACAGTGATTCAATACTTTTATTTACGAAAGACCCAAGAATTTTTTGAGAACTTAAACTTATATGTTCAACACAGGCTACATGCTAAAATGGAGGCTATAGACATAACATTACAATAGTAAAAATAATAAGGGGAAGATCAATGTTGTCATTGAAAACAAAACTTGAGATTTTAGAAAATGTATGCAATATTTCTTGGGATAAAGATATGTTTGATATTTTGAAAAATAAAATTACTAATCCCACTTACTACTTTTTTGTATCATAAATCATAGGTTGTTTGATACACAATGTATGATAACAATTTGAAAACATAACATAATGCTAAATGACTTTTTATAGACAGTTATAATTCTTACCAATTGTTGTATGCAGTAATTCCTGTCCTTTGTCATCTACTGGATGGAGAGCTATTGAGTCATAGGCCCTGTCCCCCAATGACAATTCTTTTTCCATGATTGAAGCAGCTGCTGCATATGAATCTGGCAGCATCTTTGGTGCTTCAGGAGGCGGCCCATCACCAGTCTCCCTACACTGCCTTTTGAAAGTCATATGTTGAATCTTTATTCTGCAAGAAATATTACATTGCTATTAGAATGAAATATATACATTTTTTTATTGAATAAATGATATCTTTGTAAGGATAAATCCAAGTTTACTTAGAGTAAGGTGAAAATTGCAGCACCATGTTTTTCTTTTCATATTTGAATATTTTCTCAACAACAATGTTTGGCTAGTATTACCAAAACCTCATTCTTAACAAAATGCTCACACAAAATAGTAGGCTAAATGGGATATTTGTGCTAAACATAACTTTATTTAGAATCACTTAATTATCAAATGTAATATTGGCAATATTTTAAGTGGTTTCCCATTTTTTTAAGTATTACTTCTTAGGTTTAAGCTTGGTCAGGAAGTAATGCAGAACTTATAAATGATAATAATTAGAATGAAAATATCATGCTAAGTTGATAGAGATAAGGTTAGGAAGTAATGCAGGACTTATAAATGATAATAATTAGAATGAATATATCATGCTAAGTTGATAGAGCTAAGGCCAATAAACCTTCATCAAGTATACACTGCTAAAATAATTATGTTACACCACCCGGATGATAGGTTTGTTAGCCTTTCCTGGAGCACGGAGGCCATGTCGATCCATTGCTAGCCTTTTCTTAGCACGGAGGCCAGGGTGATCCATAGCTGCAGTCTAATTCTAAACAGTTAGCTTAGATAATATCAACATCTATTATTTATTAAATAATATGGAAAAAATAACTCTCCTTACCGACTCTTCACATGATTCCAGGCGCGTTTCAGCTGCAGCAGCGTTCGCGGCTCCTGATCAGGGAACATGGCGTTGAATGATGTATTAATTTTGTTGTACTTTCTTCTTATCTACATTTCCAATATGATGGTCTCGGTCTTGTATTACACTTTTCCTGGCCACCACAAGATCTGCTTCAAGGCCATATCTTCGTTCTTCGGAGAGAGGGGTGGTCCTCGCTTGGCGGCTCCATGCTGCTGTTTGTTTTGATGGAGCAGGTAGCTTCATTGCCAACCCGCATTTGTGCAACAGTTATCAACTTTTAACAAATTCCGTTTACAGAAGCTAACTAGTAAATATACTATAAATATGATTTCATTTTATTCCCGAATTTTCTTTTTTACGTAACTAGTTCAAGGTTTGGACATGAATTTTCGCCAAAATTTTCACAATTTCGGAACGGTTGGCAATCCTGAAGCAACTGCCGCAAACGTGCCACGCTTTTGCGTCCTAGATTACCGCATTCGTTACATGAACACGACATGGACACAACATGAACATGACATGGCCACGACACGCAGAAAACGTCATAGAATACGGATGTCAGTGCTAACAGAACGACTCTAATGTGTTTTATCGATACTGGGTCCGAAATCACGATAATTAAGCCTAGCGCCCTTGGTATAACTGATGTTGGTAATGATTTGCCTAAACAGCCCTCGCAAAAGGTCCTAAAAGGTATCTCTGGAGCTGCTGTCAGATCAGAAGCAGAAGTCTCGGTGCCATTTAAGCTTGGAGACGGTTTAACTCTAGTTCACCAGGCCACCGTAGCTGATCTGAATTTCCCGGGAGACCTTTTAGGAATTGATTTTCTCAGGCTTATTAACTTTACCCTGAAATCAGCTGCACTCTCATCCACAGGCCAACTGCTTGGGTAAGGAGTTATGAGGATGCATCTACCCAGACTGACTTGCCTAAATCTACCCCAGAATGTGGACCTGAGGCAACTGTACACCTGGCAAAACGCACTGTAATCCCCTCGCATTCAGGTGTGTTCTTGAAAGGGGTAATTTCAAGATTAGGGCAAATCCATGGGGATGTTGTATTAACCCCCATTGTTTCAGACTCGTTAACTCTACTATATTCCGTTACCACAGTAACTGATAGATGCTGTACCGTCTGGGCCATAAACCCTTCATGGCCACTTACGCTAAGACCAGGGACTAGGCTAGGAACTGTGTCCTCCATTAATGCAGTATATTGCACAAATGCAAAGAAGGAAGGTATGGATAGTGGTGCCCCCTGCGGCGAGACAGAACCTGAAAGGGAAGGTATGATTAATGGTGCCCCCTGCGGCGAGACAGAACCTGAAAGGGAAGGTATGATTAATGGTGCCCCCTGCGGCGAGACAGAACCTGAAAGGGAGGGTATATTTAATAGTGCCCTTGATGCTGAGATGAAGTATCCAGGAGTGGAGAGTGACAGTTGCACCGTTAACGTGGATTTGCCAGCAGTAGATTATTAAAACAATTCTGAGATTTACATATCCAGTTGGGAGATCATTGCCCGTTTCAACAGTAGTCTTGTCAAGGACTCCCTGTTTTTGGAATTGGATTCTGATTCTGATATGGAGTGGGATTATTCAGAATATGGTTACCTCAAAGACATTACTGAGGAAGATGAGTTGGACATAGAAGGTGCAGTGTTACCACCATCTATCGCCCTAGCCACTTGTGAGGCAGCCCAGGAATGGTTTTCTCTGGATAAAGGGTAAGGTCTTCCACCCCTTGACCACTTAACTCCTGAATAGAGGCGGGAAAAAATAAAGACCTTTTTGATGGTGGGGAAGAGACCATAGGTTTAGTCCCAGGCATTCTTCACCACATAGATACAGGTGATGCCAAGCCCACTTGCACTAGGCAGTGGAGACTACCATACATTACCAAAGAGACCATTCGACAGCAATGCAACTTTATGCTATGGACAGGGGTTATAGAGCCGTCTACTAGCCCTTGGCTTAGCCTTGTCGTCCTTGTAAAGAAAAAGGATGGTAGCTTAAGGTTCTGTGTCGATTACAGAGCCTTGAATGTTGTCACCATTAAGGACACGTATCCTCTGCCAAATATAGATGCACTGATCGATGAATTGGACCCCATGGATAGATTCACCACACTCGATGCTCATGCAGCTTACTGGGCCATAGAGTTGGAGCCCAAAGATCGCCCAAAGACTGCATTTTCAGATGGCTATCGGCTGTTCCAATTTTGTCGTCTTCCATATGGTTTGGCTACTGCACCAACCACATTTCAACGAACCATGAATGTGCTTCTATCCTCGGTTCTGGGGAAACACACACTCTGCTACCTTGACGATGTTGTAATATATAGCAGAAGGTTTGCTCAACATATGCAAGACTTGCGGGAGACCTTGACCTTGCTCTCTGCAGCTGGACTAAAATTAAATATAAAAAAATGTGCCTTTGCTGCTAAGACCATAGATTTTCTGGGCTTTACCATCACTCCAGAAGGTGTGCTGCCCACCCAGGACAAAGTGATGGTCATCTCAAAGATGCCGCCCCCACGTAACATTAAAGAGGTGCGTAGGTTTCTTGGCTGCACAGGATTCTTCCGCAAGCATATTCCTGGATATGCAACGGTAACTTCTCCCTTGCATTTTTTGCTTAAGAAAGGTCAGAAATGGGTGTGGGGACCTGAACAACAAGAGGCCTTTACCGAACTTATACAGCGTCTTGTCACAGCACCAATACTTAGGCAGCCTGATTTCAGCCAGGAGTTCGAACTGCATACTGATGCATCAGCAATAGCAATTGGGTCCTGCCTGATGCAGAGGGATGAAGACAACATTCTGCATGCCATAGCTTATTATAGCAGGAAGTTAAGGGCAGCAGAAACCCTGCTATAGATTTAGAGACCCTGAGTGTAGTGGAAGGTGTGAGGGTATTCGATTCTTACCTTTATGGGAGAAGATTTACCATCTATACAGACCATAGACCCTTGGTTCATGTCTTCACTCGAAAGACTAAATCTCCCTTTTACACCTTCAATATAAGGTATAAAGAAGGCTCTACCAACCACGTTCCAGACCTTTCCAGGCATGTAGCTTCAGCTACGGTATCGGAGGACATATCCACTAAACACGTAGCTGCGTTAGCCATCACTGAGCTCTCGCCAGAGGCCAGCAGCAAGCAACTGCATGGGACCTCAGCCATGGATCTAAAACGTGATATTTGCTGGAAGGGACAGTGCCCAGGAAGAAGTGGCCTCTTCCCCAGATGAATTTGAGGTGAAAGAGGGAGTGATTTACCGACTTAAGCACTTGGCAGACAGGGTGTGTTATCAACTAGTTGTTCCTTCCTCCTTAAAGAACACTGCCCTGAAAGTTGCTCACTTGCCGCCGTTAGCCTCACACCCTGGTGTACAGAGGACATATGAGAATGCCAGGGCTATGTATTACTGGGCGAACATGCTAAAAGACTGTAAGGAATACGTTGCAAATTGTCCTGTATGCCAGCAGTCCAGGGGTAATCCGCAGCGTGTTCCTATGGCTAGTGCTCCCCTTGCGCAATACCCTTTAGAGCATGTATCCATGGATATTATGGATTTTGGCTCCTCTATACCTGTGCGCTATGGTCTATCTATTTTTGACCAACACACGAGATGGTTGCAGATTGTGCCCTTGAGGAAAGTGACTGCAATCACTGTCCATCGAGCTTTCGTCGACCACTGGGTAACTCTGTTTGGTCCACCTCGGGTTATCCAGACGGTTAATAGGGTACAGTTTACAAGTGGTCTCTTTAAGGAGCTGGTTAGAATGATGCACTCCAGCCACCACTACACAATTAGATACCACCCACAGGCTAATGGGCTGATAGAGAGAACTAATAGGGTCGTAAAGTCTGCTCTCACAGCACTCGTGAACAAGAAGCCCCGAATTTGGCATCAGTTTGTGCCAGAATTAAGACTGCAGATTAACACCGCCATTCACAGGAGTACTCATGAGCAGCCCCTCTATTTGCTAACAGTAGACATGCAAATTTCCCAATAGGGCTCACAAACGAAGCGGTATTTGCAGAAAACTTGAATCTGCAGAAGCGTCTCTCTGAGGCAGTAAAGCTGCCATTACTGCTTCTAATGATTCCAGAACAAGCTATGGAAAATATTATAACGGTGGCAAAAGGGAGACATTTCAGCCAGATGTCGGCAGCTTAGTCTGATACTATGAGCATGGGAAGCATACTGGTGCAGCCGCTCCATTGTCGGGAAGATGGCGTAGCCCGGCAAGAGTTGTATCTCATTTAGGACCAGTGACTTTCCAGATTAGGGATGTCCATACAGACGTGCAGATGAAAGCGCATCTTAACCATTTAAAGCCATTTAGAACCTCTCATGAGTTGTCCTATGAATCAGAGGATGAGTCTGATCATGATCCTGAGGATATACAGGCAGATCCAGAAGCGCAAAACTCTGGCCGATACTTTACCCGTAGTGCTAGCCGATCACTATCGGGTGCCGTTGACACATCGGATACCGCAGATGTAGCAGACACAGCAGATGGTGACTAGATGTGACCTACTGTAGTTCTACCGCTCCTAGTGGAGGACGATGTGACCTGGTTGTTCTATCGGTGAATTTGTTTAAAGCAGTGATAGTGATAATGATGGTGATAATGAAAGTGATAACCTTAAAGTGTCCTTATAATTAACGCCCTAATCGTTAATCGCACTGATCAGAGTTTGAAATACAGCATAGAGATGCAGTACGTGAATAAAAATAGTGTTATAAATTTCTAATTTTGTATAGTTCCTTTTTATCAATTAGGTAAGAAGCAGCTAGGGCTAACCGTATACTTTGAATATTTGTGTTAATTATATTGAATGTGTACATATGTATATATGTTGTGTAATAGGTTGGCAGCCCGTGTAAAGCACGTCCAGCTTACCCATACACTTTAGCTTTTGAAGGCATGCAATCGGGCTCAGGCCTTCCTTTCTTTCTGCTTCCAGGTCGTCTCCGCTGACTCTCCGACCCCATGGCATTGGAGGGTTGTGAGGCCTCGCGACCTCCTCCTTCCTACCTTACCCCCCCCCCCCTCCCGGCCCTGGTCCTTCCCCCTTACCCCTTCCTCTTCCTTATCTTCCTCCCCCCCCCCCCCCCTTTATTTTCCCGTTCTTCCTCTGCCTTTTCCTCGCCCTTATTTTCTCCCCCGCCCTAACTTCGTGTTTCCCTTCCCCTATTTTCCTTGGTATCCCTTCTACCTACGTCTCACTTTTGCCGACTGTTTCTTCCGCCTTGTTTCACTTTATTTCTGAGACTTCGCTTCTTAAGTCTACCCTCTACCTGCCCTTACTTCCGTTTTTGCTTTCTCTAGCTACTCTCTCATTTTCTACTTCCGTTTTCTACCCTGTTTCGTCTGCTCTCCTCGCTCCCTTACCCGCACTCCCCTCTCGTTTTCGCTTTTGCTATTTTCTAATAAGTTTCCTTACTAATTTCTTCTCTTTCCTTCACTACTCCTTTTTATCTTCCACGCTATATCTCTTCCCTTATTCCTGTGCTTGTTGTCCTCTTATCCCCCCCCCCCCCTCCCTCTCTCTTCACCCTTATCCGCCCTAGCCCTATTCGCCCTTCCTTCCTCCCCCTCCTCTTGCCTGCCCCCCCCCCCCCCCCGACCTAATCCTGTTTTCAGGGCCGTAAGGAAATCCAGGGAGGTTCGTGAAATGATCGCCAGGACGACTCACACGCACATACACTTGCACCCACGCCAAAACTAGGAATAGGTCAGCGAACCATTTGCCTGAAATGTTAAAGATGTATAAATACGATTTTGTAGCTCAGCCCCCTGAGCCAATATGAAGCCTCGACCCCGTGGGTCACACACTGGGGGTGCGAATATTGTCTGTGTTTATTTGTGTTTGTTTTATTACCTCATTATTTTATGGTAAATAAAAGTGGGAATGACGCCTTCTTTGTCTTATTTGTTTAAGCAACCGTTTTTATAGTTTTATTTTATTTTACAATTTGCATTTTAGTCTCGGCATCAGTGACCATTAAAATTCGATCTCCTTCTTAAGTCAGTCATTTTAATTAATAGTTTAGTGGATTTTAACTCTATTTTGGAATTTATTTTTGTTGATTTTACTATAGATTCTTTTTACGTGCCACGGAGGCCACGTCACCCACTTTTATTTCATATTTTTGTATTGTATATTTGTCTTTTTTAAGTTTTTTTCGTATTTGCAATGTTATGTTTAATGATATCCTTTTATGTGATATTTGTGTTTTTATTGTTAAAGTTACGCTGAGCCATTTGGCTGATTTTATAGTTCTAATCTTACGTTTTTCCTATTGTTTTAATGTTTTAAAGCTGTATTTGCCAGTTTTATTATTTAAATATGAGAAAATTGTAAATATTAATGTTTTTTGAGTTTTAAAATATTTTTATTGTTTAGTCCAAAATCAGAACATATTTTCCATGCCAGTAGCCCGCCGGCTATAAATAGCCGACGAGCTGAAAATAAATCAGTTGTCTCTGGAACTTGGTGTTTCTCTGACCCTCCCTGGATTACCCTGGAATACCCTTGTGGCGACGCAGGAGCAGCTAAAGCAAGGTTGTACTGACTCGAGTTACATGCCAGTTAGGACAAAGCTGGACGTGCTATTATAATAACAATATCTTGTGAGGGAGATACACTGGCCAACACCAGCCAGAGACGCCCATGTTATTTTACTTTGATATTTCTTTTATTCACTTTTTGAGAAGTGTTAACTTTTAAACTATTTGCTACTGGGCAATTTTATACATTTATTCATACTTTTTTTCACTATTTATTATTTTAAAACCAGGACTAACAAAACGCAACCAGACCCTCTTTAAGGGACATGCACCTTGGGAATGGGACTCAGTCTCCTTAAGGGGAAGTGAACGGGCCCCCTCCCTCTTTCTTCCGGCCCTAAGCCGTCATCCCCGCTTGGGCGGATGTATTTCCGGGCTTCTCCATGACAGTTATCCTTACAATATATATACACATATATATATATGTGTGTGTGTGTGTCTGTGTGTACACGTATGCATATATATTAATATTTATATGCGTGGTAACTTGTTACTGAAAAGCCATGAAAATGTCCTTGTTTGGGAACAATGATAGTTTACAATTAATATAATCCAGCAGACTCTAACCCTGTGATTCCATAGAATAATTATA
>BOPN01000292.1:232500-235000 GCA_017312705.2 Penaeus japonicus | reverse complement strand
CTTTGTCTCCCAGAAACAGTTCGCTTCATTGGCCCACGTGCTTTCTCTCTCCAGTCATTATGAGGATGACTAGGTTTCTGACAAAAAAAGAAAGAAAAAAGAATCATGGTTTCATTGCTTAATGCCTGTATGTTCCATACTTTTGTATTTGGCGAAATTAGCGACGCACTGAATGTGGGGAGAACACCTGGCGGAAATTGTTCTTCGTTCCCGTTACTTCGCACACCTTCATTATCCTCCCTTTCCTCTTTCGCCCTTGTTTTGTTCTCTCCCTCTTGTTCCTTTCTTTCTCTCACCTCGCTCCCCTCTCTCCCTGTTTTCTCGAGCGCCACGCAGACACCCGACAAGTTGCACTGGTTGATTTATGCAGATATAATTTTACTACAAATGCAATTATTGTGATAGATCACAGAGTGAGAGAAACTGTTTACTTAAGCCATACCTAATTTAATAGAACTAACTACATATCGTTATTATATATATATTTAATACCATCGCGAATGAAAGGAAATTAAATTCACATGCCATAATAAATATAATAAAACCAATGCTACTTTATCAAAATTTCGACTAGTTAAAAGAAAAGAAGAAAAAAAAAAAAAATCAGCTCCTTCACAGCACCGAAACCAGACTCTGAGCGAAGTGAGAGCAGCAAACAGAAACCTGGCACCTGGTCTATTAAGTGCACTCTCTATCCCTCATTTTTGACGAACTGAAATTAATTGGTTGTAATATTCAACATCCTATTCCTGTGTGATAAAACGAGTAAGCAATAACGTAAGTAATGAAGAATTACTGCATCATATAACAATGTTTTACGCTTGTCCAAAGGCGAAGGGCAAGTTAAACACATGAGCTATTATCTCTGAATAGATTCTATTTTCGTGTCAGGATCGTAATAATAAGTGAGACAATATCATCCTCATTTTACAAAAGGCTTATACATGTGCTTGAAGAATCATATAATCCTTTTCTTTTGCATGCAATGAAATTCTTTGAATGGGGAAATGTTATCTAGTATTTACCCAGATATGTTTGTCTCTATGATTTCGTCGAATTGATGTTTCTTTTTTTCTTTTCTTTTTTAATAAAAGAAACTATTTTTTTCATCAGTTAGACAACTTTTCATATTCCTTTAGGGAGTCCTGAACTGTAAATGTGGATAAGATTTTCTGTTTATATATGAAACAACCCTGACGAATACTCTCGCTATCGGCCCAGTGGTCGGGTGCTCCACTGTCTATCATTGTAACCCGAGTTCGGTCGAATCCTTACCCCTCGGTGACTGAGTCTTTTCGTAGAAATCTCAAACATATTGCTGCAAAATGCCCCGATCCAAAAATTTTCGATCGTTTCAGGACTGTTAATCCGTTTATTCCTTATTTCTATGGTCTCCCTAAAACTCATAAGGACGGTATCCCCTTAAAACCAATTATTTCGTCGTGTAAACATGAGTGGGTTTCCGGTAAACTGAAAACTTTAAATACCCGTTGAAATTATGCAACATTATATCTAGAAAGGGTAATTTACCAGCATTTTCCCATTCTACATCATAGATAAAGTCCGTAATTTACAGACCCACAATATGAAACTTTTAAGTTTTGATGTAGATTCCCTGTTCACAAATGTTCCCCTTGATGATGTACTAGATTTTTTAGAACGTAAACTTACTGCAGCTCCTCATAAGATTCCCATTCCGATTGATCACTTTATTGAACTTGTTCGTTTATGCGTCTCGAATAACGTTTTCTCTTTTGAGGGAGAATTTTATAAGCAGACTAACGGTATCGCGATGGGTAGTAGTTTAAGTCCGGTCCTTGCGAATTTATACATGGAAATGTTCGAGACGGAACTCCTTCCGGCCATTCTCCCTCCGGGCTCGAGTTGGTTTAGGTATGTTGGTGATATTTTTTATATGTGGCCTGTAAACCGTCCGGATTTCGACGATTTTTTGCGTAGTCTTAACACTCTTCCTCGTACCATTAAATTCAAAGTAGAATGGGAAGATGCTGGTAAATTACCCTTTCTAGATATACTGTTGCATAATTTCAACGGGTATTTAAAGTTTTCAGTTTACCGGAAACCCACTCATGTTGCTAATTATCTTCATTTTTTCTCATATCATCCCTTATCCATTAAGAAATCAGTAGCCTCGTCTATGTTTCTTAGAGCATATAGGATCAGTGATAATGAGTTTATTGATAGAGAACTTAGCATCATTATGGAGTCTTTTAAGAATCTTGGCTACCCTAAGTTTTTCTTAGAACAAGCGCATTCATATGCGAGATCCAAATTTTATTCGCAAACTAAAGTCACGCGTAAGGATAGGTCCGATAACTTACTCGTTGTTCCGTTTAATCAGTCACTCGATGACAAGCGTCAGTTACTTAAAAAAGTGGACATCGATATAGTGTTCACTTATCCTAACACGTTGCGTAAATCTTTGATTAAACACAATGCGTCCAACGCTACTCTTGGCACTTCTGGCATTTACGCTATT
>BOPN01000292.1:215000-227500 GCA_017312705.2 Penaeus japonicus | reverse complement strand
TCTGTCTAAGGACACTGTCATTTCTTTATTGTTACAACCGAGGAATTCCTTGGTTGTGGGATTTCCTGGAAGTGAGAATACGTAGGTATTGCGATGTGGGTGGGGGGGGGGGGGTCTCTCTTTCTTTCCTTCAAGTGTGTAAGTAGTACACGTGGGAGCGTGTCCATGCGATGGACGCATATGTCTGCGAGAGTTGATTTGCCATCTTCAGGACTGACTCTCTCTCTCTCTCTCTCTCTCTCTCTCTCTCTCTCTCTCTCTCTCTCTCTCTCTCTCTCTCTCTCTCTCTCTCTCTCTCTCTTTCTCTCTCTCATAATCTCTCACTCTCTCTTTCTTTCTCTCTCGCCTTCTCCCTCCCCTCTCTCTTCTCATTTCAATCCTACTAATTAAAACCAGTTTATATCTGCATCTTCATGAAGCTGATAGAGTAATATACGAATCATTCTGGGAGACGATTAGAAAGAATGTACCTGTCCAATCACTGTAGAATGAAAATGAATATATTTTAGTTGGCGGACGCAAGCGGATGTTATTTCGAATGGAAGTATCATTTCATACCTTATAAATCTTTTTGATTAGTGAACATACTTTCGTAAGATCAAAAGCATTATAATTTATCAAGGGAAATGAGCTTACGAATCAACAGCGATATTGCACATTTACATCGACAACCAAGACAGCGATGGCGGATCAGTGGAATGGAAGAGAAGTTTGTTTATTTATTACGCGAAAAGATAATCAGAAACAGTGTTATTGTTTACGCAGAAGTCGTTTTTGTAAAGGCTTAAGCTATCAATTACTCTTATATTTGAATACTCACAGTATTTGAGCTATGAATCGAGTCGGTACTTTCAGTCGTGACCTACTCTCTTTCCCACTACTGGAGTTCACCAATAAAATGTTAATTCAAATTCGTCAACCAGAGAATAACCGTTTGTCAAATACAATTGAAATAATCAAATTGTGGACTTTTTAAAAGGTCGTATTGACAGGTAAATTGAATTGCAAATGTTGACCTGAAATAACAGCTCGTTTCCCACAGAACATTTGCATAATGAAACTGTTTGCGTTAAAACTAATTGTAAATCAAAACATGGTGATCCCACTAGTCATAGATGTACACATAACTGCAAATGTTATTCACGGGAAAACAAGATTTATAATTCATAAAATGCAATTGCTTCGAAATGTGATAGCATCGACTCTTCTTTCCGACGTAGCAAAAGTTTCGAAACAATGCCGTCCTAAATGTCCCGCCGGACGCATTGCGTATCTCGTACTTTTTTCATCCTGACACAAGTTATTTGCGAAGTCTTTGGGATTTCCTGCGTAAGAGAGAGAAATTTGAGGCAAATCCCGGTTAAAATGTGTAATGATAGCCGTTACAGAGATACAAAGCAGGTCACTTCTCGGGCATTTCCTCAGGTCTTGGATATAAATAATACATCTTGCGTAGCGTCATTTTGTAAGAATGATAAAGGCTGGAGGTCATGATCCTTAAACACCGTGAGGCCGTTCATTCTTTGCGACGGGTGAGGGATTAGAGAGAGAGAGAGAGATAGAGAGAGAGAGAGAGAGAGAGAGAGAGAGAGAGAGAGAGAGAGAGAGAGAGAGAGAGAGAGAGAGAGAGAGAGAGAGAGAGAAAGAGAGAGAGAGAGAGGAGACAAAGACAGTGACAATTACAGTGACAATGACAGAGATAGACATAAAGACAGACAGGAGGATATTTGTCTGTTGGTTTTCAATAAAGACATTAGAAAGAACTGCCAAAACTAAGACTCATATATACCGCCTTATACTCACTTAAATGCACGAGCTGTTTCTTTCAGGCTCTTAAATACAAATGGTAGCTACATTCAGCCACACTTAGGTTTACGTTTAAAGAACAAACTGAATTCGAATTTGTTCTTGTGCTAATGACCGAACTGAAAATCTCCGGTTGGCTTCATAACTTACCTAGACTTGTGTTTTTCTCTTTGGAGTTTGGATGCATGTTTACGTTTCTCTGTACGTTCTATTTTATATTCCATGTTTATTATAATTGATTTATACTTTTAGAATCATGTGTATGCCTGTGTAAGTGTGTTCACATGCAAGACTGATTCCCAATGAATTACGAGATTACAGTGTGAAAACCTTAATGATAAGAGGGCGACGACCTTTATGAAAAAAAAATAAATAAATAAATAAAAATCTTGCACTTACTTTTGACAAATATACTGATTGTTAGTCTGAAAGAAAAATATTGTAATAATACGATTTATATGAAAATAAATTATCAAAAAAGTGCTCCGTAAGATCATTATTGATAATAGAAAAAAATGTTAAATATATTTTAACTAACTTACTGCTGTTGTATGAGCTTATTTCTAGGCAGAAAATTAAATTCTGACAAAATGCAAATTTACATTAGTTTTCTCTCTCTCTCTCTCTCTCTCTCTCTCTCTCTCTCTCTCTCTCTCTCTCTCACTCAATCACTCGCACTCCTTCGATCTCTCTCCTAGTGTGATTTACTCACACACACACATACTCACACACACACACACACACGCACACATACAGACTCACACATACATTCACGCTAGGAAATACTTTTCAACCAGAAAAAGAAATAAAACTGCTCTTCACGGCAGAACGTTAAGTTAAAGGTTAGAAATAAGAGCATCAGTTGAGCGAATGCATTTAATTTTTCAACGTGAAAGTAAATCGGCTTCAAAAGGCAAAGGGAAAAAGTAAGTGCGTCAATGTGGAATCAGCTCAGAAAATGAAGGCACAGTGCAACTAGACGCAGAATTTGTTAGCGTGTTTGCAACATGGAAGATAACCCGGACTTGCAACCAAAAGAACGACATTTTACAAAGAGACATCATAAAATTTTGTGTGTGACGATGACTGCCTTGACTTGTGGTTCTGCATTTCCCTGCGATATTGCGCATTGCTTATCCAATGCGCCCACTGCCCATGCAATGATTGCTGCAATAATCTACCTCTCGCAGGAGAGACTTCGTCCGAATGTCCTGACAGGAAATGGCGGCAACACTCATCAGGGAAGGATATTGCACAGTGCACGCAGGCACTCGGTCGAGAATGAAGAAACTCACTGAGTATCCGATAGATGGCTCTTTCGCGCCTCTTGCCTCCTGGCCGATGTAGTTTCTGCTTCTTACTGATGGAAAGATTTTATCATAATGTTATCATTATAATGACATGATGAAATAATGATGATAAAAGTAATAATAATAAGGTTAATGATAATGATTATTAAAAAATAATAACCATAACATTAATAATAGCTATGTTGACAATGATGATAATGATTATTATCATTATCAAGGATTTATATTTATGAATATTTAATTATCATAATGATGATGGTAGTGATCATGATAATGATATTGTTGATATCAATAATAACTACAAGAAAATAAGGATAATGTTGATATTGGTAGCAATTGTAACGGCCATTACCCTTCGCCTTATCCCCATATTATCGTTATCATTATCACCATCATTATCACTTTTATCGTCATCATCACCGTTACCATCATTGCCAGTCGTCATCATTATCATCATTACTACCACCATCATTATCACTTTTATCGTCATCATCACCGTTACCATCATTGCCAGTCGTCATCATTATCATCATTACTACCACCGTCATTATCACGTGTTGTTATGCATGCCGTTTCCTCCTCCTTCTCTCTGCTTCCCTCCTCCACGTCCTCTTCAGAAGCGGCGATATGAGTCGCGTCCGGATTCTTGTCTGAGGAAATGCCGCTTTGAGGATCCCTTTGGAGTTTGCTATCATAGGGCATTGTATCTCGAGCTTTTCAACCTTTATAAGATTTAATGAGAGGGGGACGCCATTGCCCTCCGTTCTGAGTTAGTCTCTTCGAATATCTGATCCAAGCTATTTGGAGTTCAAGCTATTCCCGAGGAGTACTTTCCTCGAGGACGATCTCGAGGGCTCCCGTCCCCCTTGAGGCTTCGCACCGTCCGTTCTGAGGCCGTTCCGCTCGCAGGTCGAGTGACGAAAGGGTTGAATGCCCGAGCGCACTTCGGGCTCTTCCGCCCACGAGCCTCAATGTGTGCCTGCGTCGTCGGTGGCGGAGGAGGCTAATGAGCACTCGGGGGACGACCGTGGGAGCCGAGGTCGCCTCTGGGAAGGCCAAGACCTAATGTTTGTGTTTGTGTTTGTGCATGTTTGTGTGTTTGTTTGTGTGCGTGTGTGTCTGGTTGTGTATTTGTGTGTCTGGCTGTGTGTGTGTGTGTCTGGCTGTGTGTGTGTGTGTGTGTGTGTGTGTGTATGTATGTGTGTGTGTGTATGTGTGTGTGTGTGTGTGTGTGTCTGGTTGTGTATTTGTGTGTCTGGTTGTGTGTGTGCGTGCGTTGATGAATGATAGCTCCAAGCCGCTGCACCGCTAATCGGTTTTGCGTTCAGTAATAACCCTTGAACCTCTTTGATCTGGCGTATTACTATCTTTTGCGCCACGATTTTTGTTCCGGCCATGACACACTATCCGGCGTTGTCAAGTAATTCTTATACTTGCAATTGAAGTATGCATGGCAATGCTCTTTCATAACTGCTATTATGAATTTAACTTAGAGCTTTCAATTGAATGCGAACATTTACAAACTGACTGTTTGCAATATATGCTGCGGCATTCATCCTTGCCCTTACCTGTGCGAAAAGGATTGGAAAAAAATATTATACCGTGGAAAGGGAGAGAAAAATAATTAAAAACGTAAGTTAAGTATTCCTAACAAAAAAACAAACGTACACGCGCGCGCTCGCAACCTTCAAATACGAAAAAAATCAATCTAGTTAAAATGACAAATCAACATATTTTGTGTTCATGTTTTTTCTTCGTGTGTGTGTGTGTGTGTGTGTGTGTGTGTGTGTGTGCGCGTGTGCGTGCGTGTGTGTGTGTGTGTGTATGGGTGCGTTTGTCTACGAAGAAAGCGGAGTTGGAACCGAGACGAAAACAAAACCCAAGCAGATTCAAGGGAGAAAGAGTTCGGAAACCTCGCTGTGTCACTCCAGGTGTTTGCGTCAGTCACCGCTGAGTGACATTCCTTCCTCTGGTGTTGTGTCCAGGTTACGTTCATCAAACTTGCATAAAAAAATACGAAGAAAAGAAAAGTCGCTGAACAAACTTTCCCATAAATAAAACAAAACTGAACTTTCGGCGAAATCTCGAGAGCCTGATTCAGTCGCCGCAATCGAGACTTAAAGTCGCAGTTCTCTCAAGTTCTCTCTTGAATTCTATTGAATTCTATTGAATTCTATTACTTTAAACCAAACGGGAATAGGAAACGACGGACGCGCTCGCCTTCTCTGATCGTTGAGATCGTCGAGAGGAGGCGAAGGAGGAGGAAGAGGAAGAGTTAGAGGAAAAGGAGGAAGGGGAGGAGGAGAAGAAGAAAAAGGAGAAGAAGAAATAGGAGAAGGAGGAATAGGAATGACATGGATGATGTATATATAACAATGTACAGAAATACAACGACCTTATGGCAGTTAGAGAAAAGTAAGTTGATAATCTCTCCTCCTTATCTCTTTCTCTCTCTCTCTCTCTCTCTCACGCTTTCTCTTTCTCTCTCTATATATATATCTATCTATCTATCTCTCTTTATGTGCTCGATCAATTTCTAAAAAAAAGAAATGATGAATGGTCAAGATCCCCGGTGAGTGATCCTTCGCCTCCGCCGTCCTGCTTTCCCTCACTCTCTCTCTCTCGAAACGGCTGTCATTCTCGGAAGATATGTCGCTTTGATGACTGACTTCGAGATAACTTTAAAAATGAATTAATTGTATCTCTTTGTAAAAACGTTTTATCGATGAAGACATAGGACACGTAGGCGACATTCGTTGCAACAGATTCAATCAACGGCTGCTTTTATCTTTAATGTACAGTGTTCTGCATCTTGCATCCGGGACAGGAATATACCTGAAGAAATCAAGGAGGAAAGGAAGGCGTAGAACAAGAGAAAAGAAGGGAAGAAGGTAAAACTAAGAGAAGTTATATGCCCGTAACACTACACAAAAGAAAATATATCCGTTTACAAAATTCTAACTGATATTGCGTTCCATGTCTCCTTAATTATACAAATATTTAGCATAATCAAGTCTGTTTTGCTTTATACTTAGATAGCCGTTGCTCAGCATCATGAGTTTCAAAATCAGAATTTGTCGTGTTGTTCTAATCGTTTGTCCAAATAATCAGATAATTATCAGTTGCATTACACTTCACTGAACACCAAGATAAATTACACTTCACTGAGCACCAAGATAAATAATGTCAAGAAAATGACGTGCAGCATATTAATCTGAGAGAGAGAGAAAAAATAGGATTCCATGTCCAGACCTTTGTAAATTTCAGTTAAATAAATATAATGAAAGGAAATGAAAAAAATATATTCAACTGAAAGAGGGAGAGGAATGATTTCTGACCTGCACCGTGGTAAGATTTTTCAATTATCTGTTGCATCGTTACGAGATGACAATGAGTGCACAAATCATGAAACATACATCATAGCATATCAACCCCGAGATAATCACCAATCGCACATATAGCATACGTGATAAAGCATATGTAAAAGAACATAGATCGAAAGACTGGACTGGAGTTGTCGATGAAGAGTCTTGGGGACGCGGAGGAGGCGGAAGGGGATGAGGGAGACAAAGCTTCTCTGGAAGGAAAGACAAATTGCTCTTGTGGGAAGGAGCTCACGGAGACTGACATGACAAGAAGTGATTTATGATGCTGGGAGACGAGGCTAAAGGCGAAGGCGGTGACATTCCAACGAGAGAAATGATTCTCTAAAGTGTTTATGGGGATTTCCGTTAAAGAAGTGTAAAAGAAGATTTTTCTAGAGTGAAAGATAATGGAAAGACCGCTGCGTTCATGGGTTCTATACGTTGCGAAATGTAATATGCACCACTATTTGAATTCTCTCTCTCTCTCTCTATCTCTCTATCACACACACACACACACACACACACACACACACACACACACACACACACACACACACACACACACACACACACACACACACACACACACACACACACAGACGTTTCATGCGTGGTTGTGTGTGCTGCTTCTGGTGGACAATTTATTAAATATTTCTGGTTTCGCTTAGACGGAGACACTTAAGTCCGATGAATAAGAATCTAAGAAAATATATCATTCTTAACAAAGAAAAATAGCAAATGATAAAAAAAGATAACAATGACACCGTCTGCCATGGCTTATGTTAAGAAGCTTCTGCACTCGGGTGTCATGTTGGGCTAAAAGAGAAGGAGAGGGGGGAGAGGGAGAGATAGAGATGGAGAGAGAGAGAGGGAGAGCGAGAGCGAGCGAGCGAGAGAGAGAGAGAGAGAGAGAGAGAGAGAGAGAGAGAGAGAGAGAGAGAGAGAGAGAGAGAGAGAGAGAGAGAGAGAGAGAGAGAGAGAGAGAGAGAGAGAGAGAGAGAGAGAGAATGACGACAGAAGACGGATAGCTCAGAGGATATTGCTTCAAATTATCCCCTCGTAAAGAATTTAATCTCGTTCGAGAATTTTCAAGGGATGCATTCTGTCTCCGGTTTAAGGGCCCTATTTCTTGCATACTCTTATACATACAAATTCCTCTTTATCAATCAATAACTCCCTCTTTTCCCATAATCCCTCCTCCTGTGCAGTTAAAGGTCTTGTGGTCATCGTTAAAGCCGAAATAAACTCTCATGTTTATTTATTTTATTTATTTTTTTTTTCCACGATGGCAATTCTCTGTTATCTTGGTTACTTGTAACAGAAGGTTGGGAGATACTGGCATTTTGTTCAATCTATTCTTGAAAGTTGTAAGGGGCAGACCTTAAAAAATGGAATATGCGTGTGTAGAGGCGAATTGCAGCGTGCAATGGAAACTATTAAAGTATATGAAAATTTAGACTCTGAAAAGAACTTATATTTCGTAAAGACACTTTGCATAAAAATAATGAGGATCTCGGATTTCTTAAGTGCATCATAGTTTCTTCTCTTAGGTCGGTTTTCCAATGCAGCAAAATTTATCTAAGCGTGTTGCGATGCTTCCCTCTCTTCCACGACTTATGCTTCATGTATCTCCTGCAAGGTCTTTGGGATTCATGGGAGAGAAAAGCCAGGTTGATGCTCTTTGCCTACTGAAGTGTGTAGAACTAATAACCAGGATAAAAACAAGACATTGAGTGTATGTGTGTATATACATACACACACACACACACACACACACACACACACACACACACATATATATATGTATATATATATACACACACATCTACAGACAGACACAAACACGTACTGACAAACAGCCCATATATACACACTCACACAAACGCAAACACAAGGATCGCCCTAAACAGACGCACATACAGACAAACTGATACATACTCGAAAACACATCAAGACAAGGAATCACACACGCAAAATAAATATAAATGTATAATCTACAAGTCTTTTTGCGTAAGAAGACAAGACATCATGGGAGCAGAACGTGTTGGAAATTAAGAACATTAGTTGGAGCGGTTCCTGCGTACAAGCACTTGACCCTGGGGAGGTCTTAGGGTTATATATATGTGTCTGTGTGTGTGTGTGTGTGTGTGTGTGTGTGTGTGTGTGTGTGTGTGTGTGTGTGTGTTTGTGTATGTGTGTGTGTGTGTATGAGATCTCACTTTACACTTAACGAGCGAGTGATAGAGCGAGAGAGAGAAAGAGATAGATAGATAGAGAGAGAGGGTAGGGGGGTGAGAGAGAGAATGAGAATGGGATGGATAGTATCATACAGAGGGAGAGAGGGAAAGAAAGAGAGACAGAGACAGAGAGAGAGATCCTATTTCTGAACGACCTTTGCCTCGTCACAAAAGTGTAGAATAAAGGCATGCCTTACACATTTCCCCGCAGCCAAGTTCACTCTAAAAAGCAAATTACATTCTCGATCGACCGCGAATATACGTGTTATGCACACCTCTGCCACACAAGCGGCAGACAGAGGTGAATAATTTGCTTGATTTCCAATTTGCAATTTCCGCCTCACTCTTTTTTTTTTACCAGATTTCCACCAGGAGGCAATCAAAATCCGATGCTGAAATCGGAAGATGCGATTCTGTTTGAGACTCATCATATACTTTGCGGCTTAAAAATAATTAATGAAAGTGACCTCGTTTGAAGAGGAAGCGCCATTTCTGGATACAATGACGCGTTTTAGCACACATCTGAAATGACATTTATTAAGAGGACATTTCGAAATAGCGGACGTTTCTGTTGCAAGACGATACGAGAGGTTAGGGGATAAACCGAGGAAAGAGGAGTTGACATATAAACAAGTCAAACTGGTCCTCATTTTTGCCTTAAACTTCAGTCGAGTTCACGGTAATTCACTGATTTCAGACGCTCATCCCGCAACCGGCTGCTGATTTCTGCACTTCCAGGAACACTGTTTTTTCATGCAATACTCATATATCTTTCTAAATATATACATATTGGTCTGTCTGTGACGAACTACAAAAATAAAGCTACGACCATCTCCGCAAAAAAGGGTAAATGAATAAAAAATGAAGACCGAGATAAAAACATAACAACAAGCGAGGCAGCACCTCGATGCCCTGATCCGCCGACGACGTTAACGGCCCCCTTGTCTCTCCAGCCACAAATCCGACACAGATCTGGCCTTCAACAAATGGATTTGCTGGATCGAGTGAACGAGAGAATCCAGCCATAACACCAGCCATCAGGCACGCAGTCCCGCTGGCAAAGAGCTACTCATCTGCAAGTTGACTGACGGACAGCCGGAGCATAAGCAGAAAATTACTACATTTTCCTAGTAAGTGTTCACAACATTTTTTGGTTGATGTTAGAAATGTTTCCCAGTAAATGTTTGTACGTTTTCTAGAAAATGTTAATGCGATGTTTGATCTCCGTTTGCTGGTCTGACATGGATGAGGGAACATGGACGTGGCCGTAAAACGAAGGAAGGTTCTTCGAGCAGAAGACGTGAATATATTGAGACGTAATCTGGTGATATAACAGAGCATGAATGTGTGCGTTCGAGGACACGAGATAAGGGATAAATGTGGGTGATTTTCATGCTGATTTATGCACATAGAGAGGGAAAAGGAAGAAACGGGAAGGATTTTCTGTATATATTCACACACACACGGATGTACACACATACGTACGCATGCCCACACACACACACACACACACTCACTCACTCACACTCACACTTACATTTACACTTACACACACACTCACTCACCTACTCACTCTCGCACATACAAACAAATACACACACACACAAACACACACACACACACACACACACTCACTTACTCTCACACACACAAACAAACAAACACAGAGACACACGCATTGTCCTAGTCTGTCCATAAGTCTGAAAGTGAAGAACAAAGTAGCAATAGCAATGAGGAGCACAGCATTGCCATTATGCGCAGGCCAAGCAAATGGGAGGGAAAGCAGCGAATGAGCAGAGTAAACATGTCGAAAAAAAGCTGACTTGAATTAAGAGAAGTTTGGGAGTACCCAGCGTACCCTAGTACCCAGCCGGAAGCCCCTATGAAAGGATGTTCGAACCCGAAGGCCTTAAGAACCTACAAAGATCTCTCTCTCTCTCTCTCTCTCTCTCTCTCTCTCTCTCTATCTATCTATCTCTCTCTCTCTCTCTCTCTCTTTCTCTCTCTCTCTCTCTCTCTCTCTCTCTCTCTCTCTCTCTCTCTCTCTCTCTCTCTCTCTCTCTCTCTCTCTCTCTCTCTCTCTCTCTCTCTCTCTCTCTCTCTCTCCCTCTCTCCCTCTTTCTTCTCTCTCTCTCTCTCTCTCGCTCTTGCTTTCGCTTTCCCTCTCTTTGTCTCTCTCGCTCTCGCTCGCTTTCTTCCAATCGCTCCTTTCCTTTCTTTCTCTACCTCCCTCTCTTTTTTTCTCACGTCCTCCTCCTGTTCTGATGATAATATAATGGATGTTGATTGACCATGATGATGACGAGGATAATGACCATTCTTACTCATAATATTACCATATTATTTTCATCATCGTTTTCATTACAATCATTATTATCATTTTACTTTCAATAACCAAAGCGTTTTGATAAAAATCATCAAATTTTCAAGAATCAAGAATATTTCGAGCTTAAAGCCAAGAAACGAAGAAAAGACGGCTCTCGCAGATTCCCGGGAAAAGTGGGCAACATTATTCGAATGTTCCCAGAGAAGCAATCGGCCGCAGGGGAGGAAAGCCTTCTGTATTTTCTTCTTTTCCCAATGCAAATCGGCTATCACATACCGAACATTTATCTTTTAAAAAAATAATTGTTCAGCATTATATAAGATATGATATGATTAAGGCAATGAAGAGGGGATATCTAGGCAATCTGAAGGTCCTTACATGAATTTCTTCTGATCAAAACCAACATCCAAAAGAAGCCAGTCCCTGAGAGTGTCTTCGACCAGACATACGTGCAGTCTGGGAAACGGCTTAGGCGGGAAGTGCCTTGTTGTGTTTCTTCTCCCAAGAGGAAAGCGAAGTGACAAGAACAATGTTGGATAGAAAAAGAGAAAAATAGTATGGTTACATCGTCAGTCCAACAGCGAATAACGTCAAAGACATTTTGACTACTGTTCTCGTATTCCAAACGAACTGAAATATCAATAACAAACAATATTATGCGGACTGTATTCCGCTCGAGTATTCCATTGCCTGTAGTCAACAGCATCATTATCATATTAGGCCGTTAGATGAAACCTTTAAGACATTAATTATTAAGTCCAAATGCACAATACCCGCTGAACTAGACCTCGCGCGATGGTGCAAATAAATCCTTGTAATTAACACTGCCTCTCGCTGTGCCATTAAGTGTCTCAGGTAAGACGTGCTTCAAGAGGCGCTGCCGAGCGAGAAACTGCTCCGTGGGGAATCTGCGCGAAGCTGCAACGAGGCTGCCTTCATAATGAGCTCACTTCAGAGAAATTTGTGAACTTAACTTCCCTCTGACTAAAATATCCTGTTATTTCTTTCAGCTTCTTAAAGCTGGCTCATTTAATCATGATTATTGAATATTAACGCGGTGGCTCAGTTAACGATCACTTTGTTCTATGGTATCAATAATTTGCCATGCACATGGAAAGCCCAGTCTTAGTCTGTGCATGATCCCCTTGGCATCAAAATGAGATTTTTTATGCTCCCCCTCATCATGCTCACGTACTTACACAATTACGCATAGATCACACACACTCAATTATGCGATTTCAAAATCACACGAATAAGAATTACTTACGCAGTTTCGGAATGACATAATCTTTGCAGAATGACATGTGATTAAACCGATCAATTTCCTAAACCAATATCATGTTGCCGAATCTTAATTAACTGAAATGAGAAGTTAGCGGATAAGATTATTTGTGAACAGTACTATTAAATCTTATAATAGGTTTAGAATTTTACGTGAATGTAGTTTCATAACATG
>BOPN01000292.1:207500-210000 GCA_017312705.2 Penaeus japonicus | reverse complement strand
TAATATAAAATCATACCATCTAAGCAAACTAACAAAAATGAGTGAAATATCGCTTAACGCTCCCATAGTGCCACGTTAACACCAGTGCCAAGGGTCAAAGGTGATTAACGACCACCCAACATATAGCCTGAGTAAAATCCACTCCTAGTTTGTGAGTACATTGTACTATAAAATTATATATATTATGTTTTCAGTGTTCATAAATCTAATCATGCAACCACACTGAATATCAGTCTGGAAAATTATTCGTAATGAAAGCCAAACACAAGTTATGGCATCACCAATGGTCAAGGCCACACCAGGACGCCCAAGCGGTTTAGGTACCAACTAGTAATTACCTCTCCGAACTGTTGCCAGATATATGTATACCACTGCCTACTATATATATATATGTTTGTATATGTATATGTATGTGTGTGTATATGTGTATATGTATATATATGTATATGTATATGTGTATACATGTATGTATATGTATATATACTTAAATAAATTATAATGCATGGGCACATTATAATTCACGTGCATGTGTGTGCACGCGTGGACGCTGATGTGTATGGGTGCTGTATGCATGCATACGGGCGTAGACAAACGCTTGGAGTATGTGCATAATTGCTTATTTGTATATATAGGCGTCTACGCTGTACATTCAGCATATCTATATATAGTAACGAATATAAGTGCGGGCACGGGAGCGCGCATAAACATGCAAACATGCACTGTTGCGTAGGCCCAGCACGTATATATAAACAAATGCCCATTCTCACATGAGTAGACCGGAAGGTCGTGAGATAGATCGGTGGATACAAAGATCTCCTAATAACATGCGAGACTAACTCAAACGTGTTATTGGAGATTAATGGTACCTCCGGACTAAAATTACTCCCCCCACCGTGCACAAGGCCGACAGGTGGGGGTACCAGGCCACACACCTCTTAAATATGATTTCCCAGTCAAGACAATGGCCCTCATTCCCCGGAAGCGAAGGAGCCCCTGGTCACGGCGGCGATCAGGATCGCTCCGGAGCAGAGGGCGCTAAGAATCTCCGGTTAGACCCAGGCCGCCTAAAGATGATGAACTTATGCACATACAATGTAAGGACCCTGAGAACAGAATCTGATCTTCTGACACTGGTTGAGGAACTTTCATTTATTAAATGGGATATTATAGGACTTTCTGAAGTTAGGAGACTAGGCGAAGAGCAGAAATTACTAAATGATGGGCACTTATTATACTGGCGAGGTAAACCCTTGGATAGCAAACAAGAATCAGGAGTAGGTTTCTTAGTTCACAAGCTATCTGAAAAGAATGTTAGAATCTCTATAGTGTGAGCGAAAGAGTACTTTCTGTAATACTGAAACTAAACAACAGATATAGCCTAAAAATTATCCAAGTGTACGCTCCTACCAGCAATCATAGTGATGAGGAGATAGAGAGCTTCTATGAAAATGTGCAAGCAGCTACCGATAGAGCAAAGACCCATTTTACCGTGATTATGGGGGATTTTAATGCCAAGATAGGAATAAGGGAAGGTGGAGAAATATCTGTTGGTAAACATGGAATAGGCACCAGAAATGAGAGAGGGCAAAGGCTGATAGAATTCGCCGGTCGCATCCCAAAATTATGAATACATTCTTCGAAAAGAGACCCGGGAGGAAATGGACATGGAAATCACCATCCGGCATTAAAAACGAAATTGACTTTATAATCACCAATAGGCGTGACATCGTACAAGACGTGCAAACTGCGCATCAATAGAGCAATGTCGGTAGCGACCATAGACTGGTCAGGAGTAGAATTAAGTTGCAGCAGAAGGGAACGAACAAGCTCATACAGAAGCCTCTCGCTAATCTAACCAACATCAAGAATAGGGCGACGGAATTCAGTATCAACATCCGAAACAAATACTCAGCTCTCAAAGAAGATCTTGACATAGACCAAATGAACGACCAATTCAGTGAGATATTAACGAAGCTACCTGAAATAGGGGTAAAGACGAAAAGAAAGGTTCAGTAAGCTTTCGGTAGAGACAAAAGAGCTTATGAAACAGCGTAGGGACATGAAAATAACATCAATCAGAGACAAGATAGAATCAACAGAGCTGACTAAGACGATAAACAAGTAGAAGAAAGAGGATGTACGCAAATTTAACATACGAAAGATAAACGAAGCTCTGCTTGCCGGCACCAGCCTTAAGGCAAAGAGGAGGCTCGGAATTGGGAAAAACCAAATGTATGCAGTAAAGAAACCCAACGGAGAGGCGACATACAATAAAAATGAAATTATCAAAGTAATAGAAGACTTCTATCGCAACCTATACCACTCAAACGACCAACCACATACGGAGACAAACACAACAATTGGAGATGTTCCAAACATCACGGTAGAGGAAGTAAATAGGGCACTAAAAAGCATGAAAAGAGGAAAAACACCAGGAGAAGACGGCATTAGTGTAGATCTTATTCAAGACGCAGGAGAGATTGTGGAGAAAAGCTGGCCA
>BOPN01000292.1:187500-190000 GCA_017312705.2 Penaeus japonicus | reverse complement strand
GGGCACTCCGGTCTCTCCGCCGTATGCCGCGAGCGCCATGTGCGTTGGCGTCTTGATCTCCTCTCCCTTGAAAGCGACGCCGAGACGCAAAGGGAAGGGGAAGAGACGGATAAAAAGCGGTGACGAACGAGAGGAAACCAAAGGCTGCGAATGGAGAATCGGTGTTTGACGGAGGACGATTCCGGTGAATACATTTTTAGTGTACCCTTTATTTATTTTTAGTTTTGAGGTTTCATAGCCGTACTTTTAAATATCTTTGGTGAAATCTGTCTGTTCACTTTTGTGAGATTTTTTTTTTCAACAGAATATCTAAATTCTATACATTCTACATTTTCGACAATTATTTAGAAAATGACCACTTCAACCACTCACTAAAACCGTCATCTGTAAATGTACTTGATATGCTGATCCGAGGATTGCACATGGCGTGATCCGTTCAGCTCATGTGGCTTGGGTGCAATTCCAGGCTATTGGCTTGCAGTGAATTCAGTAAAGGTGATAGTGAATTCGTATATGATACGGGTTTACTGTGTGTAATCGTTTTGAATACTAATTGATGCTAATTGAATGGTATATAAAAAGAGTTTATATACACGTATGAAGCTTCGATATATTTGAAGAATGAGAGACAAAAAGCACTTTGTTCAATCAGATTAAAATTGCCAGTGGTGTATATCTCATCCTAGAGTACATTAAATACAAAACAATCCGTACAACAGTAAAGGCATAACCGTGTAGAACGTTTATTCATATCCCGGGTGCTGTATGACTAATCTCTTCTGTTTGTATAAAACAGCTTTACATTTATTTTCCTTGATGTAATCCCATTAATCTTGAATCTTCGCTTGCTCAACAAGTAACTCCATACTTTTTGCATTGCTTGCCGCTTCCCTTCCCCGGAATTCAAGATCCCTTTTCCAGTCTCTTCTTCGTGTTCCTTTTCGTCTTCTACTGATCGTCATTTCCATAATGGATTTCTTGACAATGAATAGGTGGGGGGGGGGGGGTACTTACACACTCAAAGGAAGCCATCAGCAGATCTACCTCCTCGGCCTTACCGGCTTCTTGGAGAAGTATATTGCTGAAGAAAAGAAAAAGAGTAAGTTGTAAGGGAAGACGAAGCTAAAGGAGCAACGCCAGAAAAGTACGAAAGGAAAATTCAGAAGAAAAATGGAGCGTGTGTGTGTATGTATGTGTGTGTGTGTGTGTGTGTGTGTGTGTTTGTGTGTGTGTGTGTGTCTGTGTGTCGATGGTAAGAGTGTGAAGAAAGATGATGTAATATATTGAACAATTCTGAATTTTGTATATTTTCGCTGATGTTTTAAAAACTGAGAAGTATAAAATTCACCTCTCATATCAGATAATGCAGAAAATATTTTGCGTGCTGATAAAATTATATTTGTATATCACCGAAGAAAGGTCTGGGTTGCGCGTTAATAAGCAAAGAACATAATAGCATTAAATGAGTTTTACTTCTCTGTAAACAACATAATTATTTGCCTTGCTTACTTCCCTCTTAACGTGCGTATTTGTATCGAAGCAGGACCAAAGCTTAAAGTTTTCTTCTCGACTCTCTCTCTCTCTCTCTCTCTCTCTCTCTCTCTCTCTCTCTCTCTCTCTCTCTCTCTCTCTCTCTCTCTCTCTCTCTCTCTCTCTATCATCGTGGATTGCCGTGTGGAAATTGTCATCGTGAACTTTGAAGAGAGTTGAGTGAAGATGCTCCCTTCATGTATCCTACTTAGACGCCCAGGTTAGTTATTACAAATTCTTATCAGATCTCAAAAAGTGCAAATAAATGAACTTACCCCTATTTTTATATTTGTTTACGTTTTCAGTGCATATATCACATACTCATGCAAGTTGTCTAAAATAAGTGTTACAGTCATTCTAGAAATCATCGGGAATTGAAAACACAAACTAAAATATGGAAATTAGTGCCCTCTAAGAGCTTAAGAGTAGAGGTATTAAATGAGCCATAAAAGACATGAGGAGAAAGGAAGCTCATTCGATGAGGAAGTCATGGCGTGGAGGAAGGGCTGTGCTTACCGGTCTATCTGCGTCTGGAAACTGCAGTTCATATCTGTCTTCTAAATCTGAACCCTCTTTCTGGTTAACAACCACTGCTGCCTCGAACGGGGAAGTTTTGATCCTCTTCAAGGATTTAAAAAATATATATTCATATATCTATTATAGTTCTTATTTTTATCATTATTATAATATAATAATTATTACTATCATTATCATTACAAAACTATGATCATACCCGTTCTTTTTTTAAGTGTAAGCAGGAAAAAAGGGAATTAAAAATAGTATTTAAGAAGCCAAAATCATATCCAAATGTCTCCATCAAGATCGCTCAGAAATCGTGGTCTTTTCCCGAAAACCCGGAAATGTGATTTTCATTGATTTTATTCTTACTCTTTTCGTTTAAGGGGGTATCTATATATTGTGTGAAGTTATGGTGACCTTTGGTAGTTTCTACGGGAGGTGGGGGGGGGGG
>BOPN01000292.1:175000-177500 GCA_017312705.2 Penaeus japonicus | reverse complement strand
GGAAAACAAGAAGAAAAAAATAACAAATCAAAGGAGAATATGAATAAGAAGAAACAGACAAAGAAAAATTTCCAACGAAGAAACTTCGCTTGATAACGGTCAACCCTTTTTTTTTTTTTGGGGGGGGGGGAGGGGGCAATATTATAGACGTCGGCTGCATGAGAAAAGTTTTGAATTCCATTGAATTCAAAAAGACATTCATACAGGGTCCGAAAAGTGTCTATTCAGTTCCTGTGTGTGTGTGTGTGTGTGTGTGTGTGTGTGTGTGAGAGAGAGAGAGCGCGCGCGCGCGCGTGTGCGAGATGACCATTGAAGTGCTAATGCTTTCAAGTGAAAAAAATATGTTTGTAACATTTGATGTAAATGAATATGACCATATATAAAGACATATAAAGCTCGGCATCATAATAAACCAGAGTACTGAATTGCACGAGTCCATTGCACGAACTTGCCATTCCGAACAAAGGATTAGATATTCTTCCTAGTGAAAGGTTAATTCTGGACTCGGGTTTATGTTAAGATACGCAGGATTACCAATGTCTGAACAAGCCCTCGGCTGTCGTTGGGGATGCTTCATCTGTGTATTTTCGTATATTTGCTTCAGTGTCAATTCGTGTGTCAGTTTGATTCCTCTCTGGTTTCGCCGGACGCTGTTGGATTGAAATGTCATTTGAAACTTTCGCCCCTTTATCTGTGTGCATCGGAAACATATCTCGGCATCCTCACACTATAGTGACTTTTATTCATTCAGACACATCTCGAGCTCAATACCGTTTCAAATTCCCGCAGTATTTCGCGAAAGCTATATATTTTCAATTTTCCTGTTGTTATGATTTTATTTTTCTAACTTTCATCATTATCCTTTTTGCGTCAAAAGTCAAGGAAAAGAGGAAGACTGGCATATGCAATGAACTCCCTTTGCCAGTGTCTGCTTTGAAAGAAGGGACTGTGTGCTATGAAAGGAAAGGAAAGAATAGGGTTTACCAAGCGTGACAACATTTTTAGAAATATTAAAGTCATACAATTACTAATGGGATGTTAGATGAAATGGTAGACAGAGTACAAAATAGAGGTGTATATAGCCGTCGGTGCGACGGCTGTATACAACGCCGTTCTAAGAGTTGTTTGTGAGATGGTACTAACTTTCGACATTAGTTTAAGGAGTTTCAAATGCTCTTACAGAGAGTAGCCTTGCTTGAATTGACACGTATATAATGATATATAATGAAAGTACGTTTTATATGTTTTCGTTGTTTTTTTTATTTTTATTTATTTTTCTTTTTAATTAGATTTACGAAGTAAATTTCACATATAATTTTCTCATGGATCAATACCTACTAAAACCTGCTTTTGCTGAATATTGTCCAAGAGATATGAAATATTTTAATGGAGGCAAATTATCCCTCGAACAATGTAATCTTTGAAACAATTCCAGACGTGTGATGTTTCATTTCACACCGACTGTATTTTATGAAGGAGTAATATAGACGATTCGCTGCTTTTTGGTCATTCTTCATGACCGCTGATCCTTCTGTCGCGAAATGAATAAAAAAAGAACGAAAACAATAACTAGAGAGCTACGTCAAAGTCGTTCGGGTGACGTCCGACGATGCCCTTCTTGCCCCCACGCTGGTGGATCTCTCCTCAGGAGATGATGAAGGAAGCAGAGAAACGGAACTCAGTTGATTATGTAAAAGCTTCGGCATTGGAGTCTTATTCATCTTGATGAGAATTTATGGTCAGATATTCATTTTTAAAAATGTTAATGACGTTAACCATGTGTAAAACAGATTAAGTAATCACTTTTTGCGCTTTAGAAAATTTAAAGGAATAAATAGAGAGGGAAAAAAGTTGAGCATTTGAATAAAAATTGAGAGAACCATTATCAGTTTGTTTTACTGAAAACGTTAGCAAATCTCTCGTTGCAATACAGGTAATGTGCTTTGGGATGAAATCCTGAATTGCATTTGAATATGCCTTTAATCTGAAATATTGTTTTCCAGGAGGGCATGAGATTCAAATGCAAGCAAGAAAGACTTGAGAGTTCTGTTTTCATTCTAATGTGTGTGTGTATTTACATACGTACAAACGAACATAATATTTCCAACCCCAACCCACCTTTCATCGAATCCATTCTTCGTTTTCCTCCCTCGTCCACTCTTTATTCTCTACTTTATCTTCCTCCTCCTTTCTTTCTTTTGATCAGGTCAGCAGTCCCTTTCACCTCACAGCCTTGCCTCACACAATGTATAGATATCCCCTTAAATGAGGGCAAGGAGGAAGAACGAAGGCTAATTTTGTCATTTATATTCGTTGCGTCTTTGGCTCATTAAGAATTCGGGTTCAGGGACCGACTAAGACGTCAGAGCGGTCTCGTGAAAGGAGGGATTGGGAGATGACTTTTAATTCGGTAGTTTCTTTTTTATTTTTTTTATTTTCCGCTCTGACATTGCTAAAAGGGGTGAGTAGGATCACACTTTGATTTATAAAAGATATAAAA
>BOPN01000292.1:137500-152500 GCA_017312705.2 Penaeus japonicus | reverse complement strand
AGTTTGACTTTCAGGGCGAGGATGGTGGTTTCGGGGTATCTTGGCCAAGGTATGTTGCACGAAGTGCCCTAAAAGCAAAAGTCCAGGGGGGCGAAACCCCTTGAAGTAGATTGTTCAAACGAGGCAAAGTTGTAGGCCATTGGTTAAGATTTTGCGTTGAAATATGCCCCGAAGGAGGACGAGGTAGCACGAAGTGCCTTAAAAAAAGAGACAAAGATTGTGGGCTCCAGAGGTGCAAGCGCTCATTAGTTTCACTATATATGAATAGTAGAGGTTGAGAGGAATCCATCGATACCACTTTTATGGTATTTAGCGACGCGGCGTTATTCGGAAAATTTACCTAAATTATATTTACTCCATCACCGGTTGAACAAAAATTCACATAATTCTTGAGCACATTCATTCAATACACTTCAATGATAATAATGATAACATAGAATAATATATATACATACATCTAAGACAATAAATCAGGGCAACTTACAATAATAGATATAAAATATCGTAACCACAACCCGGCTCCGCCGACCACCGACCAGCCATCGTCACCTCCTTCCACTACCTTGTCCAAGGTCGTTCTCCCTCCTTCAACCGTAGCTACCCCCTACAACCCCTTAAAGAGTCGAATAGACCGAAACCCAAATCTTTAGTGTCGTCGAACAAGTTCCGAGTCCTGTCAGTCCGTCACTGTCTCGAGGATAACATTATGAGGTCATCTATGGAGATCATGCAGGGGCTGTCATGCACAGGTCGATGGTCGAGTGGGCGTTCAGGGTCAGCCATGTAATAATATACATATATACATATATATATACATATATATATACATATATATATATATATATATATATATATATATATATATATATATACATACACACACACACACACACACACACACATATATATATATATATATATATATATATATATATATATATATATATATATATATATATATACAGACATATACACACACACACACACACATATACTACAATAAATGAAAGGAATTATAACATTATAAAGCTTAAACCTACATGTTATATGATTTTAGTGACTCCCTCTTGATAATCTCTCCCAGGCCCCGAGCTGCAACATCCTTGGACTTTCGGACCTCCTGACCGCATCCCCCAGAATTGGTCGTTACCGAGTGGGCTAATCACAGCCGGGTCGGGCATTTCTGACCAATGGGAAGAGTCACTGTTGCCCCAAACGACCTAGTACCTGCCTCAAATAAAGTCAGAGATCAGAAAACAGAAATCGTTCAGCCTTTAAGTCGAGAGGACTTCCTCTCTCTTCGCCTCCTCAAGGATTCCAGGTAGATTTGTGTTCTAGAGCCTTAGTGACTTAATTCATATACTGTGCATTATCGGTGTTTCTTAGTGTTCTCGATATAGCTATAGCTCAAATCTCGTTAGCTTTGTGATAGGCTTAGCTCCCCCCTTACGTGTATATATCGTTCCAAAGGGTATACCATGTGTCGTGTGCCATGTCACAAAACATGTACGGCCAGAATTGGTTTTTCACACATTTCCGAAGAACATGAAAAGGTGAGAATTTATTGGAAAAGTGTATTATTTAGTAATTGACTATTAATAAAGAGATATATCATGTCATATAACTTTTCGCAATTTTAGGTCCATGGCATGGTGAGAGTTCTTATTTTTACAAAGTGCATATTTTGGAGAGCCCTTGAGTGGGTTAATGCCTTGAGACAAACTTAGACCAAATAATAAGAAGCAATCGTTTATGCTCGCTACATTTCTCTGGGGCAAATTATGTCCAAGGCAAAACCAGCTCTAGGTTGAGATGGGATGCATGTCCTGACACATTTTTGGGTTTGTATTAAATTATATTACCTTTTATATGAATCCATCAATATATAGGTCGTGATGTATACCATTACTTGTTGATTTCCTGAGTAAATAATATGAATTGAATTATAGTTTTTGACATTGATCTATTTATAATTTTCCAGGTAATGGAAATATGGATGTTCTTCCCCCATCAATTAATGACGAAGATCAGTCAGAATTTGCCTCTTATTCTGGTAAATTAAAGGAATGCTGTGTTTGTGTGTATATGTATATTAATGTACAAACAAAGTTAAGTTTTAAAGCTATGCTAAGTAAAGGACATCATCAAATCCATTGTTATTTTATTTATGGCTTTCCTAATTTAACAACGGGCTTTGCCACCTGTAATGCTGGCCCCGACCCCCACTAAAGAGAACATATCTTCCCCAAGTATTTATGGCAGGAGAATGGCACGGTCATTTTGTAAAGCTTTACCGTATATTATGTATGTATATATATATATATATATAGATAGATAGATAGATATAGATGTGTGTGTGTGTGTGTAAATGTAAATATATATTTGTATACATATTTTAAATGTATATACATATGTATATCTACACATGAATGTATGTATGCATAAATTTATATATGAAATTAAATAACCTCTTTAAAACCATTTGATATAATAATTGAATTTGTTTTATTTGTCTACAGAGAATAGAGATGTAATGCCCCAATATGATTCCACTACATTACATTTTACATATGAGCAACAATTTGGTAAGAAATATATTTGACTTGTAAAATATTTTTGCACTTGAGAATAATAGACGGTACTGTGCATATATTGTGTGTGTATGTATATATGTATATATATATAAATATGTATATATAATTTTTTGTACTAACTTAGGTTCTCTATGTACGTCTCCACAATATGGGTCACAATTTGTACCAGATTTCAAATATCCATCACCAAGAAAGATTCTTCATAATATTCATGGCGAGGGTTGGTGAATATTAATTGTTTTCATGTTTAAAATAATATGATTAGTATGAATAAAATGATCAAGAAATTAACTTTATCATATACCTAAGCATAATGTGTATACACAATGTTGAATATAACAGAAAGATCTATGTCTTGTGTTGTATTTCTATTAGTGTGAGTTAGCTTTTTAATTGCAGTTATAATATATGACTGTTTATTTACAGGTTCCTCCAACAAAAAGCAAGAAGACACTGTTTCACAATGCAACATCACTGATGATAGAGGCAGAGTTTCAGATTTTAGAAGTGCATCTTCCGGTAAGTTCATATGATTTAACCTATGCACTGTGTTTGTTTGGTCAATAACATTATTCTGTTAACAGAGCGAAGTAATAGATATTTATAATGCTAATATGAAATGTCCTTTGAAGACATTGATTTACATATAAATCATCAAATAGATTAAGATTATAATTTTGCTTGTTTAACTCATAATATATAGGATAATCTGTTATCCTGGTCTCTTTAGTCTTCTAGCCACTTTGAAATCTCTGACACTCTTTCTTCCAGCTTTCTGTCCAAATTCTTCAACTTATGTTTCTGATTTTATCCCTGTGATAGGGGAAGAAAGAATGCTATAAATGTAGAAACTGCACATAGGGGAAGAAAGAATGCCATAAATGTAGAAACTGCACATAAAGAAGGCAACTAAAAGGGACAGAGATTTTGTTCGATGAATGTATTTATCTTTGTCTCCTACACAGGTTCTTTCAACCAAGAACATGAAGATATTATTGCAGAGGACAGAAATGATGATGCAGGCACAGCATCAGCTTTTAGGAGTGTATTTTCTGGTAAGTCCAAATGATTAAGCCTGTGCATTTACATTGTATTTGATTGTTCAAAACCTCTTTCTGTTAACACAGATGGGCACTAAATATGCTTCATTCTTATAATAAATGTCTTGTGAAGACATAGATTAACATACAGGTTATCAAGTTATTTGATATAGAATTATCTTAGAATTTTGGTGTTTTGGTTTCATACATATATAGTATAAATAATATAGATATAACTTTGTCTACCACACAGATTGTTGCAACCAAGAACATGAGCACACAATTCCAGAGCTCAACATCACAGATGATAGGAGTGCATCATCCAGTAAGTATCAAATCTTTAAACATTTCAATATGGGAATATCCATTAATATGTTTCAGCTAACTTTTATATAAAATTACATATGAAGCTTATTTCAAATATATTATGAATGGATAGATTGGTTCATGTATATTTTTTTTGTAATTATAATGCATAATTAATTATTTTAAATTTCCAGCATATTCCTATCCCTCATTTATATATTGTATATTTATATCACAATTCAAGTCAATAATTATATATATAGGAATTATGATATAGATAGGGATCTGAAATACTAATGAATCACACATCAGGGTGCAACATTGTCATTTAGAAAAAAAATAAAAAATACATATGATAACTATTTCAGATGGTCATTGTCGTAGAAAAATATCACAAACAAAGACAACAACTTTGCTGCATCGGTACAGAACTAGAACAAATAGATTACTGAAAAAAATAAAAAGTCTTAAGACATCAGGTACTGACTAAAAAATGTTCTTTGCCCTCAGGTATTATAAAACATACTTCCAAATATCTCAGTGGTCATGCTTTAGATTTTTTCAGCACCCAACTTAAAATGGCAAATGTGCCAAAAATGGGAAGAAGATACTCAAATGCTCAGAGAGCTTTTGCCCTCGCTTTGTATTTTAAAAGTGCTCGAGCATACAAATTGCTTTCTCAGCTTTTTATCCTCCCAACACCTAGAATGCTGAGATTTTGGTTGAAGAGTATTTCTTTTTCTGCAGGATGGAATAAATCCTTTTTCATGGTTATTGAAAAGAAGGGAGCTACTATGCCCAAACAAGAGCGCATTTGTGGCATCGTTTTTGATGCTATTTCTTTAAAGTCCGGCCTCTATTATGACATATCAAATGATAAAATGCAAGGGTATGAAGACCTTGGTAAATATGGGAGATCTAGAGAAATTGCCCAATATGCCATGGTTTTTATGGCCAGGGGACTAGCTTCTCATTGGAAGCAAACTTTAGGCTACTTTTTCTTTAGGAAAAGCATAAAGTCAGAGATTTTACAGAAAATGATTTTGGACTGCCTGTCAAAATTAAAGGAATCAGGATTTATTCCCAAAATCGTTATTTGTGACCAGGACACCACAAATAGGAGTGTCTACAATAATTTGAACATTAATAGTTTATCACCTACTCTGATTCACAATGGTGATGAAATTCATTTTTTCTTTGATACTCCACATCTATTAAAGTGTAAGAAACAATTTTATGAAATACAATTTTGAAATAGATGACATAATCCTTAGCTGGAAATATGTAGTAGATCTTTATACGAGAGACTCTGGTATGTACCTTCGTCTAGCTCCCAAGCTGCATGACAAACACATTTTTCCTAACAACTTTGACAAAATGAGGGTTTGCTTAGCTTCTCAAATCTTTAGTAGAGTGTAGCAGCTGGGATCAGTACCCATACTGAATTGGGAGCTATGCCACCAGAGGCCATTCACACAGCCCATTTCATCAATAAGATGGACATGTTATTTGATACTTTCAGTTCATCTCAACAAAATCATTTTAAACATCATAGAGTTGCCATATCACCTAATAACACTCAGATACTAAATCTTAATGATTTTGAAGATTGGATCAAGACCTGGAAAGTAATTGGATGTAAAAGCTTGATTCCTTGCATAGATAGATAGCTATTGAATATAGCAAGCTTAAAGTCATTGTGGAATGATGTTCACCACAACCATTCATTCAAGTATTTATTAACAAATAGAATCAATCAGGTTTGCTTAGAGAATTTGTTTAGTGCCGTTAGGAATTCAGGTGGAAATAATGATTCACCCACTGTACCAAAGATTTCTCATTTATTTAAATCTACAATGAGTTCACATTTAATAGTAATTGCATTGATGACGGTACCTCATGTTTGCAACATTTTCAAATTAATAAGGAACAGGGCAAAAATGTAACAGATGAAAATATAGAACATGATGATCAGTCAAATTATGATATAAATTATGAAGATGATAATGATGAATCGAGCATATATTTTGCATCATATAACCCCTATATAGAACATTCTGAAGATAGCCTTGCTCAAGAATTAAAACCAATCAGTGATTATATTTCTTCTTTCAACCCATTAGGAGATGATACCCAAAATGATCTTGAACAAGAACTAAAACCCATCAGTGATTTCATTTCATCTTTCAACCCCTTAACAGATGATTTACAAAATGATACTTTAGATCATATTGAGCCTAATACAAATCAGATCTCTGATATTGAAGAAAATGCAGTCACATACATTGCTGGTTATGTCAGTCGCAGACTTCTTTCAAAACATGATTGTGATAGTTGCAAAACAGAATTTCTTGAAAGACATGTGTCAGCAGAAAGTAATTCAAATATATATCTGAAGGAAAAAGGCGGACATAAAACTACTTATTTACAAAGTGCAAGTTTAGGCTTCATTGATACCATAAGACAATGTGAGAAGGTCTTTCAATTGAATATTAATAAGGTCATACATGAAAATGATATAAAGGCTAAAATGATTGATAAAATAAAAACTTTGCTATTTTGCCAACTGAATATATGTCCAAAGGTGAAAGAAGAAATAACACTATGTAAAAATGCGTCTTCATTATTTTGCTAAATTTTTCAATAGAAATATAAAGAAGAGGCAAAAGTCTTCTTCAGGAGAAAGGAAAAATAGAAAGTTGATGAAGGTCTCCCATTAACTGATTTTCAGTAACTAAATAAAATTCTATATTTACAGATTATAAAATGTACAGGTAATGTAAAATCATTTTTAAAATTAATTGCTTTATATGATTTATTGTCATTTATAGCGCATTTTATTGATTTATTATTGTTTTTTTTTATTAGCATTGTTCTTCTCTCATTTTGCGCATTTTATTTTATCTTCTGCTAATTATGTTTTGTTAGGTGTGTGTGTTTCTGGATTATAAACTTTATTGCAGAGCATGTAATATGTAATATTTCATATAGCACATAAGCCCTTTGAAAGTTTATATATACTGTACTTTTCTGCTTTATTAAACTCAGTTTTATTGAGTAAATGCAGACATGATTTTTTTTCTTTTCTTTTGTATGCCTTGTGCTTGCTTCTTTTTTCTTTGCTTGCTGCTTTTGGTTTCTTTATGTTTTTAGGCAATTGATGTTTTTGCATGTACTCTTTTGTTTTATAATTTGTTATGTTTTGTTATGATTTTGCATGTGTTCATATTTTTTTACTGTTTTGTTATGATTTTGCATGTGTTCATATTTTTTTGTTTTGTTTTGATTGTGCATGTGTTCATATTTTTTAATCTTTTGATATGATTTTGCATGTTCCCATATGTTTGTTTAATGCTTTATTTAATTTTAAATGTAGACTTACATTCATAATAACTGTGAATATTAACTTGCACTAAATAAAAAAGTTTTCCATATATGTGTATTTTGTATCCTGTTATGAATGGTTAAAAATTACATGATCTATTACAGTAAAATTATTAAAAAGAAAACATTAAATAACTCATTGCAGGTTACTGAAAAATATACAAGGATATATATATATTTTTTAACACCAATGAAAATTTAATTCCATGCAAAACAATGCATATGCATTACACACACACAGGTATATAATATTCTCCCTATTTATTTATTATTTTCTAAAATTATACAGTGGGATGATTTATGGGACAATGGAAATATAGGATTAATAAATACTTATTGGTATACTGTATATGTAATATACTATATACAAAATTTATGTTTCATAGATATGTTTTAAAGTGGCATGTATGATACTATATGTTTGAAGGCAAATATTGAATGTGTATTGATTTGAAATCTACAATTTTTGAAAGAACTATTACTTAATTATAAAATGAAATTAAATAATTCCAATTGGATGAATTTACGCTATAAAGTATAATGAACTAAGGGAAAAACATCAACCAAATAATTAGAGGCAGTCAAATATGCCCATTTTTTTCCAGTTTTTTTTTTTCTCTCCTTTTTCTAATAATGTACCACGTACGTATATAGGCCTATATATTATCTTTATCACACAGTATTGTGGCAAGTTTGTTTTATACTATCTGGTTTGATTTGCAATACCATGACATATTGTGATGATTTGGTTATGCTTTCTGATATGTTCAATTTACAAGCATGCTTATATTGAACTATCTCTAAAGATTGGTTTTCCTTGAATGTTTTATAATTTAATAACAATATGAAAATATCCATGTGCATGGGGTCATGAAATATAAAAATCATGTTCAACTATTTCAAAACTTTGTTTAAATTATACCCAGAAAATTATAACATTGTATTTCATATTATTTAAATCTCAGGTTAAGGATTTGCTTAAACTGACGCAAATTCATGACCTTAAAGTTAAAGTAACTATTCCTGTTGACCCAAATACCTGTAAGGGAGTAATCTTTCACAGGGATTTGAGGACAATGGAAGAAAGTGAAATTCTTGAGGCCATGAAAGACCAAAGCGTAGTAGACGTAAATTGTATGACCAAGAAGGATGAAAATGTGCGAGTAAAAACCGGATTGTGTTTCTTGACCTTTTCTACACCCAAAATTCCAAGAACTGTTAAAGTTGGATATGAGATCGTTCAAGTTCGACTTTATATCCAAAAACCAATGCGTTGTAATAGATGCAAAAAATTTGGACACACCTCATTAAGATGCAATGATAAAGATACACAAATTCAGGTAATGTGCTGGTTTCCCATGATACCACTACATGCACGGAAAAGACACCCGGCGTAAGCACTGTGGAGGTCCCCATCAGTCAGGCTCTGCTGAATGCAGCAGCCTGAAGACGGAGACTGAGACATTGGCATACATGAGAGAGCACGATGTTAGCTACCGTGAGGCCAAGAAGAAAGTTGAAGGTTTGGCAAGCAAATCCAGTACTTCTTACGCCTCAGCAGTAACCAACAACGTTTCCAGTGCAAGCAGTATTAGTCAGCAGCTCGCAGCTAAAGACCAGGAAATTTCCGAATTGAAGGAAACTGTTAAGGAATTAATGAATCAAATTAAAGAATTTAATAAAACAATAAAGGAAATTGATGAATCAACCCAGCAAAAAAAGCATCATAAGGAGGATGATACCAAATCACAATCTGGATCACACCTCTTAGTCCACAGGTGACCCTACCAGAACTTGTTCAGAAGTTGTTCGTCGCAGAGCAGATCATCTTCCTCTGGAAGTCCCTAGCAGAGGGGAGCAGGCCATGGAGGCTACTGTCTCCAAAAATTCGAGAGAGGCCCGGGAAGCGAGTGGAAGAGGAGGAGGCGCCTCCTCCCAAAAAAAAAAAAAAAAAAAAAGAAAATAAAAACCGGCGGACAAGGCACTTCCAAACCCCATAAAATGTAATCCACGCATATACCATTATACAATGGAACTGTCGAAGTCTTAGATCAAAATTAAACTCCCTTAGATTATTAGCCTCGTCCTATGCTCCTGATAGCTACCATTCAAGAAAGTTACTTAAACGACCAAGTCTCTGACGAGGTCGTATCGCTGAGAAACTACCATTTGTGTAGAAAAGACCGAGAGGGAAGAGGTGGAGGCAGGGTCGCCATGTACATCCACCAGAACCTCCCTTTCACTGAAGTGACGATTAATTCTACTTTGGAACACGTCGCATGCAAAGTAAAATTCAATAACACGTATCTGACTATATGCTCAGCTTAGCTGTCCACCTGATAAAATGGTAATCTATGATGAGCTTTTTTGCTATTCAGGACAGTCTGCCAAACAATTAATTTTAGGTGATTTCAACGCTCATCATACTTCATGGGGTTCCCCACGGGTGAATGGTAGAGGTGAGCAAGTAGTTAAGTTGATCAATGACTCTGATCTGGTCCTAAACGATGGTAGTCCGACGCGAGTGGACGATAATACCGGTAATTTGAGCTTTATTGACCTATCACTGGTCTCTTCAACACTATATTGTATTCGTGGCACACCATTGACGACTCGTTGGGAAGCGATCACCTTCCTATTTGTATTAAATATTCATGCAACACCACGAGAACGCCTTCAGCACCCAAATTTAACGGTAAAAAAGCAGATTGGGTCGCCTTCACAAGGAGCTTCAAGCTCGAAGTTGTTGGAGAAACCATAGATGATAAAGTAAACATTGTTCAAAATTGTAATATAAATGCAGCAATGACAACCATTCCTAAGACTTTGACAGATAGTGTTAAGCATAGAGTTCCATGGTGGACACCAGATTGCCGCAGGGCGCTATGTGAACGAAATAGGGCCTACAGGCTTTACCAAAAAAACATAGCAAATGAGAACTTTTGTAACTACAAACAAGCGAGAGCTTGGGCTCGAAGAACAATCAGACAAGCTAAAAGAGACTCCTGGCGAAGCTTTGTCTCTACAATTAACAGCAATACCAGCATTGCAGAGGTTTGGTCCACTGTCAACAAAATCAATAGAAAAAAGACATCAGTAAAAATAAAAAACATCACTCATGAGGGAAATGATTATGATTCACCTAGAGACATTGCTAAACATAATCGCCAGGCAGTTCTCTTATACAAGCAGCTCGGAAAACTACAATCCTGCTTTCCTGACCATCAAGGAAGCATCTGAGCTGCAACCAATTCACTTTGCCACAGGAGATGACCTTGATTACAATAAAGACCTAACAATGGAAGAGCTTGTCCGAGCCCTAGAAGCCTGTAGAGGAACATCCCCAGGCCCCGATGAGATTCGATATGAGATGATGAAGCATCTTAATCATGATGACATGATTAAGTTGCTAGAAGTGTACAATGATATTTGGAAAACCCAGACTTTTCCAAATTCATGGCACTTCGCCCACATCATTCCCATACTGAAAGGAGGGGGAAATCCCAAGTCCGCTATATCTTACCGCCCAATCGCGTTGACAAGTTGCTTATGCAAGGTCATGGAAAGAATTGTTAATAGGCTATTGCATTTTCTAAATACCAGAAATTTACTAGTTGACGAGCAGTGCGGCTTCCGAAAGGGACGTCAAACTCTCGATCAGCTAGTAAAACTGGAAAGTCATATTCATGAGGCATTTGCCAAAAAGCATTTTTTTATTTCAGTATTTTTAGAGATATATGTTTCACGGGACATATGATGGAGATTATGCCTTTCACTCTGGTAAAAACTTTATGCTTTCGGATTACATGGAAACTTGCCTTGTTTTATCCAAAATTTCATATCTGATAGAACGTTTTCTGTCAAATTATTTTCTGATAATATCACTTTCTCGGACATTTTTGCCCAGGCAAACGGGGTTCCACAAGGAAGTGTCTTGTCACCAACATTATTTCTATGTATGATAAATGACATATTACCATCTCCTCCTCGGAATCTTAAATACTCACTGTACGCCGGTGACGTGGTCTTTACCCATAGGAGAAAGCCCAACATCAGGCTAACTCTAGACAACCACCCAATACCTATTCAAAATTCTGCTAGATTTCTTGGTCTACTCTTTGATAGTAGATTAAATTGGAAAGACCACATTGGTCAGCTAAAGAATAAATGTCAAAAAGCACTCAGTTTATTAAAGTGCATTTCTGGACACAAACGGGGAGCTGATATATATAGCTGATGTTATAGTAAATCCCCGGATGTCTAAAGTAGATTATGGGTCACGGTGTGGTATTCCGGCAACGAGCCTCATCCAAAGATTGAATGTTGTGCAGAATGCATGTTTACGTGTCTGTCTTGGAGCCCTTAAGTGCACTCGCATCGAGCGACTAGAGGTAGAGTCGGGACTACCTCCCCTCTGTCTCAGACGCGGCCAGCTTGCGCTGACTTACGCAGCTAAGATAGCCAGGCAGCCCCAACATCCAAACAGGGATGTTTTGCGCCGGCAATTAGACCCACAGCACCGCGGCGGAAAGCCTCTGTGCAATAGACTCCATGACCTCACAGATAAAGTCGGTATAGATCTCTCTACTATCGATACCCTGGTTCATTCAAATATAGCGCCGTGGGAAACACCCAATTTTACCATTGTGGTAGACTGGCTACCATCAGTCAAAGCCACGGTACCGGAGGCGGAGGTACGCCAGCGGTTCAGAGAGATCCTTATTAAACATCTTTCCTTTTTTCATTTGTATACCGACGGGTCCAAGACAGACGAGTGTGTGGGTGCGGGTGTATGGTCGACTGAATGTCAGTTGAGATTTCGATTGCCGAATCATACATCGATCTTTCTTGCTGAACTTTTTTTGCAATAGACAAAGCTTTAGATTTCGCCTTATTGACGACCCACGATAGAATAGTCATATTTTCAGACTCGTTAAGTTCACTTAAAGCCATTAAATCCTTAGAAACCACCAAAAATGAATTACAGGGTAATATCATTCGTAAATTATATAGTGCCAACAAATCAATCAAGCTGATATGGGTACCCGGACACTCGGGTATCCATGGCAATGAACAGGGTGACAAATTAGCCGGGTCGACTGGTGATCTGGAGCCTGGCATTGTCCGCACAGATCTCAGGTGTTTTGTCTCTTTTATAAAAGCAAAAATTCATCTCCTGTGGCAAAGTGAGTGGACCGACCTCCAAATCACTAAACACAAAATGGAAATAAAACAGTGGGACACAGCCCACAGAAAAAACAGAAGGGAGGAGGTGGTGTTGGCAAGACTTAGGGTCAATGCCACAATATTGACTCACCTTACTCCCTATATCGAAAAGAATTTCCCTTTACAGTGTGGCTACTGTAATAGAACCATAACCATACCACACATCCTGACATCATGCCATAAATATAACAATCAAAGACAAAAAATCAAAAACTATTTACAAATTAAAAATATAGAATGCAATATAGAAAATATACTATCTGACAATGAAAAAATAATCAGTAAAGTAATCACTTTTTTAAAGGAGACAAAACTTTATGACCTTCTATAGAGTTATGAGATAAAATGGAAACATTGGCTTAATGACCTTGGCATGTGCCGCTGTTTGATAGCCAATAAATCCAACAAAGAAAGAAAGATAAAGAAATTTTGCAGTTGACCCAGCAACCCCGCCTAAGTGACCAGCCGTCTCCTCTCCACCCTGCGACCTCGTCTTCCTCACCTTTTCCTGCCCTGGTAATGTTTCCTGAGCCTGTTCTCTTTGTGATTGTGTCCTGTATGTAATGTCTATTCAGGTAATAAACCGCATGTTTTGTTCTGGTGCTCTTTCTTTTCTTGAATATGATTTATACTATGTATTCGTATAAATGTAATTCACTTTGCCTTAGCATTTATAATATTTGCTCTTTTTTACGGGAAATGTAATGTCATTTCTTTTATATTTGTTTTAATATGCATTTATTTAAATGTATTTTACATGTGGCAAGGTCATGACCTGACCTCACTTGACCCGTGACCCATGCGTATGGTCAATCTGAATATGAACTTTTGAAATGTGTTAGATTTCACGTGACCGTTCCATCCCTTATGGTCAATCGTGTCCGTGTTATCTTGGGTGATAGTTTCACATGTGACCTTCCGGTCCCTTCTCGACCGTGTTAATTTGGAAGTTTGTATTACATCTGACCTTACCCTATGTCATTCTTGCCCGTGTGAATTCGTAAGAAAATCGGTTACGACACAAGATTTATATGTCTTAACTATAATTTCCTGTACATTTCCATTTATTTTATTGTCAGCATATACGTTTCTACTATATTTCTTAATGCATGACTTTATATATTTTCATATTTCTATAACTTGACATCGTTTGTCATTTGATATTCGATCAACGGTCTCTAACCAACATCACTGTACGGTCACCTTGTAATCCGATAATTGGATTAACAATTTATACTGTCTTTGTGAAATTCTTTATTTCTCAGCATTCGACAGTTAATGTTTTTGATAATTTTGTTAAATTTAATTACTTTGTGTACTTATGATTGTTAATTCATAACAATCTCTTTAGCAATTGTTTCATATCTTAACATGTTTCATCACTTCATATTATGATTTATCATCACATTTAGCTAGAAATGTTGACAGATGCATGTTCGTTTCTTAGCTTTATTCCTATTTCATTGTATAGTCATATTCGACTATCTTTGTATTTTTTATTGCACTATTGATTATTGGTACTTCCATATTTCATTATTTAATAGCAAGTAACTTTAATCATCGTATGATATGATTGTCATTATTTTTAATTCTAAGCAATTGTCGACTTCGACAGCATTAAGCAAATTATCATCATAGGCCTCTCCAAGTTTCCGACCTTTCAAAATATTTCATGGGTTTATCGGAACGCCTATATATTATCATTATATTACTGAACGCAACGTTCATTAAGACAGTCAGGAAAAGGTTTATTTATCATTTCATATTTTATAGCTTTTCAGCTTAACTTTGCCTTTATCCAGCCACTGTACCTCACTTATCGGGCCTTCATTGCATGACGCCCATTGCATATGCATCTCACACCCTAATTCTGCATATCTATGGTACCACAATTGAATAAACCGCGAATTACGGGTTAATTTTTCGCACCCCGGGGCACAGCGCCTTGGAGATCTTGACAACCTGACGTCACAATCATTTCTCTCAAACAGAGACAGCGCGCTTATCACTTATCAGACGTTCCAGGCTTGCCAACTCCGCATTTTCTTATTAGCTATGCACGTATTAATGGTATTTCTTTCAGTTTACCCCGATCTTGGCTATTACGCCGCACCTTATTTCAGAAGGACGAGTTCGGTCACACAATTGAAATATCTTAGCATAGTCTAATAATTCATCATATTTATCTTTGATCTCAAGCTAAGACAGCGTTTCCCCACGGGACGAGTTCAAGTTGGTGCATTATCTTACCGACCATGGTCAATCAAGGTAAATCACCTATTCCACAAAGGTCAATGTTATAATATTTTTTTTCTTTCAGCTCTCATTTTTTCCAGTCTCATCCGATCTGACTCATGTGCCTTCTAATCAATTGAAGGACAAGATTCGGTTGATCATTGGATTATTTCTTTCTTTCATTAGCATATTCATTATATTTTTTTTTACCCCCT
>BOPN01000292.1:120000-127500 GCA_017312705.2 Penaeus japonicus | reverse complement strand
GGTCAGACATATGCTCTGTCGACCGTTAAATATAAATACTTTCATAATGCTCTACCATGCTACCCCAACTGTCCTACTTGGTAAGAAATGAAGTAGAAGCTTTATATCTTTAACTGAGGATAAGACTTTGATCAGGAACTCTATAAGAGTAGTATACGAAGAGACAGCAACATCCGGTAGATTTTGATTAATGCACAATACTACACGGAATTGCAGCATGGCAGGCCTCGAGATCAGCTCCGGAATTACAGGTTTAACACACCTGGGAGGTGTGCTTTCTGCACCTGTCAATATCATAACTTGAAAAAGTATAAGTACCTGGCGCCTTACATGGCTTTAGAGAGGTAAGTGGGGACGTAGGGTAGAAGGCATAGTTCGATATATGAAAAGGAAAATAATTCGTGCAACAAGAAAAAAAAATGTGAGTTAGTAATATATCGAATATTGTATCCAAATGTTTTTTTTTTTTTTGTATTATTATTATTATTATTTATATATTTTTTGGGGGATTGGATTTTTTTTTTATAATATATACAGCACAGAGGGTAACTGGTATATGCAACAGAATCATGGGTATGATTTACTTCTGCTTTGTTTTTCAATGCACTCGCCTGTAGGTGATGCAATAGCACGCCTTGTTAGCAAATATACACATTCCGGCGACGGTAACGTATACGGGATAAACGTAGGTTGCGTGGAACGGGCTGAGCGGGGTAAATGCATCAAGCTGTTGCAAAGTAGGCATCTGTTGAAAGGTTATACTAGGAAGAGAAATGTTATAGGATGGCAATGAGTTACCACATGGGCTGCAGGTAGGAGGTATTCATTGCAATCTTCCTTGTGTAGGTATGGGTAGCTGGAATAAAGGCGATAAGGAAGTCAGTTCACATGAGGCTGGGAAGAACAAAAGACTTTGTAGAACAACATCAGGGTTATGCTTGTTACACATAACTGTAGTTGTAGTAGCAGAGAGACCTGAAATTGTGAGGTAAGATTTTAGAGTAGAGTAGAACTGAATTCGTTGCCTTAGAGGAAAAAGAGAGTGTTTAACATTAGCAGAGGAGATATTGTGGAGAATAAGGCGTAAGTCATGTGGAGTAATGAGACTGGGAAGCACTTCGCCTGCTGTTGCTGAAATCAACGAGTTGGTTATTGAGTTAATAAGGTAGTTAGGCCGGAGAAATCAGCAACTGGTTGGCTGAAGCGAAATTTTATCACATTGTTTGTTACTGGTAAGACTAGCCCATGGTCTTCAACGAAGGCTCCTGGCACTGCGCGAGCCTAGGTAGGCATGGCGGTCGGCAGACGCCAAAGTGAAGAATGATAACCCAAGAGGAGTAAGGTTCGGAAGATGTACCACTAGTGTTCGTCGGCCGGGAGAGAATAGTACTTGTGAGCAAGCTTTAGGACGTCGAAATGAGACCAAGATTGTTCACCTGACTGTATGCATTTAATGTAGGCCTTGTTGTTCTTTACACTAATTATCAAATGACCTTTCAAATCTAGGAGCAAGCTTTGACTTAATATTGAGTGGTTGGTTGACTTTTCTAAATACTAATGTCTAACTTAATGGCCTTGTGGCGGGCCACTTTGTGTTGAAATGACAGTATTTTATCTCTGGAATTAGTCAAATGCTTCTTTGTGATCTGAAAGATGACTCTGTTTCTATTTAGAGATATCTGTTATAATTACCATTATATGAAGGACTTGATTTTCATGAAAGAGGTTTATAGGGTAGCCTCTTTTATCCATTCCATATAAAAAGAAAATGTGGGGTATCTCCTAAGGAAGAATGGAATGTACTATTAATACAAGACTGGATTGTCAATAGTGATCCATCCCATGTGTCCGATGTCGCATCAACAAGCGATCTCATTAATGAGAGGGTGGAGGAGTTGAGCCTTTCTGTAATACCATTGCTTTGTGGGCGTGTAAGGGAGAATTAACAATATACATTCATGATATCACATAATCTATCCATGACTTTGTTATGAAATCTAGTCCCGCTATCAGCTCGAAAATACATGGGGCTGAAATGGTTCATGATAGAAGTCGTGAAAAGCATGCAACAACATTTGCTGTTTTGCTGGGTGCACGGGGACGAGTTCACAAAAACGAGTGAAGTTATCAATGAAGACTAAAATATAACGATTACCATTGCGAGAAGGTAGAAAACCTGACAATGTGTCGCAAGAGACTGAAAGGAAAGTCTGGAATGTCATATTTCAATGCAGGGGCTGGGTCGTTGGTATTTCCCTTGTAATATGGGCATTGCTTACAAGAGTGAACATGCTAGTAAACTTTGCTAATAAGTGTGGTTGTTAGCGTTGCTGAGCTAAGTGAATTGCCTTGTACTTACCACAGTGTGCAGCTTCTTTCGACTCATGGAAAAGAGGAAGGATTCGACCTTCAAGGGATTCATAGAACATCCGCTTACGAGATGCCTTGAGCTTTCTTGTCCTATACCGAAATTTGTAGAAAAGTAGACCATTATCATTGAAGTAAAGCTGACTTTCACGAGCATGTCTGTTAGGGGGAGGTCTTTCATTCCTTTCTAAAGCTTGAATTAAGGGACCGTACAGACTATCATTACGTTGCGCTATCCGAATCTCGTCCTCCGTGTGGGGTCCATGGAGGCAATGGCTGGGGCAGCCAAGACTGCGGGGCGGTAAATAGAATGAATGGGGTCGGAACGGCGACCATTAACATGTGCAGACCGGATCTCGTCCTCCGAAGGATCCTCAACGGTAGGAGCGGCAGTATTTGCCAAGATCGGTGCAATGTCAGAGAATTTCACTCCAGGGAGGCAAAGGTGGGCGAGGAGCTAGATTCAGGCAGGTTGTGAGCGTCAGAGAGAGGAGCGCGTGACAGCGCGTCGGCAACGACATTTTGTTTCCGCAATAAACAATGGTGACGTCAAACTCTGCAAGAATTTCAATTGCGTGGGCGCGTCGTCCAGCGAGGGTCCTCACCCTTAAATATGGACGTGAGGGGGGTCGATCAGTGTGCACTTCTATCTGATATCCCAAGATTAGCTCTCGAAAATGACGGAGGGCCCATGTGATACTGAGTAATTCACGGTCCGTCGTGTGATAGCGTTTTTCCGCTGAATTATATGACTTGCAAAGCATTGGAAGGTCTTTCCAGAATGGCCATAGTTTCGGTGGAGTACTGCTCCGAGCTCCGAGGCTTGAGGCATCAGTAGAGTATCAAAGGCAAACTGAAATCGGGGAGCGCCAGATACTTCACTAGTCGCGATTGGGAGTTGTAATGCGGCTTTTTCCTCGTCTGTCCACTGCCAAGTAGTATCCTTTTTAAGGAGATGGTTAAGCGGCGGCTGCGATGGACCCGTAACTTGAATGAACGGCCTGTAAAAACCTGAAAGGCCTAAAAATGACTTCAATTCCTTCTGGTTCTTAGGTGTTGGAAAGTCGGCAATGGCTTTAACTTTTGAATCATTAGGTGCAATACTTTAGATGCACAAGGTATGGCCTAAGAATTCCCAACTTGAATTTGAAGAACTGACATTTGCTAGGCTGAATACATAATCCCGCAGTCGATAGCCTATTGAAAACCTGGCGCAATTTCTTCTCGTGTCGAGAGGAGGGGTGAGCAAATTAAAATATCATCTAAATACACGAGGACCTGATCATTAATTAATCCTGATAGTACAAGTGACATTAATCTGCTAAATGTGAGAGGAGAATTGCGAAGACAAAAGGACATACTAAAAAATTCAGTGTTGTCCCATATGAGTCGAGAAAGTTTAAGGCACGCTTGCGGAGCCATAGAACTTGCAGGAAACCTTTAGCAAGGCCAATAGTTGAAAAACGCTGTCATTAAGCTAATGTCTTGCAACAACAATCTTGTATATTAGAATTGGGAATGTTCTGGTAATGGAACATTTATCGAATTTGCGATAGTCGACCACTGGGCGGAAAGTATTATCCTCTTGGAACAAGCGAGGAGGGAGAGGCCCAGGGTGAATTGCCGTATTGTCAGATTTGTCTGCAACATTGTTAACTTCCTTTTCCAAGGCCTGTCGCTTTGAATGAGGGAATTATAATCATGTACGAAGGCTTAGCATCAGGCTCGAGGGTAATGGAGTGTTGAAGAAGGTTGTTTTTCCGATAGGACGGTCCTTGGTTGGTAGTACGCTTGGGAATTCTAAATAGTTATTCAAAATATCATATCCTTCACAAAATCTAAATTTTGCTTCAGAACATGATCAGAGCTCTGCTCATCAGGGGAAGATGATGTTGCAGAAAAACAGGGTAGGAATGGTGGTAATCAACAAGAGGGCAAGTTCAGGAATTCATAAGATATTGTGGTACACCAGCGTTAATAGTCAATGGGGTAAGATTAAATACATAAACCTGACATTTATTATCAGTGATATTATGCTAAGGAAGGAATACAATAACCTTTTACTGTATATTACCAGGTAATATCAAAGCAGTACCATTTGCCGAAGGACAAGAACAGCCTCACCAGTAGATCATGAAATGCCGATAGTAGTGGTAGCACTAGCTATAAACTTAGGAGCATTTCGATTAGCGGTCCAAGATTTCGTACAGTCGTCAACGTGTTTTGCGCGCGAATGGTTATGTGATGCGGGTGAAATGCGCAGTGAGAGGAGAGGTGAAGCGAGGGCGGGTGGAGTGGGGTAGGGGGTGGTGGGGAAGAGAGGATGGAAAGTGAGGTGTAGACATGGTGTGACTATGGTCATGTGTGACTTCATAGATTGTCATTGCGGGTGTGAAAGGGTCGGCATGCGTCCATAGGCAGAGGAGTCCTTATCAGGTAATTTTGACCATTAAAAGTAATGCTATTACTCTGAGGATGAGTAAAATACCCGGTACGGTATAAGAAATCATGACCCAACAAGAGGTGTCCCGGGGTAAAATTAGATTCTACTACGACACCTAGGAGCGTACTTGCACTAACAAGAGAATGTTAAGGACTTTGCTGCCTAAAGCTGATACCTTATCTCCTGTTATCCCGCAAATGGTGGTTTGACTCGGTTGCAAATCTAATGATAATTCAAAATTCCGCAAGGTATTCAACGAGACCACAGAACAAGAAGATCCGGTGTCTAAGAAGAAATACGCAGGCTTGTCATTCAATATAGATGGAAGCAAAGTGTAGTTGAGTGATATCATTAGGATGCAATCACTAGCTGTGAGACAATGCGGTAGGTGTGTTACCGGTATTGTGCTTGTAGTGTTGCCGTGTCTGGGTGTTTTTGGCTTTTCCCTAAAATGGCGCTTGCTCGGCGCTGCTGGAGCAATTTGTATGTTTGATCCACCTGGTCAGGGAACGCCGAGCAGTGAGGCCAAGGGTGTGAGCGCGTGCCGTGGTAAGGACAGTACGGTGTCGAATAACATGAGTCGGCACCGTGACCTTTCGCACAACAATTAAAACACTGATCTCTGTCTGGTGCCCAATTCGTGACACAAGGTTGTTTACGTCTTGGTACATGAGGTGAGTTAGATGACGGGGGAAAGCGAGTTTTATGTCCCGCATTAGATCTGTGAGGGGAGGTGTTTCTTGAGTGTTGTGTTTTCGTGTCATGGTTGTGGAACCGCGGGTTAGGGTTGCGTTGTGGTTTGTCGTTTGGTTGTTTGTGCTTGTTCGTGTTACGCAAGGGTGTGTTGTCTTGTGTGGTCGTGTTTGCCTTAGTCGTGGGAATGCCTGCGTTGACAGTTACTGTGTAGCTTTTTCTGATAGACTTGGCAGAATTGGCTTGGGTAACTTCAGTAATCAGTATCTTCACAGGTTCCCAAACTTGCTCTTGGTAGAAGCGGTAAAGAAGCAACAAGGATAGATTTGACCATATACGTCATAGAGGAGACGTGATGGTCGTTAAACAAGGACTTTACGTGGGAGTCATGGTTGTGGGGAATACTCTTAACCCATTTTGAAACTTGAACCCGAAGCTGATTGATAAAGTATCGAATGTCTTCTTCGGACAAGGAAGCAGGCTTTAATTGAATAAGTCTCGCGAACTGAATATGGTGACTTACATCCAAGGATTTGAACGAAGATCTAAATATATCCTGGAAATAACTCCAACTGCGCAATTCGGATGGCAATGTTTTAAAGGCGTTAATCGCGTTACGTACTTTCGCTGAGGTAAGCTCTAAACGTGTTTCAGCCGCGTTTACGCATTTATTGCCGAAAGAGGGGTCATCTCTAGACATTCCACCTTGAATAATCATAGATTCAACATTTTCCAAGAAATTCAAATCAAATGGATGAGCCATCAAATTTTTGTACGATATTGAATGTTTGGTGAGGTTGGAAAGTCATGTTGGAGAAGGGGGGGCGGGTGGGGGTCAGGTCAGAGGGTGGGTCAGTGGTGGAATTAGCAGTTGAGATGATTGTGTGGGGGGTCAGAGATCGGGAAACGGGACGGGAGGGAGAATGGGAAGGTACAGTATCCAACCCAAAGAATATTTCGGTAGTTTCCCTGAGATTTCTGAACACTTTACCACTTCGTAATTCACTCATGAATAGGCGCGAGAAAGAAATCCAATCACTTCACAATAGAAAGAAAAAAAAAGAAAAGAAAGTGGGTAACACAAGTCACAACACTAGGGTGTGAAAAACAATTAAGAGGAAGAAAAATGACACGAGGGATATCGACCTTAGTCGCAACTAACCTTCATTACCGATGTCTTCGTCCTGTCAGTCAACTTGATGCGCTGTTTGCTGTGTGACACTGGAAAAAAATATTCGCTATCGTGGTACGTAGCTAATTATTGTACCAATTATTGCGAAAAAGAAACGCGAGGTTCTCATCGTAGGTTGCCACCAGATTATGTGATGTATGATTACTCTAATATCCACACATAGAGAAATATATAGTTATGTCAAACACAGCAGCTGATACAATAACAATATATTATAACTTCAATAATATGACGATATAAATATATATATATAATATAACTAAGGAATGACTCTGAAAATAAAGATCGATTAATTAGTTCGCCAATAGTAGATGTAGGAGTGCGAGTGGTAGGTGTTGGTGATTAAGGTCAAGGACCTCGAGTGACTTCGCTATCGTCAGTATATCTCAGGACGGCTCGCTAGGCGGGGCGATGAGCCGTCTACAGGAAAGTAGGCGTAGCTATTCCAAGTGTCAGCTTGGGTCGCGATTTCCTGATTGGCTGACTTCGGTTCATCATAATTCATAGGTCCGCCCTCGGGTCAGCCTTTGAGGGTGATATTCCTATGATGGAGAGATGACCAGAATATCCAGAAGGGCTAAAGTTGCAGGTGCTGTCTTTAACGAATCTTTGCCCGATCCTGGGGGATATACGAAATCCGATAATTGTGAAGGTCACATCTGTGTATTGTAATTTGATCATGTATCTCAGGTCAGACATATGCTCTGTCGACCGTTAAATATAAATACTTTCATAAGCGTTCCTGTCCTGATGCACTTCTCGTATTTTGAACGAAGTGTTTTTTTTCCACTCACTAACTTCAAAG
>BOPN01000292.1:105000-107500 GCA_017312705.2 Penaeus japonicus | reverse complement strand
ACACACACACACACACACATACGTAAAGACCAAATACAGATTACTATTACAGATAATTGCAGTAGATATGAAAATTAGATTGATGAGTGGAGGAAGTATGACGTGACATCATTAGGTGGGCGGGGTGGGTGACATCACTAGGTGGGCGGGGCTATCTATGACGGGGAAAACTCCTTTCGACTGAAGCCATTGGTACAAGCTTGTTTTCATGTGTTTGCATGGTACAGAATCAGTGAAAATCGATATGTTTTGGATTTATATGTGAATATGGTTCTTTGTACATCTATTACTTTCAATATATCATCTCAGCACCTAGGAACGCTTAGTCGTCCCTCCTCGGAGAATCCGCTGCTAGGAGGCCACCTCAACGGGAGAGAGAGACTGGCCAGATCTAGGACGGGCTCGTCCGAGGAAGGAGTTCAAGCCCTCGCGCCACGACAAGGCGGTTCCTTTTGGCGGAGGTTTCATCACATTAATAGTTTGAATATTTATAATAAAATGACTAATGATATCGGACATGCTGATATTCAACCAATCACGAGTCAGTAATTCCAGATGCCACATATGGCTAAAACATTCACTGGTCAGTAGACAGATCAGAAAAAAACAGACTATAGTTCGGAACACTATTGGACATGCAATGATTTCCCCTTGGCTAGGATACGGAGATTAAAGAGCAAACACCTCTTAAGAGTTATAGGACATGGATTTCGAAGATCGTGAGATACTCAACACAATGCAGAGAGAGAGAGAGAGAAGGGGGGGGGGATCCCTGAATATTCTTCATATCAACTTTTCACTCTTTCATTGGGTTGTGATTAGGGAAAGATGTTAGTAGGATTCATGTAAGGGTCCTCGTTCATCACACTGGTGGCATAAAAAATGCTTACAAAATAATTTTTCAATTTCAGTGCCTAAAGTCTAGGCAAACCACTTCTTCCTTTCCCTAAGATATTTAGGAATCTAAGGTACACCCGTCAACCTTACAGTACGCCATAAACCGCTTATTTACTCACGGACGCATTCAAAAGGGCTACACTAAAAAGTAAATAATTTAGTGTTCACTTTAGATACTAACTTTCAGTAGCATATTTTTGTTAATTCTTTAGAATACCAGGATCTTCAATTGTTGAGCCCGATCATATGCTTGATAGGAAAAAGATCACAAAAATTCTAAGAGGAAATTATTGTAACCATACACATCTACTGACAATCCATAGCATCTTACCTACCTAGGTAACTATTTATCTCCTTATCCATCTATATATCCCTCTATCTTTATCCTTGCCTACTAATTTAAAAACACCATAATGTCAAGTGTCCCATTAGTAATTGTTATACTGAACATTGCATCGAAAAATGCTTTCATTCCCAATAAACCTGTTTCTTTTCCTCCTCTACATTTCCTCTTGCAAAGTTATCTCATTCAAAGTAAACACTGGCTAATCTAGTTCACTGAACATGCGAGTCCTCCCCTTTCCTTCAATTTTCACGCAAAAGAGTAATGATGACAAAAGCATATTCAAAATCATAACAATAGCAATATCGGATGCAATTGCGAAATACTACGATATGGATGGAGTTCGAGATGTGTGTGAATGAATAAAAATCACTGAAGTGTGAAGATACGAGATTTTGAACGAATTTAGTGCGTTGCCAACAAATAAAGAGACGAAAGTTTTCGAATAAAATTTCTACCCAACCTCTAAAAGGTAGCCGACTGACACACGAATTCACACTGTAGCATGTATCCGAATATGCCTACTGATAGAGCATTCCTATGCACAACTGCGGGTTTGGTTAGATATAAGGAAACCCGTTTTATGTTGATGTATATCCAAGTCTGAAATTAAGCTTTCACGGGCCAGAAAATCTAATCTTTTGTTCGAAATTAAAGGAATGTTATATGTATATATATATATATATATATATATATATATATATATATATATATATATATATATATGTATGTATGTATGTATATGTATATATGTGTGTGTATGTGTGTGTACGGACACACACACACACACACATGTATATATACACTCACACACAGACACGCCCTTTTACACAAGGACTGAACAGAGACTTTTCAGGCGCTGTATAAATATATCTTCTCAATTTCAGTCAACCTTTCTGATGCAGCCGACGTTTTTGATAGTCTCACCTTTAAAACAAAATTATATCGACGCTTGTTTGTCTTTTTCTTCTTCTCCAGACTGCTTTTAAGTCGGATCCACATGAGAGGAAAGTGGGGCTGCTGAAAGTTTTTAAAGAATTGAGTATTGCTCTTCCACTCGCCTCTTGGTCGCGGTTCCAGAAAAACGTTGATGTTTTTTCATCCGCTTCGTAGCGAAAAGTTGCAAAAGTCGAGTTTCTAATTTCTCACAAGGCTCAGTTTTCATAAGATATTCCGCAAATTAAACTCGGAACTCGATGTTTCTGGTATGTACATATATGTATATGTATATGTATAAGTATATATGTATATATATATATA
>BOPN01000292.1:85000-90000 GCA_017312705.2 Penaeus japonicus | reverse complement strand
TCGCTGTACCATCTCTATATATATCCTCTAATGATCTGCAGTATATTTCCACTACTCCTTGTTTACGAATTGCATCCAGTACTGCAGATATCTGTACCGAGTCGAATGCCTTTTCATAACCTACGAATGCCATACACAGGGGCTTCCTATATTCGTTTGTTTTCTCTCTTATTTGAGCTAGTGTGTGGATATGGTCTGTAGTTGAGAATCCACTGTGGAACCCTGCCTGTTCCCTGGGTTGTTTTGAATCTAATGTATCAGTGGTACGGGCTGTGATGATTTTTGTGAACAGTTTATAGATTACTGAGAGGAGGCTTATAGGTCGGTAATTCTTTAAGTCTTTTGTGTCTCCCTTTTTGTGTATTAGAATTATTATTGCGTTTTTCCAGGCCTTCGGAATTTTACCGACGTCTAGACATCTGTTATAAAGACTGGCCAGCTTTACTGCCGCAATCTCTCCTGCGACCACCGACCTTGAATAAGATCTTCACTAATGCCGTCTTCTCCTGGTGTTTTTCCTCTTTTCATGCTTTTTAGTGCCCTATTTACTTCATCTACCGTGATGTTTGGAACATCTCCAATTGTTGTGTTTGTCTCCGTATGTGGTTGGTCGTTTGAGTAGAGCAGATTGCAATAGAAGTCTTCTATTACTTTGATAATTTCATTTTTATTGTATGTCGCCTCTCCGTTGGGTTTCTTTACTGCATACATTTTCTTTTTTCCCTATTCCGAGCCTCCTCTTTGTTGCCTTAAGGCTGGTGCCGGCAAGCAGAGCTTTCTTCTTCTTGTTTATCGTCTTAGTCAGCTCTGTTGATTCTATTTTGTCTCTGATTGATGTTATTTTCATGTCCCTACGCTGTTTCATAAGCTCTTTCGTCTCTACCTAAAGCTTACTGAACCTTTCTTTTTGGTCTTTACCCCCATTTCCCCCAAGTGCAGCTTCCGTTAATATCTCACTGAATTGGTCGTTCATTTGGTCTATGTCAAGATCTTCTTCGAGAGCTGAGTATTTGTTTCGGATGTTGATACTGAATTCCGTCGCCCTATTCTTGATGTTGGTTAGATTAACGAGAGGCTTTTGTATGAGCTTATTTCGTTCCCTTCTTAGCTGTAATTTTACTCTACTTCTGACCAGTCTATGGTCGCTACCGACATTTACTTTATTGATAACGGTTACGTCTTGTACAATGTCGCGCCTATTGGTGATTATGAAGTCAATTTCGTTTTTAATGCCGGATGGTGATTTCCATGTCCATTTCCTCCCGGGTCTCTTTTCGAAGAATGTATTCATAATTTTAAGGGCTTCGGCGAATTCTATCAACCTTTGCCCTCTCTCATTTCTGGTGCCTATTCCATGTTTCCCAACCGATATTTCTCCATCTTCCCTTATTCCTATCTTGGCATTAAAATCCCCCATAATCACGGTAAATGGCTTTGCTCTTATTGGTAGCTGCTTGCACATCTTCATAGAAGCTTTCTATCTCCTCGTCACTATGACTGCTGGTAGGAGCGTACACTTGGATAATTTTTAGGCTATATCTGTTGTTTAGTTTCAGTATTACAGAAACTACTCTTTCGCTCACACTGTAGAATTCCCTAACATTCTTTTCAAGTCGCTTGTGAACTAAGAAACCTACTCCTGATTCTTGTTTGCTATCCAAGAGCTTGCTCCCTGCCAGCATAATAAGTGCCCATCATTTGGGGTAATTTCTGCTCTCGCCTAATCTCGTAACTTCAGAAAGTTCTACAATATCCCATTTAATAAATGAAAGTTCCTCAAGCAGTGTCAGAAGATCAGATCGTTCACTCGTGGGTCCTTACATTGTATGTGCATAAGTTCACTTCATCTTTAGGCGGCCTGGCTCCAACCGGGAGATTCTTAGCGCCCTCTGCTCCGGAGCGATCCTGATCGCCGCCGTGACCAGGGGCTCCCTCGCTTCCGGGGAATGAGGGCCATTGTCTTGACTGGGAAATCATATTTAAGAGGTGTGTGTCCTGGTACCCCCACCAGTCGGCCTTGTCCACGGTGTGGGGAGTAGTTTTAGTCCGGAGGTACCATTAACTCAATAATACGTTTGAGTTAGTCTCGCATGTTATTAGGAGATCTTTGTATCCACCGATCTATCTCACGACCTTCGGTCTACTCATGTGAGAATGGGCATTTGTTTATATACGTGCAGGGCCTACGCAACAATGCATGTTTGCATGTTTATGCGTGCTCCCGTGTCTGCACTTATATTCGTTGTCACAAATAGATATGCAGAATGTACAGCTTAGACGCCTTTATATACAAATAAGCATTATGCACATACTCCAAGCATTTGTCACGCCTGTATGCATGCATACAGCACCTAAGGTCATCAGCGTCCACGCGTGCACACACATGCACGTGAAATTGGTAATGTGCCCATGATTATAATCTTTTAAGTATATATACATATACATACATATATACACATATACATATATACACATATACATATACATATATATACATATACACATATACACACACATACATATACATACACATACATATATATATAGTAGGCAGTGGTATACATATATCTGGCAACACCCGGGAGAGGTACTACTAGTTAAAATTTAAAACCACTTTGGGCGTCCTGGTGTGGCCTTGACCATTGGTGATGCCATAACTTGTGTTTGGCTTTCATTACGAGTAATTTTCCAGACTGATATTCAGTGTGGTTGCATGATTAGATTTATGAACACTGAAAACATAATATATATGATTTTATAGTACAATGTACCTAATGAACTAAGAGAGTGGATTTTACTCAGGCTATATAAAGGTGGTCGTTAATCACCTTTGACCCTTGGCACTGGTGTTAACGTGGCGCTATGGGAGCGTTAAGCGATATTTTACTCATTTTTTGTTGGTTTGCTTGGATGGTAAGGTTTTATATTAGAAATGTATTCAGACATCCTCAGATGTTTTCACACTGCATTATATTTGCAAAACACTATAATAGATGGTATAACTCGATGTTTCCTTCATTTAAATTGTGGTACTTTTGGCACCTCACTGCCTTTGAAGAGGCTAGCTCTCTTGTGGTATTCTTTCTTTTGAATTTTTCTACGACTTGTGTAATTTCTTGTTTCTATTTCGATCGTATATGCTCTCTAGACATTCACAGATATTTTCACCTTATGCTGCGCCGCCACGGATCACTGGTTATACATAATTTTACACTTAATATCGTGAGACCTAACACTGAAACCTCTCCTACTCGTTGCCAGATATATATCATATATGTATATATATGTATATATATATATATATATATATATATATATATATATGTATATATATGTATGTATGTATTATGTATGTATGTATGTGTGTATATATATATATATATATATATATATATATATATATATATATATATATATGTATGTATACATACATATATATATATATATATATATATTTATATATGTATATCTACATCTTTCTATCTATTCATATAATACATACATACATACATACACACACACACACACACACACACACGCATATATATATATATATATATATATATATATATATATATATATATATATATATATATATATATATATATATGTATGTATGTATGTATGTATATATATATATGTATGTATATATATATATATGTATGTATGTATGTATATATATATATATATGTATGTATATATATATATATATATATATATATATATATATGTATGTATATATATATATATATATATATATATATATATATATATACATATACATATATATATATATATATATATATATTTATATGAACTCATACATTACATTGTGTGTCATACATGCATTCGCTAGCCTAAAACCTGGCGAGATCTACTATATGGAAAATGCAGATCCGCATGCAATCCTTTTTATCAATATGCATTGCGCGGAGTTAGAAAACATGGCTCACAAATTTTCACTGCAAGTTGCGGAATTTGAGAAACGCCAAAGTTCGGTCTTTATAAAAGGAGAAGGGTGCACCGGATGTGTACTTGAGATACGCGACACTAAGGAAACGGTTACACTCATAAAAAAAAAAAAATGAATAGTGGCGAAGGAGAGGTAGATGAGAGGAAATTATTCAAAATTATTTAGAAGACTACTCAGCACGCAAAAGGAAAGCATATTTTACAATTTCCTTACACTCAGGCAAAAATGCAGTGATAATGTTATCCATATTATTACGACTTTAAAAGATAAATTAATTAATATGATGAGGTAGATGTTTGTCTTAAAGTTATTTATTCGGTGAAGCCGACGAAACCAAGCCTTTATTTTCATTATTACTTTTTTTTCTTTGGCTCTTGTTAAGTTTCCATTACTTTGTAAATTAGAAGGCTTCCTAATTAGGTAATTAGATGCTCGAACAACATTCCCAGTACCAGATTTCTTTGGTTTTGTCACCGTATTCATTTTGACAAACATGTTACAAAGGAGACAATAAAAACAATCTTGCCTTTCTCCCAACTAACTGTTTCCAGAAACCTAATGCATTTTTGTCTTTTCTGTCATTCTCCTTCAAGATTAACGAGTTGTTCGACGGCGGAAAACTTTGTCCGTTTTGTGAATGCTACACAGAGCATGTCACGGCTCCTGCTTGTATTACCATGGGGATTGGAACGGTGGCGGGACTGAAGGGAAACGAAGAGTTTGAATCAGGTCGTCTCATTTTTCTTTCTTTAATATGACAGATATAATTCTAAAGATACCACCCAAAAACACAAACTCCATCAACAGAGTTCAAGATTCAAGGCTATTTCAAGGGGGAGAACATTAATAAAGTTGGTTGATGCTCAGCATGGGCGTTGTGCGTCCAGCTGCTAGATGAAAATAGAAAAAAGCGGCATGCTGTAACAATGATAATGTTAACACTAATAGTAAGAATGATAATAGTGATGAAGATGAAGATGATGAAGGTGGATGCGATGGCAATGGTGATCAACTGCAAAGCTATAGG
>BOPN01000292.1:55000-60000 GCA_017312705.2 Penaeus japonicus | reverse complement strand
AATGACTGTAAAATGGAACTGTAACCCATTTTTCGATCCTTTTTTATATGAAATCAGCATTCTCCGTCGAGTCAGCGTGGCGTCTGATGGCCATGGCGGCTTCCTGCTTCCTGTTCACTGTTTTCTTATGGTCATGTATCGCTGCGTCAACCTGAGAAGAGAAAAATATATATATATATATTGTAAGTAAAACAAGTCGTTTAGGCATTCACACACATATATACACATACACATACACGCACGCACACACACACAAAAAGACGCTTTTCCACTTTTAAGGATCCTTTTACAATTAACAAGGATTATCTACAAATTGAATATTATCCACTATCCGCAATATTTTACTGCTGCTTCTGACGTAACACAATACCCGCTTTTAAAATCCTACTTAGAATTGAACAAGAATAAATGGAACTTTAAAGTGCAGACTTCAAGCTTATCATATTTCGTAGTTAATACTCTAGTTAGATAAGCAGCGATAAATAACAAGAATTCAAAGAAATATTTGCAATAATGACAAGAATACTCATGGCATGATGATAATAAAATCAATATATTTCTAGCAGTAATCACATCAAAGGTGTACACTTACGAGTACTACACAATGAAGCCACAAAGGTCTCGTCTATAACATGGAAACTGATGACGCTTTAATAACAACTGTCAGAACAGTTACGGATAGTGTAATTATTTGGCTCGCTCTTCTCTAATCAGTAACGATAGGTTTATTATTATACCCTTGTTTATTTTTCTTATCATTTAGCATTTAATGAGATGGCTCATTTGAAAGTACTTAGAAGATTAGAGTGTAGGGAAGAGAGGGAGAGGGAAAGGGAGCGGAAGCGGGAGAGTGAGAGGGAGAGGGAGAGGGAGAGGGAGAGGGAGAGGGAGAGGGAGAGGGAGAGGGAGAGAGAGAGAGAGAGAGAGAGAGAGAGAGAGAGAGAGAGAGAGAGAGAGAGAGAGAGAGAGAGAGAGAATATCAAACACAGATAAGCGAGGGGTGGGGTCGTAAAGAGAAAGTACCTTATCTTCCAGATATACTTTGTTCACTAATAACATAAAAAATAAACTGAGTTTCTCTCTCTCTCTAGTCAATGATACGAATATAATTGTCTACATCCTCAAAAGATATCAATTTCATTACTGTAGTCCGAGAATATAACAAGATATAACAATCCAGTTCACATTAAATACAGAATTGAATTACTACTCACCACTGGCACACCATCCCGCCTCCATCTGCAACCACTGAATCAAAAGTATTTTGAAAATGTCAATAGTCTAGTCAGTTTTGTATAACTATCTTTTATAGATATATGGCATCATCTTTCACATGCATTCCATGTGTCATTACCGATCGCTCATGTTATACTATCGAGCAAAATTTAGTCTACCATAACAAAAATAAATATAAATCTGATCTAATCAGGCATGTATGCATGTCAATGTTTTCATGTTATTGTGCGTGTGTTTACCGACTGTATTGTATGCACGAACCTACAAAGTATTTGAAGGTAAAAAAATGATAATGATGGTAATACCAAAAAAATCCGTGATATTCATAAATGGTAAAATAACTCATATGTGGTAATACGAATCATTAAACAAGGAAACTGGCGTAGAGTGAACCAAGGACATTCATTTTCCATCTCGTTATCAGTTGCATTAAAGTTTCGTACCCTGGAAGCTTCTTTTGCAGTTACTCTACTGTCCAACCTTACAATGGGGAACATATGAACTTTCATTGTTGTCTGCAACATGATCATTTTCGAATTTCTTTGAAAATAGTCTCATGGGCTTTCTATGCCGTTAAACGTTGATGCTCTTGAATGGCAATGGCAGCGCAATTGGATGTAGATTTTAAACAGTGAAAGCACAAGGAAAGGTGGGAGCCGGCGGGACTCGGCGGGGAAACTGATTCAGCTTGGGTTTCTTAGCAATTTGAGATTGTTGCTGATTGAAATTCGTGAAAGTAAATATATTATTCCCCTTCTGATAGCATTCATTTTCTTTCTCTCTCTCTATCAAAGTAACTGGCTCACTCTACTCTGTACAGGATGGACGTTGCATTTAATTATTTATTAAATAGCCGTCCTGAAATAAACAAGCCGTGAGCCTCTCTGAAGGTACGAACTCTTCGATGAAAATTACTGGTAATGTATATTTCAGTGTTCCGTATATAGAAAGGAATTCTGTAAAGGGAGTTGCACGAATATTATAATAGAACGAGCATTTCTGCTAGATATTACTACTATGCTTGTTCTCCTTTTGCCGGAAGTCAGACAATAAATGTAGTAACACTAATTTCAGTAAAGTCAGAGTCTATTTTAGAATGAGGAAGTTTGCAATTCATCAGACAGATGTTTTCACTACTATCGTCAGAGAAACTTGTAAATACAATCTAGCACACATTGCTTCATAAGCCTAAATTGAAAGTTTTATCAAATATGCAAGGATCGTAGATACTCGAATAAATGAAATAGATATACCCGTGAAAACTTGCATTGATCCTGTCACGAAAGCGGTAGTCCTCAACGAAAAGTGTGGCACGTCTGTGTTAGTTGCTTCAGGTTGCCATTCTATAGTGATAATGTTTCCGACGAATAACACTGTCCAACCGACGAATTCATAAGAAAACTAATAGTCACGGGTAGGACTAACAAGAAATAGTTCATTTTTTTATGAATGATTTGTTGAGCATGCTCCTTGTTAAAGAATTGGCTACCGTTTCACGGACAATGATGCTTAATATAACCATATATATATATATATATATATATATATATATATATATATATATATATATATATATTACCAAACGTGGTATGCACATTTGCTGTATTGGTAACAAAGATTATACGAATAATATGCATTTTTTTCGTCCGCGTAACTAGACAAGCCCACCCCCTGTCATCGATTTTCCACGATTGCTCCAATATTTTTGCTGCATTTGCCACGGCTTTGCCACACTGTTGACATGAAGACGGGCTTTTGGGATGTTCATACCATATCCTTGGCGCACTAGGGCTCATTGCAATAACCTTGTTCTAACAGCACGAGCGGTCAGCTGTGAGCAAACACAAAGGCCTGAAAAAGGCGAGTTTCTGACATCGATGATGAGCGCCTTATCACCACCAACCCAGCCCGTATCTTTCGATTTTCACAAATCTTTACATTTTCTAAAACAAGTAATGTTAAATGAGAATCAGTTATTTGTTGAAACGAACCATTCGAACGAGCGAAATTTCAACTTGGTGGTTGAACCTGTTTTGCTTATTATATATAAACGTTATCATACCGATATTTGAAATATATAGAAATTTTATTTATTCATTCTATTTAATTCTTGAAAATTCGATTGCTAAAATAATGCTTAATGATAAAGAAGAAATCTATAAATTACATAACCAATTGTGAACATACCCTGATTCCCGGAAATGAGCCGAGACCAAGTGTTTAACAACACTGCCGAGGGTAGAGTGTAACAACAAAAAACGACACAATTTCCCTGTCTATAGACATTTTTGAGCCAATGGAAAAGACGGGTCAGGTCTTGGTAAAAATAAATAAATGAATAAAAAATAAATAATACCAATCATCAATGCTTATCTTCGTTCTGACGAATCCTTAAACCACAAAATATACCGACCAATCGATTCAAGGCTGGAACAAGACTTGATTCTCTGAAGTATTAATTCTTGGACGTGTTAATAGTTGCACTAATTGGATTGTTTACCTGTAGCTAATTAAGAATTTCATTAGTCTCTCTCTCGTCTTAGTGTTCTTGTTATTTTTCTTCTAATCCTAATTAATAAACTTTACAAGAGCATGTACTGGTGTAGTTTGCTTTCATAAAATAAATAGAAAAAAAAAAAAATAATAATAATAATAATAAAAAAATATTACGAGGTATACATAGTAGGCGGGTCCGTCAGATCTACTGCAGTGCGTTAGAGCGTGCGATATGCGGGGTTTTAGTTACACATTCATCATCGCCATCATTTGCGTAACGCGACATTCCTTCTCACGAGCAGTCCAACGTCGTGCAGTTTGGATTTCTTTAGTTTTAGTTACAATAGCTGAAGGGCTTCGTATCTAGTTCCAGATTTATTAGTGTTATATATGTAGGTAGAAGAGTTTAAGCTGAAGGTTTTACTAGCCACCCCTTAAGAGATATTTCCGTTTTCTTGGACCTATGGTCCAATTCCATACATTTAATTATATGAGGCGTCCTATTGATTAATTTCTCGAGACTCCAATATGTTTCTTATTCTATTATCTTTTTTATGTATTTACAATGTAACACCTTCCGATCATGTGGTGAAAAAATGAACATGTACACAAAACGTCGAAGTCAAAAACGACACAAATGGGATATTTATGAGACCAAGAAAATAAACAAAAGATTAGACTACTATTATGAAGCCTTTTACTGATAGGATTATAGAGGTTCCTTGCCACAAGTTGATTTCCAGCTACATTTTTTTCTTAGGATTTCTCGAAATCCAAAGCTTATTTTTTTAAAATGAAAATAGGATATTTGAACAGAAAATAATGCCAATGGTATTAGTAACACAAATACCCTAGGGTGCCTGAGTTCTTTTTTTCCCTTTGAAGGGGAAAAGGTGAGGAAATAGACAAATATAATTTTCTTCATTCTATTGATAAATTGATAACTGTTTTTACCTTATTGTGCACATTTAGGAATGTCGAAAATGGTACGGATTACCTTTTGACGCTCTTGCTGTTATATCCTTGTCCAGTTCTCCTCTCGCAGTCTCCGCAAATAAGAAAAAAAAAGAAGTTAAAGCGCATAGGCTAATATTCACCTTCTCGTATTATTGAAGGGTGGATCAAAACTCGTAAAAAATGTATCTAAACAAAGATTCGCACAACTCTTAAACTTTCTCGGCGACCGCGGTGAGGACGAACTCTCACCCGGTGCGGAAGACACGCCATGAATACTCAAGGAAGGTACTGGGACATGGTCTCGCTCGCAA
>BOPN01000292.1:32500-37500 GCA_017312705.2 Penaeus japonicus | reverse complement strand
CGTTTTTCCCACACCCCACCCATATGGTTTGCATGCGGGATGTTCATCTCGAATGTTATCAAATCACAGTTTTCTTTGAGGACCTCGCTTTTTAGCTTCTTCTGGTCCATTTCTTGCTGGCATTGTTGAAGTTCATTATTGGCTCCAACAAAATTTTTGCACTGGTCTGATTTAAGCTGACGAACTAGTCCACGTTTCCTGATGAAGCGTCGATAAGCGTTAAGTAAGGAATCTGTTTCCAGTGTATTAGCTGTTTCTATATGAATTGCCTTTGAGACCATACAAGTGAATAGAACATCATATCTCTTTACTTCTTTGCGTCCTTCCTTGACAAAGAATGATCCAAAGTAATCTACTGTACTATATGTGAAAGGAGAGGTAGGTTCAAGCCTGTCCAGTGGCAAGATGGACATTTTCTGCTCTTGAAATGTGCTTCTTAATCTTTTCCATGTGACACATTAAAAAATATGTCTTGCTACTATCGTGGAACCGCTTATAATCCAGTAATCAGATACTCTCAATTCAATTAAGGTTATACCCCTACCTTGATGACGGACTTTCTGATGGAAATGACATACTATCATTTCGGTTATGTGTGATACCTTCGGTAAAATAGCTGTTCGTTGTTCGTAGTGAAGTTTCCTTGCCTCATTCTGCCACCTATCCTTAAGATATCATCTTTATCTAAGAAAGGATCCAAGTGATAAAGCCTATTTCCTTTCTTCAATGTTTTTGCCTTGGTTGCTTCTTCTTCACAAGTCAGATACTTTAACTCTTGTTTCTCTTCTTATGATTTCCTTTTCTGCTTCCACCAGTTCTGTGACACTGGGTGGAACATATTTAGATTCCTTTGTTTCTTTTGGGTCTTCAGTTGTTCGTCTGACAGGTTTCTTGAATCTGTGTTGAAGGCATAGGCATAATGCAATGGCCTTATTTGCTCTATGCCACTCAGAAAAATATTCTAGCCTTGGAAGAATTACATTACTCTCTTTAGTTTGACTCTTATGTGAAGAAACATTCTTGCCCTCTGGATCCTTTTCTTTTAAAATCATCTTCTCAGATGACAAATCAACAATAAAGGTAGGCTCCCAGAGGAAGTTTGGTCCATTCCACCATGAAGGATAGTTAATCAAATCTTTAACACAGAGGCCACATGAAGCAGTATCAGGTTATGCGCTGAATCTATACTTCCATTTCTCTGGAAGGTGCGGTCTCTGATGTATTGCACTCTGTTAGCCCAACAAACACATGAATCTTCTACCATGTTTATAATATAACCAAGTACGATTTTGCTATCAGTCTAGAAGACTTCCTTTATTACCCCATAAACCAACTCCTTTCTTCACATAGAACTGACTCTTAACAATTACAACTGCAGCAGTTAGTTCTAGCCTAGGAATGGTAAAAGATTCCAATGGAGTCACTCTGAATTTCGACATCACAAGTGCACAATGAACCTGTCCTCGTTTATTCAGTTACCTTAAATATGAGCACTGGCCATAACCATCTTGGCTAGCATCAGAAAAATGGTGAAGTTCAACTGATTTCACCTTCCCGAATCTATCAAGCTTATACCATCTAGGGATACTTAACTCCTTCAGTTGAATCAGATCATTTCTCCATCTCCATTGCTGTTTTAAGTTGTCTGATATGTCATCATCCCAATCTACTCCATCTTGAAACAGGTTTTTGGAGTATTCTTTTCTAATTAATATAAAGGGAAAGACCATGCCTATAGTGTCAAATATAGAACTCACTGTAGACGAAATACCTCTTCTTGTTATTGGTTTATCAATGAGGTTAATTCTGAACTGAAATGCATCTGCTTCTATGTACCAGTCGACAATTGGCATGGCTTCATTCGTTAAATCTAGTTTTTTTAAAACTATTGGCCCTTTCATTTGAGTTTGTTGTTTCTAGGACCTCTTTCTGGTTTGACAAGAATTTATGCAACTTAAAGCCATCCCTTTGGCACAGGGCCTTGCTGTCCTTGATCAAAGATATAGCTTCAGCAACTTTTGGCATACATGTTAATCCATCATCTACATAAAATTCCTTTTAACAAAGGTTACAGCCTTCGTTCCTGTTGGTCCTTTATTATCAACTGTAGCGTTTAAGACAAAATTAGCTACACTAGGAAATGATGTACCTCCAAATAAATGCACAGTTATTCTATACTCTGTTGAATTTCAATCCAAATCTCCATTATTCCACCATAGAAAGCGTAGTAAGTTTCTGTGATTAAGTTTTACCTTGGTGGAACATAGCTTCTATATCACATACAACTGCTACATAATCTTTTCTGAATCTGCAAAGTCTAGACCTTGACGTAAGTTCTTGTTAAGTGATTAATTCTTATAAGTGGCACTGCAGTCGAAGACCATTCTAATCTTATTATGATTCTTTGAATGATTTACTCCATGATATGGAATATAACATACTTGTCCATCATTCAAAATTAAATCTTGCTTTGGCAAAATAGATGTTGCTTTTTTGTCAAGTTTAAAGGATTTGCAAAGTTGTGCAGGGTTAATTATTTCCTTCTATTTAGTTTGCGAGGAAAGAATGCCACATTTCTTTACCCATCAGTTGTCACCTTGTGGACCATCAACTTACTAGCTAAAGCTTGACCCGAGACATCATTCCCAAGGCGCTATATTTGAATGAACCAGGGTATCGATGGTAGAGAGATCTATACCGACTTTATCTATGAGGTCATCGGGTCTATTGCGGTGCTGTGGGCCTAACAGCCGGCGCAAAACATTCCCGTTTTGGTGACGGGGATGCCTGGCTATTTTTGCGGCATAAGTCAGCACAAACTGCCCGCATCTGAGACAGAGCAGAGGTACTCCCGACTCTACCTCTAGGCACTCGGTGCGAGTGCGAGTGCTCCAAGACAGATGTGTAAACAAGCATTCTGCACAACATTCAATCCTTTCAGAGTTGAGCTTGTTGTCGAGCCATACACGATTGACCTATAATCTACTTTAGATCTAACCAGGGATTTATATAGCATTAGTAAAGACTTTCTATCAGCTCCCAATTCGTGTCCAGAAATGCACTTTAATAGATTAAGTGTTTTTTGATATTTATTCTTCAACTGACCAATGTGGTCTTTCCAATTTAATCTACTTTCAAAGAGTAGATCAAGAAATCTAGCAAAATTTTGAATAGGTATTGGGTGGTTGTCTAGAGTTAGCCTGATGTTGGGCTTTCTCCTATGGAGAAAGACCACACCAATACTCTTTCTTATGGAAAACTTAAAACCCCACTGGAAGCCCCAGTTATGAATCATATCCAGTGCCATTTGGATCTGATTTGCCGAGAACTCAGCATTACTGCTGGAGTGCCATGATGCACAATCATTGGTATACAGTGAGTATTTAAGATTCCGAGGAGATGGTAAAATGTCATTTATTACACATAAGAATAATGTTGGTGACAAGACACTTCCTTGTGGGACCCTGTTTGCCTGGACAAAAATGTCGAAAAAAGTGACATTGTCGGAAAACAGTTTACCAGAAAAAGTTCTGTCAGATCTGAAAGTTTGGATAAAACAAGGCAAGTTTCCACCTAATCCGAAAGCATAAAATTTTCGGAGTAGGCCATGTTGCCATGTCATGCCGTAGGCTTTTTCTATATCTAAAAATACTGAAATAAAAAAATGCCTCATGAATATGACTTTCCAGTTTTACTAGCTGATCGAGAGTTTGACGTCCCTTTCGGAGCCCGCACTGCTCGTCAACTAGTAAATTCCTTGAATTTAGAAAATGCCTACTGTCAACAATTCTTTCCATGACCTTGCATAAGCAACTTGTCAACCCAATTGGGTGGTAAGAAATGACGGATCTGGGATTACCACTTCAAAGTGTGAAGTGCCATGAAGTTGGAAAAGTCTGGCTTTTCCAAATATCATTGTACACTTCTAGCAACTTAATCATGGCGTCATGTGGATGTACATAGCGACCCCGCTTCTACCCCTTCCCTCTCGGTCTTTTCTATACAAATGATAGTTTCTCAGCAATACAATTTTTCAGAGACTTGATCGTTCAAAAGGCTTTCTTGGAGAACTATAATATTGGGAGCATAAGACGAGGCTAATAGTCTGAGTGAGTTTAATTTTGATCTAAGACTTCGACAGTTCTATTGTAAAATGGTAAACGTGTGGATTACATTTTATTAGGTTTGGAAGTGCCTTCTCCGCCGGTTTTTATTTTCTTTTTTTTTTGGGGGGTGGGGGGGAGGGAGGCACTTTCTCCTCTCCCTCGCTTCTCGAGGGCCTCTCTCGGGAATGCTTGGAGACAGTAGTCTCCATGGATGGCTCCCCACTGCTAGGGAGAAGCCCGGTGGAATATGATCTGCTCTTACGAGTAGGCCAAAAACCAGGTGAAGTCCTAGTAGGGGTCGCCTGGACTAGAAGGTGTGGCCCAGATTGTGATTTGGTATCATCCTTCTTATGATGCTTTTTTTCTGGGTTAATTCAGCAATTTCCTTTATTGTTTTATTCAATTCTTTAATTTGATTCATTAAGTTCTTAACAATTTTTTTAAGTTCCGAAATTTCTGCACTGGAAACATTGTTAGTTACTGCTACGTTAGTTACATTGTTAGTTACGTAAGAAGTATTGAGTTTCCTTGCCAAACCTTCAACTTTCTTCTTGGTCAGTCTCCTTCAGGCTGCTGCATTCAGAAGAGCCTGACTGATGGGGACCTCGACAGTTTGCACACTTGAGTGTCTTTTCCGTGCATGTAGTGGTATCGTGGGCTCCAGTACATTTACCGCAAGTGAATTTATCAGCATCCTTATCAGTACATCTTAATGAGGTGTATCCAAAAATCTGGCATCTATTACAACGCATTGTTTTTTGGATATAAGGTCTTACCTAGACGATATCATATCCGACTTTAACTGTACTTGGAATTTTTGGTGTAGAAAAGGTCAAGAAACACAATCCGGTTTTTGTTCACACTTTCCTATCTTTCTTGGTCATGCAATTTACG
>BOPN01000292.1:25000-27500 GCA_017312705.2 Penaeus japonicus | reverse complement strand
TTTTAAAACTATTACATTATATATGATCCATAAGATCATGAAATAGAATATGCTTTCTAGGAAATTAATTCATATAGGCTTTGTTTACATGTCATGGGATTGGTTAACAGAGCCTAAAGAATTTTGTAAGACGCTCGCTGATTGGCGGAAATGATCTACCAGAGTTACTATCAAACTACGGTGATAAAGTCGATTTACCCTTACAAGGCGACTAGCAATTACTTTGTAAATCCCACTTTACCATGGCTGGTAAACGTGTTGCTAACTGACCGCTGGTAAATGCCTTACAATCGTATGTTAATGAATCCAGCCCCAGGGGCCGAATTAATCAACACACTTACCATGATAAATTCACTGGTAACAGCAGTTATCATGGTAAACAGACTGTGATGGTATTCATGAAAAATTCATCTTTGGAGTTACCATGATAATTCTTACCAGTGGTTGGAGCGCGCGTAAGACTGCTAGTAACTGGAGTGATAATCATCTCATCACGTCTTATCTCCTCCATAAATCAAGATTTAAGGTGTGGTTTTAATCTATTTTTACATTGATCATGTTTGTAATGATGGCAAGCCTGTATCAATATATGAACATAATTAAAAACAACAACGTAAATTTCTCTTGAAATAAATGGGAGTAATGTTCGCACAAACTGGGGAGATTTCAGACAGCCACTTACTAGTAGAATTATGAAAAAAAACACGTGAAATCGATTAATCAAAACATAAATTAGTGATGCATATGTTAAATAATTACTGCAAGCATAGCGCTTGTTGGTGCTCTGGTAAAGATCAACAAACTCTTAACTGCCATTGGTAAAATAGTATAAACTGGTTCAACTTTTGATGATAGACACTAGGGACTATAATCATATTAGTTACATTTGTATATATAGTTAAAAGTATGATTATATTTATGACTTATGGTCATAGCTATAATGACAATGATAATAACACTAGAAAATAGGAAGGGGAGGAAAGCAAATGCCATAGATTTTGAGTATTGTTGCATAGACAATGACAGAGCATAAAGGATTTTGTATCAAGGATTAATGATATTTGGTTTCGAAATAACTTTAATTTTACATATTTGTAGTAGGAGGAAATTATTGGCAGAATAAAAGGTTGCCAAATACAAAAAATATATATGGCAATGGCATGCTGCACTTGAAGTTTACTGACCCATACTTTACATGAATATGTATCTTATTTTATTATGTTATTCAAAAGGTGTAGCAAAAAAATAAAAAATAAATAAAAAATAAATAAATAAATGATATATGGGAAACAGATTTTGGACTATCCTTATAGAGCCTTAAAGTCGTAGAACCTTTATTTCTTACTCATCATTAATTTGCGTAAATTATTATTAGTCCAAAATCTTTTATTTTTGTTTTGTTTGCCAATTGAATCAGGAGGCATCTCTCCTTAATAGATATGAGATCTCCAATAGGCAAGACTAATAGTTCCAAAACCTAAGTAAAAAATATGTATATAATTTTATATGAATGACTTTCACTTTACAACAACTGTGAAAGAAAAGGCCTTGTGAATGATTGATATTTAGATTCCTTATATGATACGACTATCTTATATTACAAAAATACTGACCTAACTTATGTCATGTGAATCACAGGATGGAATTGTTATGGGCATTGGAACATGCCAGGCTTAGGAGAGAGAGTGTCCAAAGACAGACTTAACCCTCTTGCAATCAGTGATACCCATCTCCTAAGGTATATGAAGATGATAAACTTCGTGAAACATTTAATACTTTACAAAAATATTTTGAAACTGTAGAATCATCTCTTTGCTTATGATTTATTTAGATTTCTAATATTTTACAGATACTACAGATATCCTAGGAGTGAAATTCAATGGATGTGTGAGAAGATTGGGCCAGAAATTTCTAAGCACAAACAGGTCACACTCAATACCTGTGGCCGTACAAGTGCTAATTGCCCTGCGTTGTTATACAAGTGGCACTTTTCAGAGTGTGATAGGGGATTCTGTAGGAATGAGCCAGTCCAGTATGTCTAGGATAATAAATGCAGTCACCAGTCTAATTTTCAACCAGGCTCAGATGGACATAAAGATGCCTCGCACAAGGGATGAAATTCAGAAAATAAAGCAGGACTTCTTTGCAATCAAGGGCTTTCCCAATATATTAGGGGCCATTGACTGTACACAAATCCCCATCAAACCTCCGAGGCAAGAGCATCTTTACCTGAACAGGAAGAGGGTTCATTTTCTAAATGTTCATGTAGTGTCAGATGCCCACATGGAAATTATGAGTTTTTCTACAAAATTTCCAGGAAATCTTCATGATTCTTACATCTGGACTGATAGTACTTTGCGTCGACACTTCCTCGAACAATAGTTTGGCCACTCATACCTGTTTGGTAAGTATGCATTTATTGTATCACTGATATATATATATATATATATATATATATATATATATATATATATATATATATATTATATATATATATATA
>BOPN01000292.1:15000-20000 GCA_017312705.2 Penaeus japonicus | reverse complement strand
TGTTTCGCAGGGGCTTTCATGTGGCTGACTCTGCTCTTCTGTCTTGAGTCCAGGCCCCAGAGGTTAATTCTCGCCTATTTAATTAATCATATATACTGGGTACGCTATAAGAGCATTTACATAAGATAATATTAGTATTTATATTATAAAGAAATATTAATACCATACTTGATAATGATCAAAGAATAGCTAACAGATGGAGATAGAAAATAATTAAAGCTTTGTGAGAATAAAATTTGAATTATATTTGGCTAAACTTTGGTTATGAATAAGTTTAGTTCAGTCTACTTACCAAGATCAGGGAGAACTTCATAGGACTCTGACTGCAGTGCATCCGAGATGCCATAAATTACAGCAGGATCTATCAGCTGGGCCATGGCCTCCTCAGCAGGAGTCAGAGGTGGAGCAGTAGGTGGCCAGCTCCCTGTAAACAGACCAGGTTCATGTAAATAATGCTACATGCTTTGAGATTATATTTAAATAAATTTACAAAACAGTTCAAAATATTTAATAAATACCACAGTATTACAGCTTTTCTAAATAAGCTTCCTAAATGTGTGATGTTAGAAACAGTTAACAATGTTTACAAAAGTTTGATATTTTAGTTTCAGTCTGCATTGGATTATGCAAAATAAACTGTTGAGAGAAAATTACAAAGTAAGGCTACTAAATCCAAAAATTACTTAATTCAATTACAACTCTCCTAGTTGTTTAAAGAATTATCAATGTCAGTTTTCTTAAAGACATTTTCAATTAAATTTCAAAAGGTTTTGTAATTACAAAAGACAGAAACACATAAGTAAGGTAAAATGAGAATGCTCACAGATAATTATGTGTCCACTGGCAATAGTTAAAGGCCCACACTTCATGCATGTTTGGCATGATAGATCATGTGACAAAAAAGAAGCACTCCCAGATCTAATTTGGCAGAATACATAGCACAAATGATGGAATGTTGTTGGCCTCTCCGAGGTGACATGTCAGTTAACACCTATAATTTGATAGTATTTTTTCTAATACTTAGTTTTTTCTTAGTGTTGCTCTTAAAGTCAATATACTTGAGTCTGACTTCCTCGGGACACCGGAGCGTCTTCCCTGTGGTGTTCATGGTTGCTGTCACTGCCTCCCATGTCTTGACCTTCGTTTCGTAGGACACGGCAGCAGAGGCCCCTCTAGAAGGTCTTGGTGTTGCAATGAGAGCCAAAACCTCATCACTGCTAAATTTCGGCCTCCTTTTCTTCGACATTAACGCAGCCATTCTCGAAAAGCGCGCTCTTTGAAGCCGTTTTTGCGATTTTTTGGTTTTCTTGGAGACAAATGGCGCTATTTGGCAGCTTTCAGGGGATACGCCGTCGCCATCCTCGGCCCGCGAGGATTAAAATTCCGCATTTTCGAAGACGTTCTTTTCATGGCAAATCCTAAATATTTTATATAAATAAAATAATACAGTATTAATTTGCCTTTCTTTGGGATAAACTATGCACAAATATTCATTTGATATATAGTATAAAATAATTTTGCTCATAATACAAAAGCAATGGTATTCTCATAAAATAAATATATAATAATGCCAGTAATAAAGCAATGGACATATTGAACAGAATGTTTGCCTCTTTATCATCATATAAGATAATTATTGTGCTTAACAATTCAATGTACACGTAGCTAATAGGTGGTGACAAGCAGAGCTTAAACAATACAAACCGGCATTTGGCTGTTTTTTGCCCTATGGAGCACACTGTCACGTCACTGTCAACGACTTTGATTTCTCAGAACTTACATCTCAACACACGTAAATAATTTAAATAGAAATGCTAGAAATATTAAAGAATACTTTAGTCAGTCCTGTAAATACTCTCTCCGTTTTTTTATAGTTAAAAGAAAATTTGTTAAAGGAGTAACTCTTGTAAAAGTTGTTTATGTGGCAACGTTTGTGTTTTTATATACTTTAGCGGCATGGCAACTAAAATGAAGTTCAGGAACGAGTGGTTAACGATGGACAAGTTTGCTCCTTGGCTAACTCCTGTCCAGGATGAACCCACCATCAAAAGGCATAAGATAAGGTCGCAGAATTCTATACAAGCTTGACCACCATCAAAAGGCATAAGGAAAGGTTAGAATTATTAAGCAAAGAATATTGTAATAAATGTATGATTTAGCTTCATAAAAACTTCATAAACTAACAATGGAAATATGAGGTTTACTTATAAATTTAATAAAATTATTGATAATGTATGTATTCATAAATATAACTATATATGTGCCAAAATTGCTGAATATTATAATTTTGCCACTAGAACACGACAAAGACCCGGGTTGATAATGAAGAACTCATTAGTTCTATTGATAAGTGCAGTGTTATTGAAATAAAATATAGCTTTTTTTACAAAGTTACATTTTACATTTACTTTTTAGGGGACGAAGTCTCATCGACAGCTTGAGGGATCCCGGTTGGAGAGAGAAGAGGATCGCCAGCAGGTCGGCCCTCACATCTCCAGCAGTGCCCACGAGGACGTCGCCTTTGGAGTCAAGCCCGCCACCATTCTCATGGTATATTTCCTGGCTGAGCATAACCTACCATTCACCCTGGCAGATCACCTTGTCCAGCTATGGAAAACCATGTTCCCAGACTCCAAAATTCCCCAAAGTCTGAATATGAAAAAACTAAATGTTCAGATGTCACAAAATCTTTAGGAGACGCCCTCAATCAAGAACTTGTGAACAAATTAAAAAGTGCCAAATTTTCTGTTATCATAGATGAATCCACTGACGTTAGTTCATTAAAATGCATGACACTACTTGTTAAATTTTATGAAGCAGACACAAAATCCATTAAAACAAATACACTAGAGCTTGTAAATGTTCATGGTAACAATGTAATTAGCTCTACTGGTGATAATCTGCATATAATGATAATAGACACTCATCGAAAATATTGTTGGTTTTGCAGCAGATGGGGCGAGTAACATAATGGGAGAGCATAACTCTATAATTAGTCGCCTCAAGGAAACGGCTCCTGGCATTACTATTTTTAAATGTATTTATCATAGCCTCCATCTGTGTTCCTCAGAGCCTGCGAAGGCACTTCCTCGGCAATGTGAAGATTTCCTTCGCCTAATATGTGACTATTTTTCCCATAGGCAAGCACGGTTTAAAACAATTCAAGCAATTTTTAAATTGAAACAGCATAAAATGCTCTATGCTTGGCTATCTCTTCATTATGCAGTTGAGTGAGTGTTGGAGCAAAGTGAGGCAATGAAAAAAATTTACAGAAGAAATTGAAGAAGATGAAAGAATGAAATCTGTTGATTTAATACTTAAAGGTATTATTGACTCATCAGTATTTTTCTTTTTCAATTTTCTCAATTTTATATTAACTACTTTTAATAAAGTTAATCTCCTCTTCCAGCAAGATGGTCCCACGATCCATTTATTGTATGAAAATTTAATGAGAATGTACAAAAATTTACATTATTATTTTTGTAAGAAAAATTGCGTTGACAAAGCTGACTTGTCTACTTCTAATCCCGGGTTAGAATCCCACCATGTCCTCTTACAACATAATTACTTGGGTGCAACATGTCATGGTCTGCTGCAGACCCCAGAGTATTTCAGACAGCCCGACATGGTTAATCATGTCCTGACCCGGTCAAGAGACTTTTTAATTGCAATGGCTCCGCAAATAAAAAAGTTTGATTTTAACGACAAAATCTGGGTTTATGCTTCTTTTCTCTGCCAAAAGAAAATTCTTAACAAGAACAGTAGGGATTCCTTGCCAACAATATACGATTTTGTTCATATTTTAACTAGAGTATGTACTGGCAATATTCAAATTTTAGACAATGAATGGAGGAATATAGACAAATGTAATATTCCTCCAGAACTGGTGGAGGAAAAAAGACATCAATGTCTTTTTTATGATTAACTTGCTCTCATTGAAGATAATGAGGGCTTTTTTGGCTTCAGAAATTCAAGTCATTTTGCATTATAGGTGTTGGCCTTGCCTACAACCAATGCCTCAGCTGAAAGATTATTTTCCAGAATAAATTTAATAAAAACGGACACCCGTAATCGACTGCCTGCTCTCCAAGCATTGGTTGTAATATCGAAGGCAGTGAAGGATGCTGGTGGATATTACAATTTTAAACCATCACAGGCAATGTGCGATGCATTGTAGAATTTATTTTGGTTTGTTTGTTTGAGACTATTTTTCTGCACATATTGTTGTTTTTCAATATTTTTTGGAAAACAAATTGTCCTATCTTTATTTTCCAATAATATTTCTTTCTTAGTATTATTAGAGTATTATTCTTAGTATTTTTGTTTTAAGAAATTCTTTCTTTTGTCTGTCATAAGTTAAGTACAGAACAATCATTAAAACATTCCAAACGAACTGGTATAATTACACCATTAAAATTGATAGGAAACGTACGACGACTCGATCGGGTACGTAGAGTAAACGCCTATCGCCACTCACTGGCGATAGAACGGAAACACTGCAAGTATTTTTGTAGGGTTTCGTTTACTTGTGCCTAAATGTGTCAAAAGAGCCCAGAGAATCATGTAAGGCGCTCGCTGATTGGCGGAATCGATTTCCCAGAGTTACCATCAAATTACGGTGATAAAGTCGAATTACGATGACTTATCATCACTTTATAAATCCCACTTTGCCATGGCTGGTAAACGCACTGGTAATTGACCGCTGGTAAATGCCTTACAATCGTATGTTAATGAATCCAGCCCAGTATACAGGAGTTAAATAAAAGCAACTTGTACGGGAGATCAGGATGTAACTGTTGGTGACTGCTTCATTCCTTCCCATTTGTAATAAATTAATTACATAACGAAGAATTTGAAGACTTTTAGCAAATTCAATGTATAAGGCAAAATTCAACGACATTCAAGACATTATCAAGACCAATGTCTAAAGGAACAAGCAATATGTCTAATAGGACTCTAGGTTGCTACTCAAGTCTGCCTCTTAGGGTGATATTAATCGA
>BOPN01000291.1:485303-495303 GCA_017312705.2 Penaeus japonicus | reverse complement strand
TTCTAAATACGGGATCTTTTTCTCATATTAAGGGCTCTTACATCAGCAGGTTTTTTTGTTTTTTGTTTTTCTCCAAGATATCGAGGCTAACCGCTTTACTCTACGAGATATCATGATAAACTCTTCGTACTGCTCTGAGCAATGCCTCTGCGCTGTCCCTTTTAGCATTATACAGATATTAACACAAACACAGTGTCTCTCTCGCGGTGTTAAACGGCCGCTTTTCATCATCCTGCATTAGCACACAGGCCTCCCACTGTCTCCCAGCTTCGTGATGTGACAAGGGAAGATTACACTTAATAATGAGGGACAGAGAAAGGATAAGAAGGTGGATGGAGGATATGTGGAATGAGTAAGTGGATTGGGAATGAGCGAATATCTAAAGAAGGAAGAAGAACGAGAAGAGAGGAATCTTAAAAGAAGATGAAAACTAAGAGAGAGTTCTCATTAAAAAAAAAAAAAAGAAGAAAAGAAATGGAAGAGAAAGTTTCCAACGGAGGAAAAGAGAGAGAAAAAAAAACACACAAAATAAGACGAAAGCGAATGCAAATGAAGCAGGAAAGGCACCCAGGAAAACCGATCCAACGTGACCAAGCCAAGATATCAAGTTTAGAGACATAGATTCCCCGGGAACGGCAAGGGCTGCTGCAGGTAGAGGGCGGGGGAGTGCCCACCATAGGGACGCGGCCGGAATTCCTTGCAAGAATTACACCGCGGTTCACATTCAGCCCTGATTTTTTTTTTTTTTTTTTTTTTTTTTTTTTTGTGGGGGGGGGGGGTGCTTTGCACAGTGTAGGAATATGCAACCTGACCTCTATTCAGATGGAAGAAAATATGATAATGATAATGATAATAATGATGCTATAAGTTATGATAATAGCAATAGTAGTAGTAGTAGTAGTAGCAATATTTATAATAATAAAAATAAAAATGATAAGACGAATAAAAATAAGCAAAATTACGAAAATTATAATCCCAATGATAATATCATATACAAGAAAAAGAGATAAGAATAAGTCAAAATGCTCATTATGATAAAATCAACAATAATGAATGTCAATGACGATAATGGTGATACAAATAACAATCATAAAACTCATAGTAATCCTAAAACTGCACATAAATACAATATTAATGAAGACAACAACAAAAATGCATACATAAAAACAATAATCCAATACACAAAACAAACAAAGGAAAAGTAAAATTCAATTATTGATATGACGTGATCAGCATTAGCGAAATTCTCGTGGACAGAGGGACTGACCCGACTAATCAGCAGGATCACAGGTCAAATCATCAGCATCCTACACGAAGGCTGAGAGAAGAGTCTAATCCTTAAATCACAGAACCAAAACAACGTACTCAAGAAACTCTAAAGGATGACCCGGAAATAAATCCAAAGAATTAGTATTAAGATGTTTTCTAATTGTCTTTCGCTGAAGGATGTTGGTAAGGATGTCTGGATAGGAGTTTTTTTTTTTTTTTTTTTTTTTTTTTTTTTTTTTTTCTTTTTTTTTTTTTTTTTTTTTTTTTTTTTTTTTTTTTTTNATATATGTTTATATGTATATATATATATGTATATATGCATATATATATATATATATACATATATATATATAGATTATAGTAATCATGAACAGTATTAATGGTAATAGCAATTGCCTTATGGCTAAGATACAAAGCATAACTGGTAGTGGTTATTTATGAACCCTTGATTCTTAACAAGAATCATATACATCATCTGAAGATAAATGATGACATCAATGATAATGATCATGAAAATAATGATGATAAAAGATATACTGATAATGTAATAATGATCATAATTGTAATAACCATAATAGTAATAATGATAATGAAAATAATAATGAAAACAATATTGATAATAATAATCAAAATGATGAAGATTATAATAATCAATATAATGTTCATGATGAAGATACTGATGGGCATGATATCATATTCACGTTTTCACGGGGACTTAGTGAAACTTCAGCAAAATATCTCACCAATCTTAATCTGGTGTAAGTAAAAGTGCTTCAGTGTGCGTTGGAGTTTGGGACATTTTCTTTCGGACACGTTCCTATCATGAAGGACACCGTAATAGGGGTATGTTTTTCTCCAGCGACCAATAATGTCTGCAAGATTGCATGCAACAATGTGTGTTATCCTACTTTGCCCCTCGTCTTCTTCTAGCACTATACAGTTATACCAGTTGTAAAAATCACACACTTTGAAAATCATTGGATATACCATATACCTTTATACTATGGCTGAGTTGTAAAACATTACTATACTGAAACAGAGGGAGTTTTTTTTTTTTTTTTTTTTTTTTTTGAGTTGCCGTTACTCGAGTTAGAGTTGAAGGTTTGATGTCCAAGAAGACTTTTATGTGTGGCTTTCATGTTGCTGCAAATGGGTTGTTTCGGGGGTTGTTTTGTGTGTTCCAATCGTGGCTGGAATTCGTTATCTCCGGGTCATTCTACTTAATTCTTGTTGTCGTAGTTTAGAGGGTGGACATGCAATTGGAGAACATTTGTTTTGCTTTTCTCTGTCTCTCTCTTTCTTTGTCTCTCTCTCTCTTTCTCTCTCACCCTCTCTCTTTCTCTTTATCTTTCTCCTCTCTCTCTCTTTCATTTTCTCTCTCTCTCTCTCTCTCTCTCTCTCTCTCTCTCTCTCTCCCTCCCTCCCTCCCTCCCTCCCTCCCTCCCCCCCCCTCTCTCTCTCTTCTCTCTCTCTCTCTCTCTCGTCTCCGTGACCGTGTTATGATCACTTAATATCTGTGTTATTAATTTCTCTATATTGGTGAGAATGAGTACCCACATTCCGTCCCGTGTACCGTTATCGAAATGGAATCTTCTGGGCGTTTCTGCTTTCTTGCCCTTTCTGTGTTATCGTAATGTCCGCCTTGTGCCTTCAAGAATACTTCTGCTTTCTTCTTCCTCTTCCCTGTTGCATCTCCTTCCTCCTTCTTCTTCTGTTTTATTGTTATCATTATTCTCATTTTGTTATTATAATCGTCTTTGTTATTTATATGATCATCGTAATCATTACTGTTGTTACTTTTATCAAAAATCGTTATTGTCATTATTCTTATCATAATGATATAATTATTTTGATCATTAATACTACTATTATCATTATCAACATTGCAATTATTATCATTAACATAATTGTTATTCTATTCATTTGCATATTTTCTATTTCTTATCTTTATCACTCCCCATTTTTTTTTCTTTTTTTTTTTTTTTTTTTTTTTTTTTCGTCTTCATCTTCATCGTTTCGTCTTTCATGCGTCTTTCGTTTGGCGTCTACTTGCTTCATCCGCCCTACTTATTATTATCATTATTATTATTATTTGGCTCATTTTCTTCGTTTGACGACTTCTTGCTTCACCTTTTTTTGTTGCCTCATCTCCTCTCTTCAGTCCGTATTCTTTTCCTGAGCATCACTACGTCTCTGATGTAGTTTTTCCCCTTTACATTTACCGTCTTCTTGTATCTTATTCTTCTCCTTTTTCTATTGTCTTTTCTCTCTTCATTCTTCTCCTCCCCCCTTCTATTATCTTATTCTCCTCCTTCCCTTCTCCCTTGCATCACCATATTTTCCATTCACTTCTTTTCTTTAGTTTAATTCCTCTTTTCTTCTCTTACCCTTCATCTTTTTATCCTCATCCCTCCTCCTCAACTGGTATCTTTTCTCTCTTCTCCCTTCCCCCCTTTTCATTTTCCCCTCCTCGCCCCTCCTCTTCATCCCCTCCTCCCTCTTCACTTTGCCCCCCCTTCTACTCCTCCCATCTTCCCTCTTCCACTTCCTACTCCTCCCATCCTCCTCCTCCCTCTTCCTCCTCCTCCACCTGCCTCCTCCTCCTCCACCTGCCTCCTCCTCCTCCTCCTCCTCCTCCTCCTCCTCCTCCTCCTCCTCCTCCTCCTCCTCCCTCCTCCTCCTCCTCCTCCTCCTCCTCCTCCACCTGCCCCCTATTCCTCCTCCTCCTCCTCCTACCTCCTCCTCCTCCTCCTCCTCCTCCTCCTGCCTCCTCCTCCTCCTCCTCCTCCTCCTCCTCCTCCTCCTCCACTCCGTCCCTCTTCCTCCTCTTCTTCCTCCTCCTCCTCCCTCCTCACCTGCCCCCTGCTCCTCCTCCTCCCTCCCTCCTCCTATTCCTCCTCCTCCACCTGCCCCTATTCCCTCCTCTTCCTTCCTCCTCCTCTCTCTCCCCCCTCCTCCGCCCCTCACCCTCCCTCCTCCTCCTACTCTCCCAAATCCAGACAGCGAGGTAGAAGATCTAGCATGTCTGGGCGGACATTACCTTCATGAGATTCGATAGCTTAAGCATTTGCATTCAGGTCTAGCCACCTTTGAGAGGGGAGAGGGGGAAGGGGAGGGGGGAGAGGGGTGAGGGGAGAGGGGAGAGGGGGAAGGGGAGAGGGGTGAGGGGAGAGGGGAGAGGGGTGAGGGGAGAGGGGAAAGGGGAGAAGGGGGAAGGGGAGAGGGGAGAGGGGAAGGGGAGAGGGGAGAGGGGAGAGGGGAGAGGGGAAGGAAGGGGAGAGGGGAGAGGGGAAAGGGGAGAGGGGAGAAGGGAGAGGGTGAGGAGAGGGGGATGGGGAGAGGGAGAGAGGAGAGGGGGAAGGGAGAGGGGAAAGGGAGAGGGGAAAGGGAGAGGGAAGGTGAGAGGGGGAAGGGAGAGGAGAGGAGAGGGGAAAGGGGGAGGGGAGAGGGGAGAGGGGAAAGGGGAGAGGGGAAAGGGGAGAAGGGAGAGGGGAGAGGGGAGAGGGGAGAGGGGAGAGGGGAGAGGGGAGAGGGGAGAGGGGAAAGAGGGAGAGGGGAGAGGGGAGAGGGGAGAAGGGAGAGGGGAGAGGGGAGAGGGGAGAGAGGAGAGAGGGGAGAGGGGTGAGGGGAGAGGGGAGAGGGAGAGAGGGGGGAAGGAGGAAGGGGGAGGGGGAAGGGATAGGTGGAAGGAAAGGAGGGAGGGGGATAGGGGAAGTGTGAAGAGAGAAGGAACTGAAAGGAAAGGGAGGAACTGAGGGAAGGAGACGTTGAGAAGGTGGGGGGGGGGAGAAAAGGGAAGTGGAAGGATCAATGATATGAAAGGGAATGAGGGAGAGAGGGTGAGGATGGGGTGGGAGGGGGTGAGGGGAGGGGGGGGGAGAGCAATGTTGGGATGGAGGAATTTCAGGACAAGATTCCTCCTTCTTTTCGAAAGGCGAAAGGAATGCAAAGTCGTTGGTGGGGCGTGCCGAACGTGATGGTGATGCGTGGCAAGGATGGTGATTGATAGTGATGGTTGTGATGATGATGACGATGAAAATAATGATAGTAGAATTATTGCTGATAATTATAATAACAGGAATGATGATGATAATGATATAGATGATAAAAGAATAGTAGTGATGGATGTAATAATATAGATGATTGAATTACTGATACTAATAATGATGATAAAAGCAATAATAATCCTAATAACAATAAAAACAATAATGATGATAAAGCAATAATAATCCTAATAACAATAATGATGATAATAACAATGATAGCAATAATGATGATAATGATAATAATGACAGTAATAATAACAATGATAGTAATATTGATAACGATAATAATGACAATGAGAAAAAACAACAAAATACACAACAACAACAACAACAACAGCAACAAAAATGATAACCATAATAGTAACAACAACAAAGGTCCGCAACAGAAATGATTATTAACAAAAATAACAACACTCCTACGCCTTCCGGTGGTCACGTAAAAGGCCAGCACACGGAAGGCAAAGCGAGAAGTCGACTCCTCATATCCTACATATTAAACAGTAAATCACGCGATGTGCTCGACCGCCCACAATCTATGCTGCTTTGGGGACGTTTGGTAAGGGGAAGGGGGTGGGGGTATGAGGGAGGGTGGAGGAGGGAGGGAGGGAGGGAGGGAGGGTGGGGGTATGAGGGAGGATGGAGGAGGGAGGGTGGGTGGGTGGGTGGGTGGTGCGAGGTTAGTGGACCCCCCTCTCCCCCCTCCTTCCTTCTTCCTTCCTTCCCTCCTCTCCTCTTTCCCTCTATCCCCCTCCCTCCTTCCTCTCTCCCTTACCCCCCCCCCCCTCATCTCTCTCTCGCGTCTTTGCACATAAAGCCATTTAAACCTGTTGCACAAACCGGACACCTGATAACGTGAAAGCTGGTGCCATGTTGCACTGGCCGAAGCAGCTTGACTTGCACAGGTGGTCGGTAAACAGGAAATCGTGAGAGAGGCTGAGGAGGAAAAGGGGAAGGGAGGGAAGGGAAGGGGAGGTAGAGGAGGAGGAAGAGGAGGCAAGAAAGGAGAGGAGGAAGGAGGAATGGGAGTGAAGAGGAGGCAAGAAAGGAGAGGAGGAAGGAGGAATGGGAGTGGAGAGAAGGAGGAAGAGAAGGAAAAAGATGAAGAGGAGGAGGGAGGAAAGGGGTAAGGGGAGGAAGGGAAGGGCGGGAAAAGGAATAGGAATAGAAGGGGAGGAAGAGGTGTGTGAAGGGGCAGAAATGGAGGAGGAAGAGAAGGGGAGGAAGAGGAAGAGGGGGAAGAGGAGGAGAAGAGAAGAAAAGGAAAGATGAAGGATAATGAAGAAGAAAATGAAAAGAATATTAAGTAGAAAAAAAATGAAGGGGAAGGGAGGAAGAAGAGAAAGAGGAGGAGGAAGAGGAGAGAGAGGGAGTGAGAAAACAATGAAAGTGATGCTAATGAAATCAAGAATAATAATGGTAATTTTGATGATTATGAACACAAAGAATAAATGAAAAACGTAGATCGAATAAGGTTATGATGAAATCAAAGTGAAATTGCTGATGTGAATTATTAAACTCTTAGACTGAGGTTGGATAGATCTCTTAATATATATATATATATATATATATATATATATATATATATATATATATATATATATATATATATATATATATATATATAATCATTATTACTATTTCATTATTACCATGATTTTGGATATTATCATCATTGTTAATAATTTCAATATGATTATCGTTATCATTGATATTATCATCATCATCACCGTTATTATAATTATCACAATCATTATCATTATTATTGCTATTATGATAATTATTCTTATCATTATCATTATCAACATCATTGTTGATATTACATTATTGTAATTATCATCCTTATTGTTATTATCTTAATCATCATTATTATCATAATTGCTATTATTTTCATTTTCATTATAATCACCATCATCATATTGATGATAATTGTGATTATTATTATTATCATTATTATTATTATCACTATTAGTATCCTTACTATTATCATTGTCATCATAATCATTATAATTTTGTCATCAAAACCATTATTATTATTGATATCATAATGATAATACTAATGATAATAATTATTATTATCATTATTACTACCTTATCTTTATAATCACCATCATCATTATTATTACTATTATCGTTATTGTTTTTACGATTATGATAGTGAAAATCATACTCATAATCATTATCATTATCTTTAATATCTTTATCGTCATGATCATCATTATTATTTTTATCATTATCCTTATCATTATCATCATTATTGATATTATCATTATCATAATCGTCATCGTTATAACGATCATTGGTATCATTATTATTATTATCATCATCATTATCATCATCATCATCATTATCATCATCATCATTATTATTATCATCATCATTATTATCATCATCATTATTAAAACCATCATTATTATCATCATTTTTATTATCATCATCATTATCATCAGCATCATTATTTTCATCATCATTATTATCATCATCATTATTATCAACACCATTATTATCATCATCATTATTATCAAGTATTTCTTTATTATTCATTATGAAGTTGGGAAAGAGTCTGGTCTTGTTTGAGTTGAATGTTGTTGCAAGGTTGATTATCAAAATATGCAACAAGTGGAGCAAGTGATGTTTGTGTGTGTGTGTGTGTGTGTGTGTGTGTGTGTGTATGTGTATGCGTGTGTGTATACCCTTTGCAGGTATGCCTTTCATATACTGAATGTATAAACAGATATTTCTTTACGAAGACAATTCAACTCTTTAAAGTAGAGGTTTAAGAAATCGGATATTATACCAAAACAGACTCTTAGAGCAACGCAATTTGTTTAATATCATCCAACTATTTTCTTTAGGCCTACATCTGTTCCCTGGCCATAGCCGTAACCGTATAGAGAACATATGCAAGTAGAACTCAAGTAGCGTAGATCTATCGAGGCATAGAAAATGTACATATAAGAAGACGAAACACAACACAATTCAGAATACAAGTTCATTTTACTTCAAGATGAAATATAAATCCACAGTAGCATTAAAAGGGAAAAGTGCTCGACTTTATCACCGAGATATTGTTTCGAGATAAAGCTTATGCAAACGAATACTCGAAAAAAAACATGAAAAAAAGTGAGTTTGTAGTTTATTTAAAAAACCTCGAAAACTGACTGAAACAGAATGGATCCTCGGAGGTGCAACGGTTGAGGAACGCTGTCTCAGCAAAACATATTAATTAAGAGCCACGGAAAAACCACTGACAATCGTTAGTTTGACCGGGGAAACCATATTAGAGAGAATATGGGGACAGAGGTGGGAGGCCTTTGTTTTGGAATTTCTTTCCATATATAAAAAAGTCCCCTGGAGTCGAGAGACCTTTTTCGTGACAGAACTGTTGTGTCGCTCAGTGACTGACTGACTGACTGACGCCTCTTTGACCTGACAGTTTCTTGAGTGGAAATAGAGATGGAATAATCCGCCAGCGATGACTCACAAGACGGAATCAAGCAAGAGCTTTATCCCAACGCTACCTTTGGCTTCGATCGGCATGCTGCCTCGACGCTTCCGACCGTAGAGAGATACTCGGGGATGTTCTTGATCTTGTCATGACCATCAGGGGGAGGGGAAGGGGGTCGTTTGCAGTGTCCATTTAGTAGTCACCGGACACGCCGTGACACTCCATCGAAAGACCGGCGACACTCGACAGAGCGTCGCCGGGGCGGGAATGACTCATCTCCTGGCCACCCACGCCCCACGGTGACCGCCTTCCTCGGTCTCTTGACTCTCCTGACAACGTTCGCTGGCAATCAGATTGTCACGGCTGGGTGAGAAGGCGCCGAGGTTGATTATGTTGCAAAGATCCACTGGGATGTTGCGTCCTGGAGGATTTTACTCCTTATCTACAACGATTTTGTAGAGTTTTATGGCCTTGTTAGGAAATCGCTGAATCAGAAATTAATTTCCATTACAAACAGTAAGGAAGTTTTTTTCTTTCTCTTTTTCTCCTTATCTCTATCTTTCTCTGTCCCTCTTTCTATCTGTCTCTCTCTTTCTCCCCTCCCCCCTCCTCTCTCTCTCTCTCTCTCTCTCTCTCTCTCTCTCTCTCTCTCTCCGTCTCTCTCTCTCTCTCTCTCTCTCTCTCTCTCTCTCTCTCACTCTCTCTCTCTCTCTCTCTCTCCCTCCCTCCCTCCCTCCCTCTCTCTCTCTCTCTCTCCCTCTCTCTCTCTCTCTCTCTCTCTCTCTCTCTCTCTCTCTCTCTCTCTCTCTCTCTCTCTCTCTCTCTCTCTCTCTTTCTCTCTTTCGCTCTATCTCTCTCTCTTCCTCCCTCCCTCCGCCCTCTCTCTCTCTCCGTCTTTCTCTCTCCCGCCCTCTCCCTCCCTCCACCCCACTCTCTCTTTCTCCATATCTCTCTTTGCTTTCACATTCAGTTCCATTTTCCATAAAAATGAGTGTTGCTGCCGGTTAATGCAATCGCCTTGATGAGTGGACAGACTTCACTCCTGAAAGATGACTTTTTTGCGAAAGGGGTCCTCGATGGGGAAAATATTGGGAACTATTTTTTCGAAGCAGTAACAATTCATGTAAAGCATCTGTAAAAACGAAACACATTAAAATTCAACAAATTTGCAAGTTTTCGCTGATGAGCATGACATACATCAGAAGAATGAATAACAGCAAAATTTCATACCCCAATTATC
>BOPN01000291.1:462803-465303 GCA_017312705.2 Penaeus japonicus | reverse complement strand
TTGTGTATTCCTTTTATTTGAAAACACTAGAGGTGATTCTTTTGTTTTCATAGAAGTATATCATGGTCTTAGGACTGAACTTCCAAGACACATAACAAGATGATAATGATAAGAAAAAGAAGGAGAGGAAGAAAGAAAGAATAGAAGAAGTCGAAGAAAAAAATAACAAAGAAAAAAAGAAAAGCAGAAAAAATGATAAGAAGAGGAAATAGAAGGAAAATAATAATTATTATTATAAGAAGAAAAAGTCATAGAAACAAAAAATAAAAACAAGAACAAAAAACAGGAAACAGAAGGAGAAGAAGAAAGAGAAAGAGAAAGTAAGAAAGAAAAAGAAAAGAAGAAGAAGAAGAAAAAAAAAAAAACAACCATAACCATCACTCCCTTCACCGAACTTCGGAAAATGTCAAGCCAATGAGACAGGACTTACCTTTATCTAGATTTACATTCCCTAATAACAATAGAATAATTACATTTAAGCTCGTGGGGTTCCTTGGTGTGAGACTACGAGCCTAGGAACTATATATATATATTTTTTCTCTCTCTGTCTTACTTTTATCTTAAAATGATTTTGTTTAATGGATTAAAGAAGATAGGATTTAGGAAATTAGCAGAATAATGCAGATAGATGAATTAATAGATAATGATGATTATTGTTATTGGGTTATAGTAATAGTTACAATTATGATGATACTAGTACTAACAACGATGATATGGAAAATTATAATTATATTGATTAAAATGATGATAATCATAACAATAACACTAACGATAATAATAATAACGGTAACAGTTGTAGTGATAGAATTAATGTGTAATCTAACAATTCGAAAATGATAATTTATGGTGTAGTGACAGGCTCTTGTGACTATATGTAAATATTATAGCTGTTTTTTTTATTATGCTTCTTAATTAATAGTAGTAGTATTAATAATGACAATAGTAATGATCAAAATAATGAAAATAATGATGATAATATCAATTACAATGGTGATGATGCTTAGGATAATGATGATAACAGTAATTATAATGCTAAAGGTTGTAATGACAGTATTGATAATGATAATGGGAATGATAACTGTGGTGACTACCATAGTAACACGAGTGATAAGGAAGGGGTAATGATAAAGATGTTGCCAATAATGATAACAAAGATAACAGCAACAACAATAGATAGTTAATAATTAAAATTATAATAATGATGATTATAGAAATATTAATTCTACTAATAATAACAATGATAACAATAACGTTAATGATGATAATGATAATGATGCAAGTAACAATAAAAGTGACAGTAATTTTATAATAATTTTGATACAAATGATAATGATAATAAAGATAATAACAATGATAATAATAATGATAACAATAATCATAATAACAATAATAATAATAATGAAAATAATAACAATAATGATAATGAATAACCATGCTAATTATGATAATAATAGTGATATTGATAATAATGATAATGAATAACCAGGCTAATTATGATGATAATAATGATATTGATAATAATGATAATGATAACAATAATATCAATGACATTGATTATAATTGTAGTTAAAACAACCAAGGATAATCACCATGTTGATGATACTAATAACAGTGATGATAATGGTAATAAAAGCAATTACAAAAATTAGACAATAATGAAAATAGTAGCGATGGTGAAAGTTACAACAATAATGATAATAATAACAATAACTATTATTATTACCAATAATAGTAGCGGTAGCGATGATATTGATGATAATCATAATTAATATGATTATAACAATAATGATAATGGTTGTAATAATGGTAATGATAATGATAATAAAAAGGATAACAATAATGGTATGGTTAAAAAAATGATAATGACAATGATAGTAATATCAGTATCAATAATTGTAATAAAGAAAAAATAAGTGACAAGGAAAGGATAATAACAATAGATGAATAATCACAATGTTATGCAAATTAGTGCATAAAGAAAACGAAATAGCAGGCGCTGATCGCCCCCCCGCTTACCCCTCCCCCTTCCCCTCCCCCCATCATCCGTCCCCGTCACACACATCCCGCGTTCTCGAAGATTCTCGTAAAGTCTAATTAGATCGCCGTCGTCCATGCTTGCTTTATTAATGAGGCTGTATAAAGTCCCTCCTCCTCCCCCCCTACCCACCCCTACCCACCCCTACCCTTCTTACGGCGCCTGGGCTTTAAAACGAAAATAAGCTGTGTTTATTGCCCCCTTAAACATGCAAATTCGCTATTGTATCTCTCGTGGCTGCTAGCATCCTTATCCCCTTCCCCTTCCCCTTCCCCCTTTCCCCTCCCCCTTCTTTCCTCTTTCTTTGTTTCCCCTTTCCCTTCCCCTTCCCCCTCCCCCTTCTTTCCTCTTTCTTTGTTTCCCCTTTCCCTTCCCCTTCACCCTCCTCCCTTCTTTCCTCTTTCCTCGTTTCCCCTCCCCCTTCTTTCCTCTTTCCTCGGTTCCCCTCTCCCTTCTTCTCTCTCC
>BOPN01000291.1:421046-423546 GCA_017312705.2 Penaeus japonicus | reverse complement strand
TCAAGCCTTCTCCCTCTCCCTTTCCTGGACTCAAGCTCTCTTCCTTTCCCCTCTCCCTCTAGTCTCAAGCCTTCCCCCTCTCCCTCTGGTCTCAATCCCTTTCCCTCTCCCTTTCCTGGCCTCAAGCTCTCTCCCTCCTCCCTCTCCCTCTGGTCTCAATCCCTTTCCCTCTCCCTTTCCTGGCCTCAAGCTCTCTTCCTTTCCCCTCTCCCTCTAGTCTCAAGCCTTCCCCCTCTCCCTCTGGTCTCAATCCCTTTCCCTCTCCCTTTCCTGGCCTCAAGCTCTCTCCCTCCTCCCTCTCCCTCTGGTCTCAATCCCTTTCCCTCTCCCTTTCCTGGCCTCAAGCTCTCTCCCTCCTCCCTCTCCCTCTGGTCTCAAGCTCTCTCCCTCTCCCTTTCCTGGACTCAAGCTCTCTCCCTTTCCCCTCTCCCTCTGGTCTCAAGCCTTCTCCCTCTCCCTTTCCTGGACTCAAGCTCTCTCCCTCCCCCCTCTCCCTCTGGTCTCAACCCCTCTCCCTCTCCCTTTCCTGGCCTCAAGCTCTCTCCCTCCCCCCTCTCCCTCTGGTCTCAAGCCTTCTCCCTCTCCCTTTCCTGGAATCAAGCTCTCTCTCTCTGGTCTCAAGCTCTCTCTCTCTCCCTTTCCTGGATTCAAGCTCTCTCCTTTCCCCTCCCTCTGGTCTCAAGCCTTCTCCCTCTCCCTTTCCTGGACTCAGCTCTACTTTCCCCTCTCCCTCTAGTCTCAAGCCTTCCCCCTCTCCCTCTGGTCTCAATCCCTTTCCCTCTCCCTTTCCTGGCCTCAAGCTCTCTCCCTCCTCCCTCTCCCTCTGGTCTCAATCCCTTTCCCTCTCCCTTTCCTGGCCTCAAGCTCTCTTCCTTTCCCCTCTCCCTCTAGTCTCAAGCCTTCCCCCTCTCCCTCTGGTCTCAATCCCTTTCCCTCTCCCTTTCCTGGCCTCAAGCTCTCTCCCTCCTCCCTCTCCCTCTGGTCTCAATCCCTTTCCCTCTCCCTTTCCTGGCCTCAAGCTCTCTCCCTCCTCCCTCTCCCTCTGGTCTCAATCCCTTTCCCTCTCCCTTTCCTGGCCTCAAGCTCTCTCCCTCCTCCCTCTCCCTCTGGTCTCAAGCTCTCTCCCTCTCCCTTTCCTGGACTCAAGCTCTCTCCCTTTCCCCTCTCCCTCTGGTCTCAAGCCTTCTCCCTCTCCCTTTCCTGGACTCAAGCTCTCTCCCTCCTCCCTCTCCCTTTCCCCTCTCCCTCTGGTCTCAAGCCTTCTCCCTCTCCCTTTCCTGGACTCAAGCTCTCTCCCTCCCCCCTCTCCCTCTGGTCTCAAGCTTTCTCCCTCTCCCTTTCCTGGAATCAAGCTCTCTCTCTCTAGTCTCAAGCTCTCTCTCTCCCTTTCCTAGTTCAAGCTCTCTCCCTTTCCCTCTCCCTCTGGTCTCAAGCCTCCCACTCTCCCTTTCCTGGACTCAAGCTCTCTTCCTTTCCCCTCTCCCTCTAGTCTCAAGCCTTCCCCCTCTCCCTCTGGTCTCAATCCCTTTCCCTCTCCCTTTCCTGGCCTCAAGCTCTCTTCCTTTCCCCTCTCCCTCTAGTCTCAAGCCTTCCCCCTCTCCCTCTGGTCTCAATCCCTTTCCCTCTCCCTTTCCTGGCCTCAAGCTCTCTTCCTTTCCCCTCTCCCTCTAGTCTCAAGCCTTCCCCCTCTCCCTCTGGTCTCAATCCCTTTCCCTCTCCCTTTCCTGGCCTCAAGCTCTCTCCCTCCTCCCTCTCCCTCTGGTCTCAATCCCTTTCCCTCTCCCTTTCCTGGCCTCAAGCTCTCTCCCTCCTCCCTCTCCCTCTGGTCTCAAGCCTTCTCCCTCTCCCTTTCCTGGCCTCAAGCTCTCTCCCTTTCCCCTCTCCCTCTGGTCTCAAGCCTTCTCCCTCTCCCTTTCCTGGACTCAAGCTCTCTCCCTTTCCCCTCTCCCTCTGGTCTCAAGCCTTCTCCCTCTCCCTTTCCTGGAATCAAGCTCTCTCTCTCTGGTCTCAAGCTCTCTCTCTCTCCCTTTCCTGGATTCAAGCTCTCTCCCTTTCCCCTCTCCCTCTGGTCTCAAGCCTTCTCCCTTTCCTTTTCCGGGACTCAAGCTCTCTCCCTTTCCCCTCTCCCTCTGGTCTCAAGCCTTCTCCCTCTCCCTTTCCTGGAATCAAGCTCTCTCCCTCTGGTCTCAAGCTCTCTCTCTCTCCCTTTCCTGGATTCAAGCTCTCTCCCTCACCCCTCTCCCTCTGGTCTCAAGCCTTCTCCCTCTCCCTTTCCTGGATTCAAGCTCTCTCCCTTTACCCTCTCCCTCTGGTCTCAAGCCTTCTCCCTTTCCTTTTCCGGGACTCAAGCTCTCTCCCTCCCCCCCTCTCCCTCTGGTCTCAAACCTTCTCCCTTTCCCTTTCCCCTCTCCCTCTGGTCTCAAGCTCTCTCCCTTTACCCTCTCCCTCTGGTCTCAAGGTTTCTCCCTCTCCCTTTCCTGGATTCAAGCTCTCTCCCTCC
>BOPN01000291.1:403546-411046 GCA_017312705.2 Penaeus japonicus | reverse complement strand
AGAGAGAGAGAGAGAAGCAGAGAGAGGGGGGAGAGGGAGCGAGAGAGAGAGAAGCAGAGAGAGGGAGAGGGAGAGAAGGAGAGGGAGCGAGAGATAGAGAGAGAGAGAGAGAGAGAGAGAGGGAGGGAGCGAGAGCGAGAGAGAGAAGCAGAGAGAGGGGGGAGAGGGAGCGAGAGAGAGAGGGGGGGGGGTAAGAGAGAGAGAGAGAGAGAGTAAAGATCACAGGGGTATAAAGCATCGCTTCATTTATTGTATCTCTCTCTTTCTCTTCTTCACAAGCTCGCCCTTGTCTAAGAATGTAAACTTGGAATCGAAGACGAAATTGGGGTAACATAATATAAAACAATACATAAATGTAAATGTCTTAACAGAATCTTTGAGAGACAACAATATATATATATATATATATATATATATATATATATATATATATATATATATATATATAGTTATATATGTATTCTTGTTGTGTATTTGTTTAATTAATTTGATGAATTGTGCGATCAATATTAATGTAAATGATTTTATTTCAACGTATATATATATATATATATATATATATATATATATATATATATATATATATATATATACATACATATATATATATATATATATATATATATATACATATATATATACATATATATATATATATATATATTTATATATATATATATATATATATATATATATATATATATATACAGATATATATGTGTGTGTGTGTGTGTGTGTGTGTGTGTGTGTGTGTGTGTGTGTGTGTGTGTGTGTGTGTGTGTGTGTTTACGCATATAGATAGAAAGATAGATACAGTGAAGCACATATAAAAGAGAGGAAGAGAGAGCAACAGACGTCTAGAGAAGAAATATTTAACGATTAAAAAATATTTAACCCATACTAAATTCTGTGCAACATGGTTCACAAATAACAGAAGTGTGAAAATAGCATCATGCAACAAATTGAAATGAAATATCCTAAACGTCTCTTTTTAAATCCTCAAAACAATTTCCATGTCCAATATTCATCCTTTTGTGTGAGTGATTTTATAAAATTATATATGTTGGAAATGTGCTACATTCATAAACACAAATACACTCACACGCATGAACACATACACACACAAATATGAATTATGTGTGTGGTTTTATATATATATATATATATATATATATATATATATATATATATATATATATAAACACATATATACATACATATATATAAATATATCCCCCCCCCCCACACACACATACACACATATATATATATATATATATATATATATATATATATATATATATATATATATATATATATATGTTCATAAATGTAAATATTACATTTGCTCTTTAAATACGACCCTTTATGAATTAAAGGCAAACCCGAGGCGAGGAGTGCTCTTGACAATCTTTCCTTCTTATTAAATACATTTCCCACTCCTTTTCCTGCTTTATACATTCTGGCATTGGATAGCATAGAATCATATGTAGTTTTAAGAATTTTTGATTGTTCTTATAGTATGAATTTTATATAGGAACGAATACAAAAGAAAACAATAATAACGAAAGCTGTAAACGAAATACTATAGTTTCGGTGTCTGATGTTCCGTTTTCTATGTCGTTTTCTGTGTAAAGTTAGCCCGCCATCTAGCGGCGATTTTCTCGACAGCCTGAGTTGCCGCTTACCGTAGGCCAAGTTCCTCGGTAGGTGGGTGTGTGCGTGGATTGTACATATTCCGATGCGGATTTGAAAGTAACAAAATGAGTTTGTCATCAATGACAATGAGCTTAAAGAGATGAGTGTCTATACATCATGAACACTGTATAATGTTAAGTCATTTATATCAGCTTGGTGTTTTATTAGACTTACTTTTGTGACATCATTCTTCTTATTTCCTCTTCCTCCTCTACTTCTCAAGTAAATTTTGAAGGGGAACTGAAGAAAATTAAGAAAGGGAGGTAACTTTGTGTATATAGTGTATTCTGGCTGTATATGTTAAGGCTTCCGAAGAAATAAACGCTACTACTTCTCTATCGTTTTATGATCTTACCCTTACACAAAAAAACAATTCCTTTATTATTGAAACTATTAATTCTGAGATAACTCTATTAACATGAATTGGCAATGAAATGAGACCTAGAAGAGAAGGAATTTTAGTAGGTATACAGTAACGTATCTTAATGCTAAGGGCCCTGGACCTAAAGTGCTCAGGGCATCCCCTAAAATAGAGTCTAAAGCTTTAGGTCTCCTGCCGAGGGTTCCAGAGTGCGAAACCCTTAGAGTTCACTCAAGTTATTCCAGAGTGCGAAACCCTTAGAGTTCACTCAAGTTATGCCATTGCAATATATATATATATATGTGTGTGTGTGTGCGTGTATTCGACAATAGCATGTACACCACGCATATACTGAGTAACATTTAGATAATTAGATAATTAGAATAGCGCTAGTAAATAGGCTTATTGCGTCATATTTTTTCCAGGCACTGAGCAGTACAATATCAATAAAGTATGCCGAAAAAAAGCGACGAATTCGGAATTATTTTTTGAATTGAAAGTGGATTATTTTGTACAATAATGTTATGATAATTAATAATAATGATAATAAACTGTAATGAAATCAATGGAGATAAATAGATAAATAACAATCACAAATAGTGATGAAAATTAATTTACTAACACAAAGCATGGAATGACTAGTAATCATATTCATATCATATTCAAATGCACAAGTAGCTATCTATACTAATCTGATATAAATCGAGCCCTAGATATACTCATTGCTTTATACGTATAAATATAGAAAAAAAAATGTACAAATGAGACTGAATAATTTTCGAACTGCAAGAGATGTTATTGACGCGTTTCGAATCATTTTTCCTCGGAATAACATGTTATTCTGAGGAAGAAATATTCGTGCCTTTTTCTACATTTTTCGTAATGAACGTAATGTTTATTATCAAAATATTCCCAATAAAGGCAACAGTGAAATAGTAGATTTATGTACGACTGAAAACTTAGGTCAGTTAAAAAAAAAAAAAAAAAAAAAAAAAAACGTGTTTATGATACTACTGTCCTTCAAATGTGTATGATAAGGACAGGTATCAAAAACATTTCAAATTTTTTTGAATCCAAACAATCCAGGAATGTCTTGTTACTGTCTTCATGAGAAAGAGAATTCAACAATAGTTTAGCAACAATATTCTAAGTGGTATATAGATCTCGATATATGGTAAATGAAGCAAGAATGATAGATTGATACCTATTTTTTTATTTTTTATCTTTTTTATTATTTTTATTTATTTATTATTATTTATTATTTTTTTTTTTTTTTGTCTAGACAAAATGTATCAAGAGATAAACCGAATCGGGCAAAAATGCATTAAATTTAGTGTATCTGATATGAAGCTGGTAATTTACGATTCAGAAATCGACATATAACCTTGAAATAAAAGTAGTTGTATTGTTTTTTTTTGTTTTTGTTTTTTTGTACTCTTTCACTTTACTCAGGATTTGAAATGCTAATTGGTCAATAAGAACTGTGCCGTATTCATTTATATCTTTTATGAATTGGACAGGAGAGGTATATGGTATAACGTGGATAGTTTTGAATCAGTCAGAGTACCATCAATTGCATTCAGAATCACTTGGGAATTTGTTCTGTGATAGGATATCAAAAAGGGATTTATGTTTTTTTTTCTCTCAATTGTTAATATATCAAGTCCTTTGAAAGTGCTCTAAAAGTCATGTCACCTGTTAACACAAGTTACCAAGCCATATTTCATACATCATCTGATTTTTTAGCATTTCCAAAGTCAACAATGAGTGATACACAAAAACTGCTTGCATACCTTTTGCATTCTTTGGTAGGATCTTCGTACTGTACACGATAGTCCTACAACTACATGACCAGAAATCACTATTGTCAGGATTGAAATCGGTTATTTAAGATTTAGCAATTAAGCATTAGAACATATTCAGCAACATCAATCACAACATGCAAGCTCACCAGTGAAAATAACATCCTTTACTATGCAGTGTTCACTCTCTTTCCGTATAGGATGCCGAGATGGAACTAAAGGCGCCAGTGCCGATACTGAGAGTTCCATTGTGTGTATGATCCAGCATGTTAAGGATCTTGGATTTTGCTGACCTTTTTTTATTTATTTTTTATTTTAATCATTTATTTTTTATTTTTTTATTTTATTTATTTATTTTTTGAATGAATGACTGAAGATAATAAAAAAGTCTTGAGACTACAGAAATCAGATTCAGTTTCTTCGTTAGCATGAAGCACATCAAGAGGATTTCTATCACATCTTACTACCAATACTGTACATCTTGTAATCACACATTTCAAATGGCTCTCAAACTGGCTGTTACCTTCCTCTCGTTGACCTATAAAGAATCAAACTCTTGGTTGGTCATTTTCCTTGTGACGTTGGTTGGCAAGCGTTGGTTCAGTTCACCGTCTACATCCTTAAGATTACGAAGCAACGCAAAATTCTGTATATAAAGCATTAATGTGAGATGATAACAAGACAACTCACGATCTCAGGAGGAACAAGTACCTCATAAGCAATGGAAATGATGGAGTTGGTTGTTCCTAACTACCAGCCTCCTGCGGTTAACTGTCACTCCGAAAACCTTGTAAATTCTTCTAGTAGAAATTGCGGAATACCTATCTAGGTTTTGGGAAAAAAACACATTTCTTTCGCGAATTTGAAAACATGGGACTTTACACCAGTGTCAGTTTTTTATCTTCATGTATGTATTCACTTGTCAAACACTAGTTATATAGACAGATATAATTGCCACCTACGAGTATTACGGTAAAATGATTAATTATCTTCTCATGATGGACATTTCGTAAAAAAAAAAAAAAAAAAAACGAATCTATGCATCTATCCATATTTTAAAAAATCGTTGCACATAGACGGTACTTTTCACCTGATGACAATACTTCAACCAAGAGGCAGCCATCTTGTTGCAAGGATGAAGCGCGGATCACACTTTGCAGGATCCGCAATTGTACTAACATAAACCATGGCATGACTATTAATCATATCCATGGCCTAAATGCTCAGAGTGATACAATAATCTGATATAAGTAAATCCCTAAATATACCTATTGCTTTATGCACATAAATATTGAAAAGGTTACAAATGAGACTGGATCATTTATAAGAAATATTTCATATTTACCATGCAAGCTGATCGCGGATTCAGAAAAACGAAAAGCACCCATAGTTATTTGGATGGTTATCACTATGAAATATATCATCACATGTATTCGCCATAATCCGTTTGTCTCTCTAAGAAAGTATATCAGCCCTTAGAGAAACATTTCGTAATTCTATTCTGTTGAAAAAAATACTTTAGAATGCCCTCTAGCTAGGCGAGAGAGGCAAGGAGTGAGACATATAGAAACAGACAAAGTGAAGGGCAATACGTGACCTGGGTATTAATCAAAATTCATCATATTACACATCAATTCATCAAGAGGAAAACCTAAACATTCGTAAATTCATAAAACTTCACCCTACATGATTTAATCCCCATCTTCGCTACTAAGCTGGTAGATGTGTACTACATATTACTACATATCCCACACAACCTTTCGGATGCTTAGATATCCCGGCAGATTAAAATGAACTAATCTTCTTTTCCTTCCTATCCTCCCTGTGACTTCCTATACCCCCCCCCCCTCCACCCACCCCATAGAAAAAACAAATTACGAATGAACCCCAACCACCCTAACCACGCCCAGCCATCCCTTTTTGATCTGTTATATAAACAAACACCTTCTGATTAACAGCGCCTCCAGTTGGCTAGCATCTCCGGGAACCTGAGGGAGAAACATCGCTCTCCTCTGGACTTATAACGTAAACCTTCACTACTTGGATGCTGTCAAAGTCGACATCTTCCCCATCCTCATCCCCTCAGTTGATGATACTCTTCGCTATTGCAGAATTAATTCAACAATAGTCTTTATGAATAGGATTGAATAGACTCTCTCTTTCTTTCTTCTACTCTATCCATTCATTTACCTCTCTCTCTATCTATCTGTATGTCTATCTGTCTATCTATATGTTTGTCTGTCTATTTATTTATCTGCCTATCCATCCAGCTATTTATTCATCTATTTATCTATCTATCCAACTATATTTCTATTTATCTATCCATCCATACATTTATCTATCTATCTATGCTTCTATCTATCTTCTATCTCCCTCTCTCTGTCTGTCTGTCTGTCTGTCTCTCTCTCTCTCTCTCTCTCTCTTTCTCTCTCTCTCTCTCACTCACTCTCTCTCTCTCTCTCTCTCTCTCTCTCTCTCTCTCACCCATTCTCACTCACTTTCTCTCTCTTTCTCTCTCTCTCTCTCGCTCGCTCTCGCTCTCTCTCTCTCTCTCTCTCTCTCTCTCTCTCTCTCTCTCTCTCTCTCTCTCTCTCTTATATATATATATATATATATATATATATATATATATATATATATATATATATATATATATATATATATATATATATATATATATACATATATATATATATATATATATATATATATATATATATATATATATATATATATATATATATATATATTTATATATATATAATATCCATCTATCTATCCTTCCATCTCCGTATATATGTATTTCAAGATGACGAAGTGAGAGGAACCCACGAAACTCACATACGGCACTTCAAACTCCCTGCACAGACGACCTCCCTTTGATCAGTCAGGATGAAAGAGTAGGTGAGACATGAAGTTGATCTGTCGTGCAGTCATACTCTCACATACAGACGTACAGTATATACCCATGCAATCATATTCATTAGTAACTGATGGATGGTTCATAATTATGAGATTGATTGTCTCAGTTTTTATTTATTTATTTATTTATTTATTAGCTTTATTGATGATGCACGCGTTATTGCGTATGTGACTCTCGTCTTTAATTCGCTTTAAGTTTAAAAACATAGGGAAATGCGTACATATGCGCATCAGTTCAAGGTCGTAGACATATCAACGGCGAGACACAATAGAACACACACTAAGCATACGTACATGCAAATAAGAACACGAACAAAAACATACAAACAAAGAAATATGTATGCGAATATGCATAGATGTTTGCGTGTATCCGTCCATGTGTACAATATGCGTTTCCAAGTATTTCAACTCCTGACATAATTCATTCTTATGTTTATGTTGTTATTCCCTCAAGAACAATATATTACTGCTTTACTTCGCCACTCACTCAGCCCTGAAATATATCTCTTTAATGTGTTTCCTTGCGTTCATATATTTTCTCATTTCTGTGACCCCTTTTCTCTTTTGTCACTTTCTTCTTCCTCTTCTTCATTTCTCTTTCTGCCTGATTGTCTGCCTTACTCTCTCTCTATCTATTTATCTATCTCTCTCTCTCTCTTCTCTCTCTCTCTCTCTCTCTCTCTCTCTCTCTCTCTCTCTCTCTCTCTTTCTCTCTCT
>BOPN01000291.1:393546-396046 GCA_017312705.2 Penaeus japonicus | reverse complement strand
CAGCTCAGGAAAGGCAAATATATAGTAGGCCTATGTTTTATCAATGCTTAATTTTATATGATTATATGTAGATTCAGTTACACATTTTTGTTTTTCATTTTCACGAATTTCATTGCATATCATAACTTACAATTTTTGATTTCCTAATATAATACATGCATTGCTAAACATATTTTCTACACAAAGATTACATTGCATCTATCACCCGCGTCATTTGAAAAAAAAAATGATAATAAAAATGTCAAAGAATTCCTAATGAAGAATTAATTGTTATAATTGTAAGATTAACTTACAATGACAATAGGAATGGGATGATGGTACAGATAATAGGAATAATCAAAATTATTATCATTGCTATTATTATTATCCCTTGCATCATAATTAGCATAGTAACAACAGCAATAAATACAACAAAATGGTTGTAATAGTTTTTATAATAAAAAATTAATAACACTAATAATGTTAAGGATAATAACATCCATGATAATAGTAATAATAATGGAAATAACAACAATGATAATAGTAATAATGGTAATAACAACAATGGTAATAATATTAATGAAAGTAATGATAATAATCATTGTAACTATAATGATAACAAAAATAACATTAAATATAGTAATAAAAGTGATAATTGTTATTATTGTTATTGTTATTATCATTACCATCATTGTTCTCACTGCCATCATAATACAATAATAAAAGTAGCAGAGCTGCCTAACTTACAAATTCAATAACACTAATAATAATGATAATGATAGATGTCATTATACTTATGACAATAATGACAGTAATAATAATGACGAAAATAACACTAATAATGTGATAATGAAAATTATAATTGTAATTTTTGTTATTTTTGTCATCGTCATTACCATCGTCATTATAATAATACAATAACAGTAGCAAAACCAAGAACAACAACAGCAATAATAACGACAATGATAATAAATATAATTATGATGATGATAATCTCACTAATAATAATCATGATAAAGATAATAACAGTATTAGTAATAAAAGTAATGATAAAAAATAATCATGTATTAATAATCCTTCCTTTCATTAAAGGATCAATATAATTACTGTAGTTAATTCAGAAATATATTCCACGAAAATGGAAATGTCAGTAACAGATTGCAGTCGTATACTTACGTTTGCAATAACACTGACTTTGATCATTATAATGGTGTAATGAAATCTACCTTTGTACTACGTAGATGATATGATATCTCCTTGTGATGAATCTGATGCAATTACCAGGAACGCTGTTTCAGATCAACAGTTAATTATAATGCATATATTAAAAAAAAAAAAAAAAAAAAAAAAAAAAAAAAAAAAAAAAAAAAAAAAAAAAAAAAGGCTGGGTTTTAGAAACTTTGATTAATTTGGGAATGGTCAGCCGGCTATAGAGATAATAGGTGTGAAAGTCATGTTTCTCCTTTTTTCTTTATTATATATATATATATTTTTTTTTTTCTGGCATTTTTCTTGCCACTTCACTTCAGTTATGTTCTTGTTAACTATAAAGATGATATTATAAACATGTCTGCTAAGTAACCTAAATTTTTACTATTCTGAAGATAACTTTGTTTATTGCTTTAAAACAAAATTTACCAATAATAGTTTTTAATATCGATAAAATAAACCAGATTTAGATAAGTGTGTTATTACTGTAACCGAATTGGTCGTTTTTTTTTTTTTCTTCTTCTTCTTCTTCTTCTTCTTAATCATACGGTATTCATTAACAGTGGTTCGGATGAAGTAAGATTGCTTTCACTGGATCAGTCAGATCAGGGCATACCTTTACTGAGTTAATATGATTGTGTGCGTGCTATTGACGGAAATATAAATATGTGTTTTTGTCCTGGATTCTATTGATTCTCCGGACGGTAATTTATTTATTCTTAGTATGAGACATAAATCACGAAAGCACTACACATGGTTATACAACGACAATATTACACTAACAATAGGAAGTCTATATAGGTTGGTGTAGCTTCCGATGCTTCAGTGGGTAAGTAACTCTACGGTGGAGTTCCATCAAGTTTTATTATCTGTGCATTTCAGAGTGCCATATCATACAACCTTTCAGGCCACCTAGCATGAGGTATGCAGAGTTATGTAATTATTTCATAACATCAACTGTGCTAGAAGATGTACTTATGCTATATCCGAAATTCGGTATATGATACCCTATTACAACATTTATCAAATGTCTATTCACAGTTGATATACTATATATATATATATATATATATATATATATATATATATATATATATATATATATATATATATATATATGTATATACATACATACATACATATAAATATGTGTGTGTGTATATATATATATATATATATATATATATATATATATATATATATATATATATATATATATATATATATATATATATATATATATATATATATATACACACACATATATATATATATATATATATATATATATATATATATATATATATATATA
>BOPN01000291.1:331046-336046 GCA_017312705.2 Penaeus japonicus | reverse complement strand
CATAATCCTGCCATAACCAACCCATGACTTTCTTTAATCTCCTGGAACATTGCCCGATGATTTGTCAGAGTGAGACTCAGTAAAAATAGCTGTTGTGTCTCCCCCACAGCCTTACCCAGTGTCCCTAAGGCTACATTCAAAATCTTAGAGAGTCCTCTATTCTCTTTTGGGCAGATTCTAATTTCTCTACCTGTCCTACGACACTATCAATCAGAGATAAGGTAATGCTACTCATATGATAGGCCTGGTTTGCAGTCGCTTCTGTGGTCAGAAGATAAATGTTATCAAGGGGCATGCTTTGATGCAGGCTGTCAATGGCGGCCCTAGAATCTATATGTATGACAATATGCCCGTCTGTCTGGGATGCATGGGCTAGGAGGCATTGTCAGATACCCGCATAGCTCTCGATATACCCATTGCTGCAAAATTGGCGCCTGCAGTGCGGGTGATGGGGTGGAGTGATTGCTGCGATATTCTTCTCCGCCTCATCCCTTAACAGAGGCGGAGAGTACTGTGTCTTCCTTGACAGGCTCACGACAGAAAACTCTATCATGGATCGTGCCCACAGCGGGGCTTTGACATAGTCAGGGTGGGGGAGGTCCATGCCTTTAACCAGCAATGTCTCCTTGAGCTCAAAGCATATCAGCACCCTGGTTGTGTGATACAGCCAAGAATTCGTGGTTCTGTGCAAGCCAACGTTCCACTTTCTGTCTTAGGTACGAGCCCAGCGGGGACTGCAAAACTTTGGTAAAGAACTTGGCCGCCATCTGATCGATCCAGGTGTCTAGGGGGAAAAGATTGGCCTCCAAAAGGAGGTTGGTAACCTTAGTCCACCCAGGGGTACCCAGAATGATCCTGGCGGCCTCGTTTTGCATGATGTCAAGCTTTTTCCTGAGTCCAGGCTTGAAGGATCTTAGTACACGCCCTGCCGCCCTGACAGAGCTCTCATGACAGAGAGTCTTGCCTTGGTCCGGTCTAAGAGATATTTAATCTCAGAGCGGAAGGTGAGGTTCTCATCAACCCATACCCCCAAGTATTGGAAGACGTGAACCCACTCTAGTTCTAACCCTTGGACTCGCAGTCTTTGGTCGCGGACATTGTGTTTCAGTGCCATTGCCTTCGATTTGGCTGCTGATATCTTAAGCCCGACTCTGCAGCATTCCTCAGACATTAGGTCCAGACAATGCTGGGCCTTTCTAGTTAGGTTCTCATTTCGTCTCCCAGCAGAGATAATTGCAAGACATCTACATATGAAATGATCTTGCACCCTGCTGGGAGTGGAATGTCAAGGATGCTTAACATGAGGGTGTTAAACAGAGCCGGGCTAAGGACCCCCCCTTGTGGAGTGCCATTCTCCAGGGGCAAATGCCTGGAAAGGTGACCTTGGAACTTCACTCTGGCAGTTCTGTTCCAAAAATAGTCACCAATCCAGGTAAGCAGCCTGCTTGTGATTCCCTTGCGGATCAGGATCTTCTCAATGGCGGCTTTGATTCCCTTGTGGATCAGGATCTCCTGAATGGCGGCTTTGATTCCCTTGTGGATCAGGATCTCCTGAATGGCGAGCGGGCTCGCCAGTTCAAAAGCCTTCTCCAGGTCCAGGAAGACAATGACAGAGCTTGTGTTGCTGACAGTGCTCAGTAAGGTGGCCATGCTGTAGCCAGTGCTCTTATCCATTGTGAACCCATGTAGGTGTTCATGTAGAGGTACCAACTTCCATTGAAGCCGGTTCAGTTCTCTCTGCCGTCTTTCCCAGACAGATGAGTAGAAAGATGAGATGGTACCATCCCGGCTCCTTTGGTTTACGGTTGGGAACTATGTCAGCCCTCTTCCAGCACTGTGGTACCGAGGTAGTCTCCCAGGAGTTGTTGATGAGATGCAAAAATGCAAGCTCATCTTCATGTTCTAGGTGGGAAATGATGGGGGAGGAGATCCCATCACAACCCGGGGCTGACTGGGAACTGGAACTTATATGTCTACCGTAATTCCCTCAGAGAGAACATGGCATCTGCGTCATCAGGCTCGACCGCCTTTTCTCTGATGAAGGCATGCCTGCCTGGAAGCAATTCCTCTTGGCATGCCCTCAACTCTGCTGGTAGGCCGGCGTTACTTGTTCTAGCAGAGAACTCGAGTGCCAGTCTCTCCGCCATGGTGGGTCTTTCTGGGGGCTGAGTGTTTTGTGGCCCGTCGGATAAAGTTCCACAGCTCTGAAAGGGAGGTTTGATGGCTTAAGGAATCACACCACTCCAGCCACTTTTCCTGCTTTATCCTCTTAGCAGTTTCCTGAGCATCCCTAAGAGCTTCTCTCAAAAGAGCGTGGTTCTCTGTCTGCGGAAGTGTCTTCTGCACATATTGATTCTGCGGTTGACCTCCTTTCTCATCATTGTAGTACCAGGCGGTCAAATGGATCTCAACGGCAAGGAATTCGACACCTTCTCCACACTGCACAGGATCGGCAATCAAGGAGCAGGCGATAGTCGACTTCACAAGGGTAATCAAACCTCTGGTACCTTGCGTACTCGGCAGCACAAAGGGATGATATCCTGAGAAACGAACAGATTCCCCATGTTAGGGTCTCCTGGAGCATGACAACGTCAATGTTCCGAGATCGCACGATCGCGTGGAGAAGGGCATTCCTTGAGGAAAAGCTGTTGATATTCCACTGCAGTATGCTTAGATTTGAAGCCATTCAGTCTGTGTCGTCAGTGACGTCGACATAATCGGTCTTAGTGTCCGATGCCCCAGTGTGGGTAATGTCAGACATTTCGGAATCTGACAACTCCTTGGTGAGTTCCTCACTGAGCATGATTTCCTCACTCGACTCGTCACTGTCGTCAGGACAGGTCGAGCCATTAGTAGGGCTGGGTCTCCTGGGAGGTGGAGAACCCCTGGTCGCCTTGACCTTCATTCTGGATGGTCGTGGCTTCCTCACCCTTTGGGGTTTGGGTGCAGGCTCTGTCAATGTGGTCTTGGCCACAAGTTGGATGGAAAGACAATTCTCGCCCTGGGGGTTTGTGGGATGAGGAGTGTCACCTTGAGTTGGAGTGGGTTTTGAGGCCATAGGACTCATCTCCCTCTCCTCCAGAGCAGCGACAGTTTGAGTCATTGCCGTCATGGCGACCTTGACTGCTTTCTCCATCTCTTCACTGTTCCTTCCCAATGCTGTCGCAACTGCTGTGACGACTGTCGTCAGCAGGAGCGTCAAGTCTCTCCGCTCTTAGGGTAGACTTTGTGGTGTTCCCAGACCCCTTCTGTGTCTGTTTCTATATTGGAACTCCCACCAGAGCCGGAAACTCCTTTGTGTTGGAAGTGTCTGGAGGTGGTTTCTCTTTGGGCGGTGCGTCCTTCCTCTTAGAAGGGGGGGAGCCCTTACCCCTTTGCTCTGTCCCCAGACATAAGTGCCTGAAGGGTCGGGAACAAAGTCTGGTCGCTTTGCAACGACCTCTTGCCACCGAAGAGCCAAGGTTCCAGGCGTGGTGCTTTTTATGGTAGTTGGGAGACTGCAGTGGCGTCCCGCTTGCCCTCCTTGTGTACTTTGAGGCACACCTTCATACTGTGTACCTGACTACAGACACCACACTTTAGCTTTGCAGAGCAAGTGGCCTGGTGGTGCCCGTACTTCTGGCACGTGAAGCATCGGAGCAGGTCAGGGACGTATGTCCTGAGGCTGTAGGAGCTCCAATTGCCAAGGTCTAAGGACGCAACTGGGGCTCCCTTCAAAGTGACCAGGACTTGCCTGGTTGGGTGCTTCCCTTTGGAGAGTCGGGAAGCTCCCACCACCTTGGGATGAGATGTGATGACCTCAAGGTCATACATCAGAGGGAAGCCAAGAAGCACCATCTTGGACTTCCTCTCTTCAGGAGTCAGAGCCAAGAGGCTCACCTTCCACCCATCCAGGAGCTTGTCTGTCTCCTGGAGGAAGGTGAGAGTGGCTTGGTCCCTTGGTACAATTATCATGCCATTGTCTCTGGCAATTCTAATCGTCAGACGGCACTATCTCTGGTTTTCTAGAGCCTGTACCATCTGGTAAGGGCTGTCGAATCCTTCCGGTTTAGGGGAAACCCTAAACTGGGGGAACCGACTTGGGGCTACAGACTCGTCCTCTGAGTCCGTAGCCGGCCAAGGCCGCTTGTTGCCTGTCCTCTGAACCGACGCGTCCGGAGTTTTGGCAGTGGGGCCAGCAGGGTTGGAGGATCCTGCCTGGCTTCCATTTTTGTTTTGACTCGTCGTCTGAACCGACGCCAGAGACTTATCAGAGCCAGGGGCTGGTTAGGAGGGTCCAGCCCGAGGTTCTTGGGCAGGTTTTCTCTGAACCGACGCCAGAGCCTTACCCATCTTTCTACTTTTGTCACAGAGGACTTGAAAGGCTCCAAGGTGACAGCCTTGGTCGATTTTTTTTACTGGGGTCGTCAGCGGGGGTATCAGTCAAGGGTTTAGTGGTGAAAGTTGCCATATGTTAGAGGTTAAATTCATCATCCCATGCTCCCACCCACCACGGAGTCCAACAAGGGGAAGCTGTGCACTGAAGCCATGCTCAGAAGCCACAGGGATGATGGGAGGATATACGCAACCCCCACCTCGCGTTGATGGCACTCGCAAGACCATGCGATTGCCTGCAAGACAGGGGCTGCTTGACCCTAGCCTAGCTCAAAAGAGAGACCAACCGATTGACCTAACCGAGTCAAGATCAGGCCAGCCGTCTTGCTGGAATAGAGGACCAAAGAGGCATGTTGCTAGCCGCAGGGCGTACTCATACACGGCATCGCTCAACTTCCAGGACTCCCGTCTCCCAGCGTACAGGGGCGCCACGTACGGCAAACGCATGGGCAGCTGTGAGCCCCCTGGGGTTAGGACCAGGGGGGGGGGCTGCTAACCCACCTACTAGATCAGCACCTAGGAACACTTAATCATCCCTCCCCAGAGAACCCGACGCTGGAAGGCCACCTCAGCGGGAGGAAGAGACTAGTCAGATCCAGAGGCGCTCACCCGGGGAAGGAGTTCAA
>BOPN01000291.1:303546-326046 GCA_017312705.2 Penaeus japonicus | reverse complement strand
GGTGGCAATGGTTACCTTTGATGTTGAAAAAGTCTTAGGATTCATTTCGCCATGTTTCGTTCACGTTGGAGAAGGCAGTACGCATCGTGACCTCATATGGAGAGGTTGTATGGTGCCCGTGCTCCGTTACTATTCCTAATACACGGAACTCTAGTGCCATATACGAGGAGCTCGAATTAGGTGTAAAGTGTGCACGAATGTTGGGCGCTCTTGTCCATCGAAAGTGATTGTCCATGAATCCAGTGCTGTGAAAAGAGTAGAACTATGTACTGTACGCCAAGGTATTTGAAGGAATCTATCCTGCGAGTGCCAGTACAGCTACAGAGACCGTTAGAACTGAGTGCCCTGTTGTGCCCTGAGCCATAATTCACCTGTCACGCAGCGAGCGAGCCAGGTTACCCCCACCATGGGGGACAGCCGCAATGTAAACATTGAGGAGGGAGAAGCCTTGGTGGCCACCTCTCCCTCCCCTCCCAACGCTGAGCACAGCACCACGGCTGATATATGCATACCCATGGAAGAAGCAAGTACTGCAGCAATTGCTGCAGCCACTGATGTCAGTACTACCGATACCCATGTGGAAGGTACTGATGAAGATGATGCTGCCGGCTTTACTTTAGTAAGCCGTAAACCCAGGAAGAAGAAGAAACATGAAAATGTCATCAAGCCTACTCTTGCACCACGAAAAATATGTCTGTCTCGCCTTTCCCCGAAGGCACAACGAATTCTGAGAAAATGAAATGGCTGGGATGCGTTGGCAACAACGCTCCGTCCCAAGGGGAAACACCCCGGGACCTCGTGCGAGGAGACACTCTCTCCTCGCCATATATCTATATTGCCCGTCATCAACAGACCTATATTGATTTGCTCATTGACGGTCAAATTGGAGGAATTGCCTTCAAATCATGTGATGAGCCAAAAAAGAAAGAGAAATATGACGAATACCTCGTCACACATTATAACAAGGAGCTCGACCTTGAGAATGCATATGCGCTCGAGGGAGTTCACAAGGCCATCAGAGTGTATAAAGATGGCCAGCCACTCAACCGTATTCGCATAGTATGGAAAGGAGAGCAACCACCTCCCAGTACATACAATTTTTTTGGAAAATACTTGGCTCACCAGCCACGTGCGTCCGTGGAGGGCATCCCCTGTCATTTCGTTTGCCAACTGTATGGGAAGTGGCCATGTAGCTAAATACTGCAAAGATAAGGAACGCTGTGCAGTATGTGGTGAACAGCACAATGCAAGCAATAAGTAACCGCACACAGAGGCAGAGGAGCCACAGCTGCCCCTGCTTTCATCCCATCATGCTTCAGATGTAAGAAGACGGGGGTGACGGCCGGGCACAGGGGTGCACCGCCCTCCCTGGCCTGGCACCTCTCCCGCCTCCCCCTGTGGAGTTAGTGAGAGACCAGCCTACGCCTCCCAGCCCAATCAGCGACCAGCGTGCCGGGGGAGTGGCTGACCGTGCCCGCCATGACGTCATCAGCAGCCGAGACTTCCCGCGGTTGCCGGGGAGTAGGGGTGCTGAGGGTTCCGATCTGCATGCCACGGTCGCAGAGCTGATGAAGAAGGTCAACGAGATGATGATGATGTTCTTCACAGAGCGATTTCCGGGCCTCAAATTCTCCACTCCAATTGCAACCTCCGAGGACAGCGAGGACGCGCCACCCCCCTCCCCTCCCTTGGCACCATCCCCCTCCTCTCCCCTGGCACCAGCCGAGCCCACCGACTCTCACAGCGAGGACGCGTCATCCCCATCCTCCCCCTGGCACCAGCCCTCCTCCGCTGGTACCAGCCCCTCCCCTCCCCTTGTACCGCAGCCCCCCTCCCCTCCCCTGGCACCTCACCCCTACCCATGGCGACCGCAGGCCGCACCGGGGAATCCCTCTGCTAGGGCCGTGACTGTGACGTCAGGGGTGACGTCACAACACCCACGGAAGGAAATATCAGTGCAGAACAACCAGTGGAATCATTTCAAGCACTCAAAGAAGAAAACTTAATTTTGATTGGTGAAGTAGAGACACTGAAGCGAGATATAGAAAAAATGAAAAAGGACTGCCACTGTCGAGAAGCCAGTACTGCCATCAGTGATAAAGAATCCCGCGATGACACACGGTGTCATGATACCAATTCCTCCATTAATAGTGGTCAGTGTGAGGGAGCCCGTGCTGATACTGAGGGAAAACAGTGTCAGGAACTACGTGACACGGACCCTGATAAGGCTTCCGGTCCCGCGAATGTCCTCAACACATCAATTGAAGGGATTGAGCTACGAAGCAGAAAAAAGCTAAGAATTAATAGTTTAAATGGTTAAGTTTACTTTTAAATTAAGGTCTGTCCTATGTGAGGAGAAGTATGGTTATACAGCAATGTGTATGTGCTTTCAGCGGTACGCGTTACCATCAGAGGATATTACAGAATGAAGTATAGACTATCAAATAAAAAACTCTTCATTTATGGATAAACGCACAATCAAATTCATATCATGGAATATGCGTAGTATTAAGCCTAGACTTAATGACCTAGAGTTTTATATTCGTAAAAACAATGTCGATGTAATCTGTGTACAAGAAACTGCCTATAGCTGCTACTAACATGAAAATAGCGCCTAAACTCAAAGGGTATTGCTCATATGTAAATACAGCCATGACGGGTTTGTTGACTTATGTAAAGCTAACACTGCCACATGAACTAGTAAAACAGTCCGGGAACACCGACGTGCAGTTTCATCATTTAAGAATTAAGACTGCCTCTGGGTTCTTCCCATATATAATGTATGCCAGAGCCTTTAAAGTTTCTGACTAGTTCTACCCACTCATAATCAAGGAACATTATGTATGGGAGATTTCAATGCTAGACACACACAATTTGGTGATCACCAGAGTAACAGCAATGGGGAGGAATTTAAACATTTCGTCAATAGAAGATCGATGACTGTATATGACACAGATAAACAGACTCATTTGGGTGGTGGCAGGTTAGATTGGCGTAATTGGAAAATCTTGTACATGGTAATTTTTGTACTTCACTGGTTCGAGAGTTAGTCAGTGACCACTTTGCAATCCTAACAGAGTATACTGTTGACAACAGCATAGCTCACAAAGCACCCAGACCTAAAATTACAATCCCACCGGGACTGGAGCATCACTTCAAGGCACGTGTTTATGACTGGTATAGTACCTATGTCGTAACCACTGTCGAAAATTACTCTCAGGACCTGATAAAAGTTGTCACTGACTACTACAATACATGGGTCTGCCCAAGAAAACTCTCAAAGAAAAAAAGTTCCCCAGTCCCTCACGCACCAAAGTGGATAAATGACCCCATCTTAAGTAGGGAGCATAAACGAGTTCAGGAACTTGCTAATTGCTATAGGGATAACATGACATCAGAAAATCTTTTACGATTCCTCAGAGCTAATAAAGAATTCAGAGAATTAAAGGCTCAAATTCGCAGTAAACATTGGGAGCAATTCCTGCAGAGTATTAACCACCAAACTTCTGCAGCTGAAGTATGGAGAAAAATCAGCAGGTTGTCAGGTAAAGCTGTCGCCACTCCGCAGTTCCACAGCCCATTAGAACAGGCCAATTTGTTACTAGATCAGTGGGCCAGAACCTCTCAGCTGAACTCACTTCCGCAGAGAATAAGAGATAAACTTAACACCACGAAAATAAATAGGAATTTTAACATTGCCATAGCCTGTTCTGCCACTGACCCCTCCGACTTTGCCGAAATAACTGAGTGGGAATTAAATAATGCACTCGCAAAGGGTAAGGCGACCGCCCCAGGTTGAGGATGCTAGATCACTTATAGTGTACTTCGGCTCATTGCTCAGGTACCAGGTAACCCACTCTTACATCTTTACAGACTAAGCTTATCCCAAGGAATACTCCCAAGCTCCTGGACTAAAAGCCTAATCATTCCCATTCCCAAACCGAACTCTGATAAATACCGACCCGTCTCATTGACCTCATGTTTATGCAAGGTACTTGAGAGAGTTATTTTGAGCAGACTCATGTATCGCATACATGCCAAGTTAACTCCAAGACTGTATGGATTCCTCCCAGGACGTAGCACTCAGCACTGCTTTGCAGAGTACTTGACAAATTCTCAGCAAGGCATGCAAACTGTATTTCTCGATCTGAATTGTCTTTGATATTGCAAACAGAGACCTCATCCTTGAGCAACTGGTTGTGGGGCTTTTGGTATTCAAGGTAAAACTTTTAACGTGATTCAAATGTATTTATCAAACCGACGTTCTCTTCAGGGGAATCAAAAGTACATACTCTAGTTGTTTGAGCTTGGCACACCTCAGGGGGGCGTACTTAGCCCCATGCTATTTAATATTTTAATGCACAGACTATTAAGCAATATACCACTAGAGGGCAGTGATTCCATTATTTGTTATGCTGATGACATCTGCATTAAAACTTCATCCGAGGATAGAATGCAAAAAAATCTTAATGTACTGTCCACAAAAGCTACTGAGTGCGGTTTGATAATCTCAGTTGAAAAAACCAAGGCACTCAATCCTCTTACAATCCCACTGCCAAACTTTCATATAGATGACATTGAGCTAGATCTTTGCCACAAATACAAGTATCTCGGGGTGACTATTAACGACACAGAACTCATTATGAACTTAAAGAAAGACTGTGGAGCGGTTAGAAGAGTCTGAAGACTCTTGTTGGCGAGAATATGGAGTCAATGGGCACATTGCAAGACTCTTTTACTTATCATATACGGTCATTAGAGATTATCATGCCTTGCCAATTGTATCATTTAAGGAATCAGAGTTAATTTGTCTAGAAATTGTACAGAACGCAGCCATGAGGATCATTCTCGGTGCTCCTAAAACAACGAGGATTGTGAACATGAGAAAGGAACTCAACTTGCCATCTATTTACGAAAGAATATCATACATCAATACTATTTTTGGTGTCAAAACAGTTAAAGAACCCTTCTATAATACAGAGTTCCAGAGGAAACTTAAATATAAGATAGTGAATCCATCTTTGCATAGCAGTGCCGAGTCGCCCTCAAATTCATGGTTGCAAATGACATACAAATCCATACACCAATTAAATATGTCCTTGAGTAGGTTCCCATATGGACGTTCTATTCCACCATGGAAAATGTCGACATTGAACGTATTTTATACTGATGTCCCTAAAAAAGACACAGTTTCACCAGCTGTACTTAAGCAACACACCCTTGCAACCATTAATGAGCATCTTGAAACTCTGAATATTGACTATGAATGTTACACTGATGGATCCCTACAGTCTGGAAGTAGAGCAGGATGTGCTTATGTTGTATATAAAAACAATATTTTGCAGCACCAAGATTGTAGGAGGGTTCATGACTAAGACCACTACGCAAACGGAGTTGGCAGGAATACTCATAGCCACAGACTTTCTGTTAACTCAAGGCTCAGGAGTAATTTTCTGCGACTCGCAGAGTGCTCTCCAGACTCTGAACACCCTTGATAAAGGTGCTGGAAATATCGTAAATGATATAAGAATAAATGTACATCGCGCCAAGGAACGGGGACATGCTATACATTTTGTGTGGATACCATCGCATGTTGGAATCGCTAAACATGATCATGCTGATCGCCTAGCGAGGGCAGGATGTGATAAGCAAATTGTGGATATAGACTTTGGCATACCTCTTGCTAGGATCTCACACATGATAAGAACCTCCAATAGGGAGGACTTGATGGAGCTAACAAACTCTCAAAGACCTGAAAGCTGTAGCATAAAACATTTTGACCAGTTCTCGCAGGAGAGATTCATTTATGGGTCATACAAGACAAGAACAAGACAATGTGATATTGTGACTGCAAGAATTAGACTTGGATACAGAATGTATTGGCAGGTCAGTTCAGAATGCAATGTAGAAAACACTAAATGCAGACTTTGCAACGAAGAGTATAAACGAACACTTGAACATTACATTTCAGAGTGCCATATGATACAACCTTTCAGACCACCTAGCATGAGGTACGCAGAGTTATGTAATTATTTCATAACATCAACTGTACTAGAAGATGTAATTATGCTATATCCGAAATTCGGTATATGATACCCTATTATAACATTTATCTAATGTCTATTCACGTTGATATACTATAGAATATAATGTTATTACCTTAATTTGTAATACAATGTTAGCAACAATGTCATGACGACATAAATGTATCAAAGCTTGCCCATGCCTGTGCAGTTAGCCAGGGTGGTAAATAAAGATCTAATCTAAAATCTAAATCTTGGAGAAGGTTTGGCTTTTGAGAATAAAGTTTGAAATTAATTTCTTTTTTATTTAAAGAAGTAACAGATATAATTAGTCTGGAGATAACGGAGGTAGAGTAGATCGTAATAGCTATAATAATAATTATCTTCACATTATATTGTAATTATCACTATCAATAATTATAGCAAAAGAATAAGTCGCCATCAACAATCTTTGTCATGTTGCTAAAAATGACAACAATGAAAATAATAAACGTGAAATTGTACTTCCTTTAATAGAAATGTAATGAAGGTTGACAATCATGTTTTTTTTTATATCAGTAGTATATATATATATATATATATATATATATATATATATATATATATGTATATATGTGTGTGTGTGTGTGTGTGGTTGTGTGTGTGTTTGCGCATGCGTGGAGACACACACACACACACACATACATATATATATATATATATATATATATATATATATATATATATATATATATATATACATATATATACATATACATATATGTAATATCTATATTTTTGTTTTTTTACCATCTAATGAATTACCTGATCTTGAACAATGCTATGCAAAATAAAAACATATACTATAATAAAAATTTATGCACAATCGTGTAAGAAATGCAAGAGCATGTTCTTGATACAATAAAAGGGCGGCATATTAATTAACAATACCTTGATCTAAGATAAAAATCGAACACTTATTTCCCCCCATGTTTTCTTCCTCAATGATCGTTGATATGTGATTAAACGAATATATTTTCTAGGTGGCTATAATTAGGATACTTACGGAAAGAAAATTTTCTTGTTTGGGGTTTCAAAGAGATGGAAACTTTGCAACAAGAGATCCAGGAAGGGCTAGTGATGCTGTAGCTGATGCTTGTGACAGTTGGGATGAGGTGCAGGATGTCAGATAATGATGATGAGGAGTGGGATGTCAGAACGAGAGCAAGAGGAATGTTAAATAGGATAATCATGATTGAAATGATGATTATACTGCGATGAGAATAATATCAATAACGAATGATAGTTATAATGGAATTTGCACTATATCAACTTCATTTCTCCCCTCCCCCCACACACACACATGTATTAGCTGTGATATGACATCGAATAATCAAAATTCAAGCATAATCAGCGATACGACACAGCTTCCCCCAAATCCTTAAAGGTATCCCCTCTCCCCCCATCCCCACCTCACCCACCCACTTCCGAAGTGTCTTGTGGGAGTTCGCGTCCTACCACTGCGAACACAACAATGGCTTCCATCCTGAACTTTTCACATTAGAAAAGGCACCCATTCATGGAGGGCGGTCTCTCAGCAACTGCCTGTCGAACTTTTACAAACTAATATGAAAATTTTGTTCAAAAGAATTCTTCCGCACGGGTGTTCCTCAAAGGACAGATATTGAATGCACCGAAAATAAAACGGTTTTGAGTCGTTTTGTCTCTCCTATTGGCTCCTTTAGGAATTTAGGTATGTGTGTACATATATTTTCTGCAGATAGACTAAAGATATAGAGAATGTATTATCTGGATTGGAATATTGATTAGAAATGTCTCAATTAAAGTCTAGGTCACGTGAGAAGTAAGACAGTGACAAGCCTCGGGATCTTCTTCATCGTTGTTGTTATTTTGGGTCAATTTCCTGTTGTTATTTCAATTATCAATGTCAGAGTAAAACAATATAATTGTGTAGTGCGTATAAAGATATTTTCATCGCTTGTACTGCTTGTATAACAAAGGTAATGTTCTGTGTACTATTTCTACTGATGATTATGACTATTAAGACTATGATACTTTTACTGATATTATTTCCGTTATGAGTACTATCCACATCATGATCATCCCCAATATTACCATTATCATTATCATTAGTTACGAAGGCTGAATAAAAAAAAAAAAAATAATAAAAAAAAAAAATAAAATAACAATAATAATGCAAGCAGGGAAAAACGACTATTGATTAAGAATCATAACCAAACCAAAGAACTGAGTTAACGGGATTATGTACAAAATAACAAGTCACACAACGCCTTCAAAAGAGCAGAAACATCCACGGGCGAACAAAAGGGTCTTGATCAGCTGTTACGAAGGAAGCCAAACAGATTATTGTACAGAAAGAGGCAATCTAATCAGGGAGAACAGACGCTTGAGAAACTGCAAGGCAAAGAGAGAATCTGATATCAAAACCTTAATGTAAAAAGAACAATGTATTAAGAAGTGCTATCAGAGCTACGAATGTTGTACAGGAATATGATATCACCAAAATAGGTTAAAACGCAGATGAAATAGATATTGAAGTAGAAATCATCCCAACTCTCTGTGCAAGCATTTTGGATAAAGAATTCCACCAGCCACAGCCAGTATGCAATGATCGTATGAAAAGTCAGACAAAAATGTAGTGATTAGGAATGACTTCTCTACAGAGAAAACGTATCTAATCTTGAAAACATTTATCCAATCTAAGTTCCTGCGTCTGGCTTCCGATAAAGTGGAAGCTAAACTTCCAACAGGAATAATAGTTAGTTGAAGTAGACAGTTGCGTGCAAAGGAAGTAGCTCACATCACAAGAACAAGCTTGTGATAAGCAAAAAGATTAATTTCAGATTATGGTGTGGAACCACATTTTCAAGTTTTAAAATGTTTTGAGAAGCTTTGCGTTGGCGAAAATGCAACATTACCTATAAGAAGTCTCCTAAAAAAAAACAGCAATGAAATTACCATCATATGGAGATCCAAGCGAATCAATTATTACGGGGGACAATTCGTCACAGCCATCTTTGCTTGTTGCTGCCCTAATACTGCAATCCAGGACATGGTCCTTACTGATGTACTGAGCGGGGAAAATTGTATGGAATAAGCAGGAGTGGCGAGAAGCAGATGGAAGAGTAGTGACAAGTGTTACTGAACTCATAGTGAAGCTGCAGCAATTCTGGATATTGCTTTGTGGCAAAAGAAAAGAGATACTATCACAAGAGGTGATACGGAAAAAGATTTGGAGTGAAACTGATCATGGTTCAAGAAGTTAAAAGGATTTACTCGGTTTTCTTCGAAGAACATATATATGTAAATGAGGATATCAAAAGAGCTATTGAACATTTTAAAGGCGACAGTTATTGGATTGCCAATTCAACAAGCCTCAGGAATATCTAGAAAGTCATATCATCATCCAGACACTTATTGCAGTTAGAAGTACCCTTCAGATAACTTATCAGAACATTTCTAAAACTCTACGATACATAATTGGCTCAAAGCCGACGCCACTTTTTTCCAACTCTCTCTTTTCATAGATAAGATAATGAGGTTATATTAAGCCATTGAACAACATGAAGTATTGAGAATTTCTGTCTAGATCGTTAGTGGTAGTCTGGGGGCGGGGTGCACACACGCCCAATAATTATTTGATGAAACATTTTATATACTCGTAAATGTATATCTATCTATATAGACAAACCTTTATGAGCACTCGAATTTATCTATATGTGTGTTTTTGGACAGACACACCTAAACTTATGAGTAATATACTTGCGGTACAAGTAGTAGGACGCTCACCTCCCATGACGATGGCCGAACGTTCGAATCACCACTGAACTGTGATTGATTATCAAGGGCTAATACAACCTCTCAAACACGATTTGAGACAAGCCTATGTCCTGTTGTGGACTGATACCTCCATATGTATGTATGTATGTATATATATAAATAAATAAATATATATATATGTATATATATATGTATAATATATATATATATACATATATATGTATATATATACATATATATATGTATATATGTATATATACATATATATATGCATATATACATACATACACACACACACATACATATATACATATATATATGTATATATATATATATATATATATATATATATATATATATATATATATATATATATACATACACACACATTTGTTTGTTACATGTATGGTGTACAAGTAAGATGATCGCCCTCTTCCCCGAAATTTGCATCGAGGATGTCTATTCTACCCCTTTATGGCCAGTAACGCCCTTTTCTACACGACACTGCCTCTGTCACCGGAGTCTTCCTATTACATCATCCAAATCCTCACTGATTTCCTCCACTTCACAACCTGTTATGACGAAGAACCGCTGATTTCTACTCCTATCATCACTTAGCCAACAGTTTCAAATACCACGCATCTCTAAAACCTTCATACATTATATTTCCTTTTCTATATAGTTTCACTTATCCACAGAACTTAGAATCATTAAATTTTCATTTGTCAAAACAGTCTGTAGGCAAATCTCGGTGTGACTCTTTTGGTTGCTTGAGAACAGGCATCGACGTTTACTCACTGGTGGGAGCACTGAAACAAGCTTAAAGGTTTGCTTGGGACTTAAAAATGGCTATGAAGTAATAGATATGGTAGCGTGATGGCTTCGACCTACTTCACGTGGTGACCTCACCCGAGGGCGATAGCGAGAGGTCAGGTAGATACTACAATCGGGAAGGCCGGACTCATAGGGTAGAGCTCTAGGTCCTGACCCGGAGACGACAGGTCAGAAGGCTGGTGGACTGAGAGTCAGGGCGAAGTGGACATGTAGCCTGACCTCATCTAGCCTGGCCTAGGTGTTCCTTGGTAGAGGATAACAATACAATCGTGACCCTTTTCCTTTCTCCTACGTGGGAGAACTGTACACGTGGGTGAATGTCTTCGGAGTGATTCGCCATCTTGGACATGTCTGACTTTCTCTCTTGTCGGTAGCTGCCTCAACCGCTGTTTCAATAAGATTAAAAAAAAAAAAAAAAAAAGAGAGAGAAAAAAAAAAAACTGACCAGTAATAGCTAAAGAAGAGGAATTTATAGATTTTCTTTGTTAAATAACTAAAGTGAATATTCATAGGAGTATAAAATACTTAAGCCACATAATATCATGTAATAATAAATCACAATAGAAGCCTATCTTTTCTTACATACTTTTGCTGAAACATCTGAAAAATACACCGACGACACAATAAACTGTTGACGCATTGTGTCCATTCTCAAACTTCATAAGGTATGTAAGGCCGAAAACTCCACAACATGGTGAAATCATGGATTCTTAAGTTCTTTTCATAGAACAGCGTGAATAGCCGTTAAAGCTAGCAAATTAAAAGTAGCAGCTCTTTTGTGATATGCTCTATGGTGAATCCTCTAAACTTGTGGGAGAATTAAACACTGAGCTAAATCTAAAGTAGGTTCTTTGGAGGTATTTACACAGTAAAATAAAGCAGGAAATTCTGGGTCTCCCCATGACTTGGCCAGCTCGCTCCTCTCGTCTCTCAGGTTGTTGCCACATGTACGAGGTATATACATAAAGTGTCGTACAACAGAAATACTATTCTCGTACACAAAGGTACATACTGCATATTATACATAGAAGGTACATACTGCAAATTGTACATAGAAGGTACATACTGCATATTGTACATAGAAGGTACATACTGCATATTGTACATAGAAGGTACATACTGCATATTGTACATAGAAGGTACATACTGCATATTGTACATAGAAGGTACATACTGCATATTGTACATAGAAGGTACATACTGCATATTGTACATAGAAGGTACATACTGCATATTGAGAGAGAGGAAGAGAAAGTGAAATTGGATCTCTCTTTTGAACAACAGCGTCTCGTCATCTCGTCTTCTTGGCGGAGGTAAGAAAGGGCCGCCTCGCGCATGCAGGAAATGGAATGTCGATGGCATTTCTGAGACCCTCTTCGTATGTAAAAAGAAGGGCTTTCACTAATGACTTAGACCTCCTAGACATAAAAAGAAATATAGCTTGCTTTTTTTTCTATTCTTCCTGTCGCTTCATTTGCTTATTCTTAAAAAATAAAAAAAAATCTCAACCTTTACTTCAATTTCTTTCCTTATTTCTCTCGTTCGTATAAAATCCTAGCCTTCTCTTACTCCTTGAACTTTGTGTTTTCTTCCAGCATTATTTACATTTTCTCGAACTTGCCTCTTTCTCTGACGATATATATGCAACCATATGCCAAAGGATGAGCAGGAGGCAAATACAGAGAAAAAGAAGGAGAATGGAAGGAAATATAAAGACCATTCACGGACTATATTCCTGCAATATTGGCAATGAGCGAAACTTTTCACCAGTTGTAAACCGACCGGCATTTTTGGGAGAGTACGTTTGACTCCAGGGACACGAACCTCGCTGAATTTGTGAAGTTTTACTACCGATTCATCTATATAGCGTTGGTGTTTCTCCCCTTTGCTCCTTAGACTTGGTTTTGATGTCTTTTCTTCTGGCGAGATTAATATTCCTCTTAACATGAGTTTATGCTCTGTGCTTCATGTCTTTGTTATTAATGTATATGCAATATTAAATGACCTACATGCATTGTAAAATTATTGTTTTGCCCCTTGGCTAGCCACAGTGAATTAAATAATACGCTGTTTTATCTAACTAATTTTCTGATAGTATTATCATAATTACTATTACTTAAACCTTCAGTATCATTACTGCTATCTGAAATGTCACCATCATTATTAAATGAATTTCTGTTGCTTTCAATTTCTTTTTTTTTCATTGAAATGTTTCCCTCTCCCTTTAAGAAGAATCAAAATTAGAATCATTTTTCGTAATATCTAACTTCAAGGGATTCACTCAGATTATATCAGATCGCACTGAATATAAAACAAATGAATAAATAAATAGATAAACGATATAATCATTTCTCATGGAATCCTTACGACAAATGCCTACAGCTTCAGAAAAACAAGAATGCCAACAAACAAAAAGTTAATCACTGCTTATGAAACCCGAGTTCTCTTGTATATAATGCAACCCCTACATGATTGCAGTGCCCCGAAGGACTAACCTTATCATTTTAGCATTAATTATGATTTGATTTTCAGATTTAAATTCATCTATATCTTATTCTAGAATTATTGTGCAGGTTTAAAAGAATGAAGTTAGACTCACTATATATATATCTAACGTACATGATTGCCAGGGGCCGGATATTCAAAACTCTCACAGTTCAAGATGTAGGAGCGGGTTACGCTTTCGTAAGGTACGATGTCCCTACGAGGTCGCAAATCTCCCATACTCAGAGAAAAAATAAAGTATCGTTGGCACCTCGGGACCGAAAGAAAACATCATAACCGTAGTTCGATGGGATGCCCTCAGATGGCAGGACCAATTCGAATTGACCAATCAACAGTCAGCCTTTTCGACCAATTAGAGGCCACGGTTAGTAGGAGGAGGAATGAGCGAGAGTGAGATATAGATGATTATAAATACATAGATAGATAGCTGAATGGACAGATGGATATATAAATAGACAAACAGAGAGATACAGATATATATGTATGTATATATATATATATATATATACATACATATATATATATATATATATATATATATATATATATATATATATATAAATATATATATATATCTCGCAGTTCAACTTAAGACATGCGCGGCCTGGCTGCGCGGGCTTACGATATCATAAACTGTTTGAGTATCTGGTCCCTGAATTTATATTATAATGTATAACGAATCATACTGCTTATAGGTATATCCATTTGTAAAGTAGCCAGATGCTGCATCTCGCGCTCTCCGCGAACAGACCTGCTCTCTGCTCTCCCGTTCCGGCTACCCGTGCCGGAGGACTGGACGTTGCCTGTCGCCTGTTTATTTTTGTGTTTAACTTATTTTCTTTCATTTTATTTATCTTTCATCTTAATATAGTTTCCCTTTTAACTGAAGTTTTCTGTAATTACTTTTATTATTTTATATATATTAAGAGACCTCTTATTGAATGGGTTTATTAGGCACTTTTTTTTTTTTTTTTTTTAACACATGAACTTTTACGGTCTCAATTTTTCTTTGATTTTATTTAAAACATTAGGGGAAACGTTTTATACATTTAATTTTTACTTCGTTTAATTAATTTTAGTTTTTAGGTTATGCTTTTTATAATTTTAGGGGTTTTGTTTTATATTTATACCTCCTTTTTATGTTGTCTTTTTGTTTATATTTATAAGTTATCATATTAGTAAGATGTATGCCTCTGACGTCACCGAGGCAATGTTTACGCTTTTTTTAACAATAAAGGGAGAGATGGTCAGACAGTCAACAAATGTGTTTTAAGCCAAAGAAGTGAACAACGGTGGATACGATCACGAAGATAAGAGCTAAGTACTGAAGTGCCTGACATTCTTTGCTTAGGAGCTGGACGTGATCTAAAAGAACATTTTTATTAAATCATTTGATCATTTCTTTTTATTGAATCTGGCTGGAATCCTTTTACTTTTACTTTTATGCTTCGTAGTAGGAAGTCTGGGTGTTTTTATTTAATTTTATTTCACCAGATTTTTGCTTTATTTCCTGCCGTATTTAGATCTTAGGTTTATGATTTTTTTTTTTAAGCCTTCCGCAGTGGCGGCAGACTTGCTGGTCTTGCCTTTGTATTTTATTGGTAAGCCTTCAGCCAGATACTCCACTCTGGAGTATGTTTTTGTTTTCTTTTTGTATGCGGCAGCTTTAATTATTTTAGGTACCTTGCACATGTGTTTTTACTATATATTTCGTATTAGTATTTTTCAATTAGTTTTAGAATTTTGGTTTATTAGGTTGAACACCAGAAAGTGATTGTCATGCTATAAAACACCCATGTAATTGATTCAACCCCCCCCCCCCCCCTACGCTACAGGGGTTAGCCAGGCCCTTAGCGCTTGTTTCCCTGGCCAGCATCAAGGGAGGGCAAAAACGTTTACACCTTGACTTGATGAACTGGGACGGGACCCCTTGGTTAACACGGACATCACACTATACATTCAACATATAACTCATGCAATTAGACTTTCGTACAAGAATTCTTTACTCTTCCAGATTTATAATCAGTCTTTCCAGGATATATAATGTCAGATTGTCATTAGTAAGTTCAATATGCCTTAGCAAATTACGATAGTTGATAACATTATTAAATAATTATATATGTCATTCCATGAGTATTGGTTTAATTAACCCATTGCGGACAGGGGATAGATTGGCTTGCCCAGTCTCCAGGATGGATTTTATTTCAGAGCGAGGCAGCTTGAAGCAACATAATTTGAATCTTCCCATTTTCTTTCAGTCACTCATTTTAAAACTAGAGCTATATTTATGTTATATTTTTTTATGTGTTTTATCGTATTCAGAGACTTGTATGTGCCATATGACAAGCTCTATCAATGCTGCAGTTGACTAATATTGTAGTATATGATCCATTCTAGCTCATTATTTTCTTTGTACCCAGTGTGACAAAAGTATTTCTGTTTTATGGGAGGACAAAAAGCAACTTTATTTTTTCGTACTTTTGTGCTGTCATGAACAAATACGAAACATATAACCACCTACAATGAAGATAACATGAATAGGTAGGGAAGAGGAGGGAAACCTGTGCTTGTGACTGTGAGTGCCACAGTAAAAAGCATCCATATTGGCACAGGAACACATTTTAGACACTGGGTATGGTTTGAGTTACTTTCTTCTCGTTCTGCCTGTACACCCTTCATCGGCAGTACTTTAGAGCAAGAAATCGGCAACTTGCTGTGTGCCATCGCTCTCTAAAGATAGTGCTTGCTAGAGACCGTGGATGGGCTCTCTCTCCTGCTGGTGCTAGAAGAAAGTGGTGCCATCTAGGTTTTGCTTTGCTTAATATTACGGTAATTATAGTAATTATGACTACAATTGCCATCATCACATCATCAATAAAACAGCACAGTGATCCAAAATCCCCGAACGTCATGTACCTCATGACGCCCGTCGTCAGGCCAAAGCACCTGCATCATGTATTCAGTTCAGTTCAGAGAGATTTGTGAAGACGTCGCTTCGCCCAGGCTATATGCACGAGGCGACCCGGCCTCTGTCAGCTATAAGTGCTGACTCATCTGATCATCATAACTGAATGCTTACCGTGGTGGTCGGATTGCCTGTAGGCACTCCAGTTGCCAGGGGGGCAGTTCAGTTCAGAGAGATTCGCAAAGATATCGCTTTGCCCGGGCTATATGAACGAGGTGGCCCGGCCTCTACCAGCTATAAGTCCTGACTGATCTGATCATCAAAACTGAGTGTTTACTGTGGCGGTCGGATAGCCTGTAGGCGCTCCAGTTGCCAGGGGGTAGGCGACAGGCATAGCCAATCAACCAGCCCGGCGGCAGTCGTCTCTGGGCCCTGCTCGCACTCCATCAGGTAGTGCTCTAATTTGGCGGCCGGTGCGCCACAATGATCACAGCGTCGCTCATCATGCCCAATGGTGGGTACAATTTTCCATGCACAAGGATAGCCTATTCTCAGTCTGTGAAGGCTGACTTCAGCACACCTTGATATTTTGGGGGGAGAGTATCAGCAACTCATAGCCTGTGGCGTCTGAGTACCAGCTGGCCGAGGGGGAGGTTCTCGCTTCCTCTCTATGTTGCTGCAGGGCACTGACCTGCTCTGCAGCCATCGTTTTATGCCTTAGCAGTTCCTGGCTAGGATGCACCACAAGATCACTCAAGGGTTTCTTCCTGCCTTCCTCTGCCAATCTGTCGGTTAAGTCGTTCCCTTTGATACCGACATGGCTCGGAATCCAGTTGATGACGATGTGTCTACCCTGATCCAGGATTCTCTGAACAATGGCGAGAATCGTGGTCAGAAGATAAACGTTATCAAGGGGTGTGCTTTGTTGTAGGCTGTCAATGGTGGCCCTAGAATCTGTATGTATGACAACGTGCCCATCCATCTGGGCTGCATGGGCTAGGGCTTCCATAATAGCAACTGCCTCTGCCTGGTGCGAGGAGGCATTGTCAGATACCTGTATAACTCTCGTTATACCCATTGGTGCAAAACCGGCACCTGTAGTGCGGGTGATGGGATCTACAGAACCAACCGAATAGGTTTTACTACCCGGCGGAGTGATTGCTGCGATATTACTCGCCACCTCATCCCTTAACAGAGGTGGTGAGTACTGTGTCTTTCTCCTTGACAGGCTCATGACAGAAAACTCTATCAAGGATCGTGCCCTCGGCGGGGCTGTGACATAGTCAGGGTGGGGGAGGTCCATGCCCTTAACCAGTAGTCTCTCCTTGAGCTCAAAGTGTATCAGCACCCTGGTTATGTAACAGCCAAATGTTGTTAACAAAGAATTCATGGTTCTGTGCAAGCCGACATTGCACTTTCTGTCTTAGCTGTGAGCCCAGCGGGGACTGTAAAACTTTGGCAAAGAACTGGGCCACCATCTGATCGATCTGGGTGTCCAGGGGGAAAAGATTGGCCTCCAAGAGGAGGTTGGTGACCTTAGTCCACCCAGGGGCACCCAGAATGATGCTGTCAGCCTCGTTTTGCATGATGTCAAGCTTTTTCCTGAATCCAGGCTTGACCGTAATCAGGGCGATGGAGGCGTAGTCCACAATGGGACAGACAACGTGTGCATAGAAGGATCTTAGTACATGGTGCCCAGCCCCTAAGCGCCGCCCTGACAGAGTCTTGCCTTGGTCTGATCTAGGAGGTATTTAATCGTGAACCCACTCTATTTCTAACCCTTGGACTCACAGTCTTAGGTCACGGGCATCGTGTTTCAGCTCCATTGCCTTCAATTTGGCTGCTGATATCTTAAGCCCTACTCTGCGGCATTCCTCAATAATTAGGTCCAGACAACACTGGGCCTTTGTAGATAGATTCTCATTTTCTCTCCCAGCAGAGATAATTGCAAGATCATCTGCATATGAAATGATCTTGCACCCCGCTGGGAGTGGAATATCGAGGATGCTTATCATGAGGGTGTTAAACAGAGCTGGGCTAAGGACCCCCCCCTTGTGGAGTGCCATTCTCCAGGGGGAAATGCCTGGAAGGGTGACTTTGGAACTTCACTCTGGCAGTTCTGTTAAAAAAATAGTCACCAATCCAGGCAAGCAGTCTGCCTTTGATTCCCTTGCGGATCAGGATCTCCTGAATGGCAAGTCGGCTCACTAGTTCAAAAACCTTCTTCTGGTCCAGGAAGACAATGACAGAGCTGGTGTTGCTGACAGTGCTCAGTAAGGTGGCCATGCTGTGAGCATTGTGAACCCATGTAGGTGTTCATGTGGAGGTCCCAACTTCCATTGGAGCTGGTTCGGTACCATTCTCTCTGCCGTCTTTAGCAGACAGCTGAGTAGAAAGATGGGATGGTACCATCCCAGCTCCTTTGGTTTAGGGATGGGAACTATGTCAGCCCTCTTCCAGCACTGTGGTAGCAAGGAAGTCTCACAGGACTTGTTGATGATATATAAGAATGCAAGCTCACCTTCATGTCGTAGGTGGAAAATGAAGCGGTAGGAGATCCCATTACAACCCAGGGCTGACCAGGAACTGATCTTATATGTCCGCCATAATTTCCTCAGAAAGAACATGATGAGGACATGCCTGCCTGGAAGCAATTCCTCTTGGCATGCCTTCAACTCTGCTGGTAGGCTGACACTACTTACCAGCTACTTACTGGCAGAGAACTCGAGTGCCAGTCTCCACCTTCGACCGCGGTCGGTCTTTCTGGTGACTGAGCAAATTGTGGCCCATCTGATACGGTTCCACAGCTCTGAAAGGGAGGTTTGGTGGCCAAAGGACTCACACCACTCCAGCCACTTTTCCTGCTTTACCCTCTTAGAAGTTTGCTGTGCATCCCTGAGAGCCTCTCTCAAAAGAGCATGGTTCTCAGGGGTTCTCTGTCTGCGGAAGTGTCTTCTGCACATATTGATTCTGTGGTTGACCTCCTTAATTTCATCATTGTAGTATCAGGCGTCTTTGAAACACCTGGACCACGGACGAGTTTTGGGGATGGTCTCTGAGACTGCCTTGTCTATGGCATTTACTAGTCTGCCCTCAAGTATATCCACATTATCGTTAAGTGAGAAGTCACTGGTTCTGAGGCACCTGGCCAGGGCCTCCTGGAAGGATTTCCAGTTGGCCCTGTCCACCTTCCATCGAGGATTGTGCTGGGGCACGGGTGCCGGCCCAGCGTTCAAGATGGTGGTGACTATCCCATAGTGATTGCTCATGAAAGTGTTGTCCACAGACCAACTAATTCTCTCGGCCAGAGCCACAGAGGCGTGTTGCTAGCCGCAGGGTATACTCATACACAGCATCGTTCAACCTCCAGGACTCCTGTCTCCCAGCGCACAGGGGCGTCATGCACAGCAAACACATGGGCAGGTGTGAACCCCATGGGGGGAGGACCAGGGGGGGGGGGGGGTCGCGACCCCACCTACTAGATCGGCACCTAGGAACACTTAGTCATCCCTCCCCAGAGAACCCACTGCTGGAAGGCCACCTCAATGGGAGGAAGAGACTGGCAAGATCCAGAGTGGGCTCGTCTGAGGAAGGAGTTTAAGCCCCCGCACCAAGACAAAGCGGTTCCTGTGTGGGGGTGCATCATGTATGTCATTACACCCATCTGCAATGTGTTACGAGGATATAAGTTGCCATATATTACTATTTCAACGAAAATCATCGTACATCAAACAATTAATTATCCTTTTTGAGAGGCGCTCTCATTGCCTGGTGATGTGTAGATGGTACATCTGACCTTAAGAAAAAAAAAATCACAGACAGAAATAGCTCCCGCCGAGGAGTGTTGAACTAGTCCGTAGATCTAAAAAGTTGTTTGTAATTCTTCGTTAGATGTTAACTAGCTAAGCTTGGAACTAGGGCTAAGCCAAAGGTATCATAATGAACAATATATCAAATTACGGAAGAAACACCTTAAAATAACTATTTAGAAATCATTGCGGAATAAGACTAAACACAGCAAATTACTTTGCACCATTAGCCACAAGTTAAATATATGATAATGAATCATATATAAAATTCCAGAGGAAACTCCATAACAATTTCAAATTGAGTAGAAATTAAGACTAAATGTTGCGAATTATTGCAACTAGTAGCGCAATGCAAACAATTTATCCTATATTAACATAAAATGAAAAAAAAAAAAAAAAAAAAAAAAAACACTAAGCAAAACAAAATTAGTAACCACTAAACAGAGACACAGCTTTAGATCTGGAACAGGAATCGCCTTGTGGTGTGTGGATTTGAATTCCTTCCCAAATGAGCTAGCCATTGGCCCCTTCTTCTGTTGAGGTAGCCTCCCTACACAATGGTTGTTTGGCGAGGGTGGGTTGAAATGTGTTTACGGAACACATCTCTTTAGTCTCTTCTTCTAGCACGACAGGAGGCCTTATCCTAGTTACCAGCTGGTTTAGTTTACTTCCTACTAGGAGGAAGGATGCCCCTCTCAGGCAGACCCCACTAGACACTGTCAACAAGATGGGAGTTCCTGACCTTAGCGAATGTACAGAAGGAACAGATCCAAAGAGGTTTTATGAACACCATGAAGGCCGCCACAAGAGCAGAACAGCTCCTTTTCATTAATGAGGACTTGATGCTCTTGCTAATCACAGTAATGACAATCTTGCGGCATTGAGGAGGCTGAGAAGATGGCCCAAGTCACCAAGAAGGCAGTGACTCAGCAAAAGGGAGCTGACTCCCACTCAAGCCAAAGCTGACATTCCTCACCCAAGTTCTTCCCAAGCCTCAATTCCAGATTAAAAGAGGCAAGACAAAGACAAGGCCCATCATAGTTAAGGCAACCTGGGAATCTTGTCTTCCCTGGAGACCCCCGATCAACCTGAGACATAGAACATTGCTAATAGGTGAACAGTGATGAGTCCGATGGGGATCTTATGACTGGAGAGGAACATTACATGGAGTTGGCAGACTCTGATATATCTAACACCACCACCACATGTGCGTTTGATTTGGATACCATAGATGTCATTGAGGATCCAAATGTAACAAAGAGTAGAATGATGTTGAGCAAGAACCAGAGGATTGGTCGCCCTAGTCAAGGGACCATCCCCTGCTCCGTTTGAAATATCCTTGGTAATGATGATGAATATATCGCCGTTGAGATCTAACTGGCCAACTGTAATGCCCACTACCCAATCCTATCTCAAGGTAGGAGAGCAGATGTGACTGCTCACCATATAGCCAAAGTGCTAAAAGCCTGCCCTGAGATTGGTCTTCTCAACGATCATGATCGATGGTGTCCGCAGCTCTGATGGAGAGAATGTGATGGTCATTCCACTTAATTGTCACGAGTCATCATAATGAGTGTCCTCTTGAGTGTACGTCTGGCCCCTAAGGCATAACACATTCCCATCTGAAGAGTTGACAAAACAAACTGGTGGGCTTTACAGGCTGCATTAGCTGAAGGACTTATAACAGTCAAGTATCAAACTGGCTTATTTTACTCCACTTAACCTAAAAAAACAACAACATTTTCTATACATAAAAAAAAAAAAAAATCAAACAAACGCACGATTAGGCGATAGTAGTCCCTGAAGCTGTAGTACTGTATTCCCAAGTGTGTGGCACAATATAAACTTTACAATCTCATTTGGCTATTTTTTTACTACTATGCTGAAGAAAATGTGGCAAAAAGGAGGAAATTACAGATATAAGATATAGGATTGGTGAAGACCCTCTCTTTGGACTTCAGTGAGTGTATGGGCAATATCAAATACTGTACTTCACATTACAAAGGATAGGACATGTACACAGGAGAATTGATGAAACTACCATACACAGTAAAGAGTATAAGAGTGTGTACATATATGTGTATATGTACACAGGAGAATTGCAACAGTAAAGAGTATATGAGTGTGAAAAAGCTAGGCAACACATTGAACGTTCCAACATTATCTGATACACATCTAGACAGAATTGCAAAGATCTCATAGCAAGAAGGAATTATAAAGTATGGAAATATCATCGAAGCAGGAACTGCTTGAGAGTAAAGAACAAAAACCTCTCTGAATTAAAAGATATAAAAGTTAGTTGCGATCGGTCTAAGAGTTATTATCATTATTATTACACACACACACACACACACACACACACACACACACACACACATATATATATATATATATATATATATATATATATATATATATATATATATATAAATCACTCAATTTCCATAACTATTGGGAAGGTAGGGTCATGGAGGGAACAAAGGTGGAGGAGTTTTAATTCTCGTCTCTTTTTAATCTCACAAAAAGAAAAAAAAAATCCCCAATGCTGTGGCAGTGTTATTAATATATATATATATATATATATATATATATATATATGTATATATATATGTATATATATATG
>BOPN01000291.1:291046-293546 GCA_017312705.2 Penaeus japonicus | reverse complement strand
ACACACACACACACACACACACAGAAAGAGAGAGAAAGAGAGAGAAAGAAAGAGAGAGAGAGAGAGAGATAGGGAAGAGTGAGAGAGAGAGAGAGAGTGAGAAAGAGAGAGAGAGAGAGAGAGAGAAAGAAAGAGAGAGAGAGAGGAGAGAGAGAAAGAAAGAGAGAGAGAGAGGAGAGAGAGAAAGAAAGAGAGAGAGAGAGATAAAAAAAGAAGAGAGAGAGAGAGAGAGAAAGAAAGAGAGAGAGAGAGAGATAAAAATAAGAAGAGTGTGAGAGAGAGAGAGAGAGAAAGAAGAGAGAGAGAGAAACCGAGACCAAGAGTGCGAGAGAGCGAGTTTTACCCCTCTCCTCCTACCCCCCCCCCCCTTTTTGATAATCGTTACAAAATATAGATAGTTAGATAAACGGAATAGAAAAAAAGAAAAATACTAAAGCCTCAAAAAAGCTATTGAACTATTGAAACCTTAATGTTCCGCCTTGTCTATCTCGTGTCACATAACAGCAGCCAAACACGAGATCAGATATTGAAATCGAGTTTAACTGCCGGAAAATGACCCATTACAATCGGAACTCTAATGCTGAATAATAAGCCCTTCTTTCCTAGGAACACACAAGGGGAGTGAGGAAAGGGGCCGGGGGTATGGGGGGGTGAGGGCATGGGGGGGGGTGAGGGGGTGAGGAAAGGGCCGGGGGCATGGGGGTGGGGGGTGAGGAAAGGGGCCGGAGGATAGGGGGGGGTGAGGAAGAGGCCGAGGGCATGGGGGAGGGGTGAGAAAGGGGGCCGAGGCGGGGGAGGGTGAGGAAAGGGGCCGAGGGCATGGGAGTGAGGAAGGGGGCCGAGGGCATGGGGGGAGGGTGAGGAAGGGGCCGAGAGCATGGGGGTGAGAGCATGGGGTGAGGGGGGTGAAGAAAGGAGCCGAGGGCATGGGGGAGGGGTGAGGAAAGGGGTGAGGGCATGGGGGAGGGGAGGAAAGGGGCCCCGAGGGCATGGGGGAGGGGGGAGGAAAGGGGCCGAGGCATGGGGAGGGTGAGAGGGCCGAGGGCATGGGGGAGGGTGAGGAAAGGGGCCGAGGGCATGGGGAGGAGAAGCGACGAGGCGCGGGGGTGAGGGTTGGCGGGCGAGGCCGAGGGCATGGGGGAGGGGGGAGGGAGAAAGGGGCCGAGGGCATGGGGGAGGGGGTGAGGAAAGGGGCCGAGGGCATGGGGGAGGGGGTGAGGAAAGGGGCCGAGGGCATGGGGGAGGGGGGAAGGAAAGGGGCCGAGGGCGTGGGGTGTTAGGAAAGGGGCCGAGGGCATGGGGAGGGTGAAGGGGCCGATGGCATGGGGGGTAGGAAGGGGCCGAGCATGGGGAAAGTGAAGGGGCCGAGGGCATGGGGGTGAGGGGGGTTGAGGAAGAGGCCGAGGGCATGGGGGAGGAAGGGCCGAGGGCATGGGGGAGGGAGGAAAGGGGCCGAGGGCATGGGGAGGGGAAGGAAGGGGCCGAGGGCATGGGGGTGAGGGAAAGGGGCCGAGGGCATGGGGGTGGGGGGTGAGGAAAGGGGCCGAGGGCATGGGGTGGGGTGTTAGGAAAGGGCCGAGGGCATGGGGGGAGGGGGTGAGGAAAGGGGCCGAGGGCATGGGGGGGGGGGGGTGAGGAAAGGGGCCGAGGGCATGGGGGAGGGGGTGAGGAAGAGGCCGGGAGCATGGGGGTGAGGAAAGGGGCCGAGGGCATGGGGGAGGGGGTGAGGAAAGGGGCCGAGGGCATGGGGGAGTGAGGGGGTGAAGAAAGGAGCCGAGGGCATGGGGGAGGGGGTGAGGAAGGGCCGGGGGCATGGGGGAGGGGGAGGAAGGGCGGGGCATGGGGGAGGGAGGAAAGGGGCCGAGGGCGTGGGGGTTGAGAAAGGGGCCGGGGAGGCATGGGAGGAGGGAAAGGGGCCGAGGGCATGGGGGTGAGGGGGGGTGAGGAAAGAGGCCGAGGGCATGGGGGAGGGAGAAGGGGTCGAGGGCATGGGGAGGGGGTGAGGAAAGGGTCGAGGGCATGGGAGGAGTAAGGAAAGGGGCCGAGGGCATGGGAGGGAGGAAAGGGTCAGGGCATGGGGAGGGGTGAGGAAAGGGTCGAGGGAGCATGGGAGGTAAGGGAAAGGGGCCGAGGGCATGGGGAAGGGTGAGGAAAGGGGCCGAGGGCATGGGGGGAGGGTGAGAAGGGGCCGGGCATGGGGGAGGGTGAGAAAGGGGCCGAGGCATTGGGGGTGAGGGTGAGGGAAAGGGGCCGAGGGCATGGGGGAGGGTGAGAAGGGGCCGAGGGCATGGGAGAGGGGGTGAGGAAAGGGCCGAGGGCATGGGGAGGGTGAGGAAAGGGGCCGAGGGCATGGGGGGAGGGGGTGAGGAAAGGGGCCGAGGGCATGGGGGGAGGGGGGGAAGAAAGGGGCCGAGGGCATGGGGGAGGGGGTGAGGAAAGGGGCCGAGGGCATGGGGGAGGGGGTGAGGAAAGGGGCCGAGGGCATGGGGGAGGGGGGTGA
>BOPN01000291.1:262358-269868 GCA_017312705.2 Penaeus japonicus | reverse complement strand
GTGTGCATGCAACCGTGCACGTAGATTAAAATATATTACCCTCACTTTCAGCAAAAGCTAACCATTTTAAAAATGAGAGATGCGCGGCAAGCATGTTAAAACCTTCTCTGCCAGACTTCCCACTCAGTCATATAAAGTGCTTGTAGGAAGTTTGCATATGCTTCCTACGTCCCAGCCGGCCATCTCTTGCACGAACGGCTCTCCCCATTTATTACTGTGGCACTTGCCTCTTCTCTATCTCGTTTATGAACCTTTCGCAGTCTTAAGGAGAAAGTGTTATATAAGGTTCCTCTTTTATATATACATACATGCATATATATATATATATATATATATATATATATATATATATATATATATATATATATATATATATATATATATATATATATATATATATATATATATATATATATATATATATATATATATATTGTGATGTTTTGTGATGTGATGTTTTGCTTGGTTGTTCGTTTCGTAAGAGAATACTTTTTTTGTGCGTTTTGTTTTTGAATTCGACCTAAAAGATGAAAATAAACCACTTCTTTGTGTATAATCGTTCCCTTTAAGTACAAAAAGCCAAGGGTGTCGCCAGAATCACAGGACAGTAAGGATAGGGGTTGTAACACATCTCTCTTGCCCTCGCATGACGGAACTCTATGTATTACCAATCGCTTTTATAAGTCATTGGTAAACTATTCAATATCAGATCTGAATATGTCAATATACAAATTTTATGGCAGGGACACATTTTCTCATGTATCCCCCCTCCCCCTACTTTATCGCTATATAGAATTATAACTTTAGTTTGTGTTTTGTCTTTATTGTTATTAATATACTCCTCCTTATCTTATCATTACCATCATCATTGTCATTATTGCTAATTTCACTAATATTGTCAATATTATTATCTTCATATTTATCATTATTATTATTTTCATTTTTGTCATCAATATTATCACCTTCATTATTACTTTCCTTATTTCCATTATCATTGTTATATGAACATTATTGTTACCTTCATCAATATTATCATAACTTGTATTTTCGTTATCATTATAATCGTCATCATAAGTATCATTGTTATCCTTATTATCCTTATCATTATCCACATTATCATCATCATTATTGTTATTATCATTACCATTATCATAATTAACATTATTTTCATCATCATGATCTTTAATATTACCATCATTATTAATATCATCATCATAATCATCATCATTATTATTATCATCATTGTTATCAACATCATCATTATCATTGGTCCTGAGGCTTGATGACAGCGCCACCATAGATCTCAAGAACTTTCACCAAATGTAAGATGACAGTATTTTGTAATAATATTATCCTAGCTTCAATACTAATGATAAGAGGTATGGCTTTAACTTGCGCCTTTCAAGTCTTCCTTAATTCTTGAAAATTTCCTTTCAAATCTTCCTAAATTTTTGAAATGTTAATTTAAAATCTTCCTTAATTCTTGATTTTTTGTTTCTCCAAATATTTTTTCTTTCCCACCATACTATTCATAGGACACAGCAAAATCGATCATCTATCTATCTTTGTGTATCACTCTCATGCCGGGTCTCCTCGCTCCAGTCACATAATCCTTCAGCACTTCAAAAATACCACAGATTCTTAAAATCCTCATTCACCCTTCTAGAATCTTCTCCGTGCTCGTGCCATTTCGCTTTCGCATCGAATTCACATTTTTAAGCTCATCTCCCAGTGGATATTCTTCCCAAGTCAGTAATGGCATCGTTTATATTCCTTCTCTGCTATTTTACAGCATCCGCAACTAATAGGATTCGTGTGCTCGTCAGCTTGACCGCATATCCTGCATCTGGATCCTTTCTGCGCTTTTGTTTATATATTCTTTGCTTGGATTAATCCTGAATGCATATTCTTGGGCTGCCAATACCAGCAATTTCTGTCTCCCTATCGAAAGTGCCTTCCTCTATCCATTGCTGTTGTTGTTCGTCTGTTATCTCTGTTGATTGTCTGAAAGAACTGGTAATGTAATGACTTTTCTTTCCTTTTCCTTCTATCGTTGAAATATTTCTTAATTTCAACTGATTCTTCCTATTTTACAGGTTCACTGACCGTTACCGTGAAAATGAGTAACCTCTAGTTGCTTACACTTACGTATTCTCGTAGTCCAAGCTTCACTGTGTTGTCGGCACTCAAAAATCCTCTCTGACACCTTTACCTTTTGGTGTGTATAACCAAACAACGTCACTCCTAAGGATTAGTGCATTATATTTTGACTTTTTTTATTATTATTATTCACTTCTTACAGTTCAGAAATCCTCCATGTAAAAATCATCAGAGAGAGAGAGAGAGAGAGAGAGAGAGAGAGAGAGAGAGAGAGAGAGAGAGAGAATGTTAACTGTTTCTTCTTGTGTGATGGCTATATTTACCAGCAAATCGATGAAAAGGTCTCTTGGCTGAAAGGATCTCAAAATAGGAGAAACACAGAGGGAGAAGGAAATTAATTGATAGACAGAGAGGGGTATAAGCAGGCAGAAAGACAGACAGAGATGAAGATAGAGATAAAGATAAAGAAGAAGAAGAAGATGGAGATAGAGAGAGAGAGAGAGAGAGAGAGAGAAAGAGAGAGAGAGAGAGAGAGAGAGAGAGAGAGAAAGAGAGAGAGAGGGAGAGAGAGAAAGAGAAAGAGAAAGAAAGAAAAAGAAAGAGAAAGAGAAAGAAACAGAAAGACAAATGCAATAACAGAGAGAATGACGTAAAAACAGATACAGAGACAGAAAGAGAGCGAGTGAGCGAGCGAGATAGTGAGTGAGCGAGGGAGCAAGAAAGCAAGAGAGCGAGGGAGCAAGAAAGCGAGAGAACAAGGGAGCAAGAAAGCGAGAGATCGAGGGAGCAAGAAAGCGAGAGAGCCAGAGCAAATAAGAAAGGGAGAGAGCAAGGGAGCAAGAAAGTGAAAGAACGAGGGAACAAGAAAGCACGAGAGCAAGGGAGCAAGAAAGCGAGAGAGCGAGGGACCAAGAAAGCGAGAGAGCGAGGGAGGAAGAAAGCGAGAGAGCGAGGGAGCAAGAAAGCGAGAGAGCGAGGGAGCAAGAAAGCGAGAGAGCGAGAGAGCGAGAGAGCAAGAAAGCGAGAGAGCGAGGGAGCAAGAAAGCGAGAGAGCGAGGGAGCAAGAAAGCGAGAGAGCGAGGGAGCAAGAAAGCGAGAGAGCGAGAGAGCAAGAGAGCAAGAAAGCGAGAGAGCAAGAAAGCGAGAGAGCGAGGGAGCAAGAAAGCGAGAGAGCGAGAGAGCAAGAAAGCGAGAGAGCGAGGGAGCAAGAAAGCGAGAGAGCGAGGGAGCAAGAAAGCGAGAGAGCGAGGGAGCAAGAAAGCGAGAGAGCGAAGGAGCAAGAAAGCGAGAGAGCGAGGGACCAAGAAAGCGAGAGAGCGAGGGAGCAAGAAAGCGAGAGAGCGAAGGAGCAAGAAAGCGAGAGAGCGAGGGAGGAAGAAAGCGAGAGAGCGAGGGAGCAAGAAAGCGAGAGAGCGAGAAAGCAAGAAAGCGAGAGAGCAAGAGAGCGAGAGAGCGAGGGAGCAAGAAAGCGAGAGAGCGAGGGAGCAAGAGAGCGAGAGAGCGAGGGAGCAAGAAAGCGAGAGAGCGAGGGAGCAAGAAAGCGAGAGAGCGAGGGAGCAAGAAAGCGAGAGAGCGAGGGAGCAAGAAAGCGAGAGAGGGAGAGAGCAAGAAAGCGAGAGAGCAAGAGAGCGAAGGAGTAGGAAAGCGAGAAGTCTCGGAAGCAAGAAAGCGAGAGAGCAAGAAAGCGAGAGAGCGAGGGAGCAAGAAAGCGAGAGAGCGAGGGAGCAAGAAAGCGAGAGAGCGAAGGAGCAAGAAAGCGAGAGAGCGAGGGAGCAAGAAAGCGAGAAGTCTTGGAAGCAAGAAAGCGAGAGAGCGAGGGACCAAGAAAGCGAGGGAGCAAGAAAGCGAGAGAGCGAAGGATCAAGAAAGCGAGAGAGCGAGGGAGCAAGAAAGCGAGAGAGCGAGGGAGCAAGAAAGCGAGAGAGCGAGGGAGCAAGAAAGCGAGAGAGCGAGAGAGCAAGAAAGCGAGAGAGCGAGGGAGCAAGAAAGCGAGAGAGCGAGAGAGCAAGAAAGCGAGAGAGCGAGGGAGTAAGAAAGCGAGAGAGCGAGGGAGCAAGAAAGCGAGAGAGCGAGGGAGCAAGAAAGCGAGAGAGCGAGGGAGCAAGAAAGCGAGAGAGCGAGGGAGCAAGAAAGCGAGAGAGCGAAGGAGTAAGAAAGCGAGAAGTCTCGGAAGCAAGAAAGCGAGAGAGCGAGGGAGCAAGAAAGCGAGAAGTCTCGGAAGCAAGAAAGCGAGAGAGCGAGGGACCAAGAAAGCGAGAGAGCGAGGGACCAAGAAAGCGAGAGAGCGAGGGAGCAAGAAAGCGAGAGAGCGAGGGAGTAAGAAAGCGAGAGAGCGAGGGAGCAAGAAAGCGAGAGAGCGAGAGAGCAAGAAAGCGAGAGAGCGAAGGAGTAAGAAAGCCAGAAGTCTCGGAAGCAAGAAAGCGAGAGAGAGAGAGAGCAAGAAAGTGAGGGAGCGAGGGACCAAGAAAGCGAGAGAGCAAGGGACCAAGAAAGCGAGAGAGCGAGGGAGAAGGAAAGCGAGAGAGCGAGTGAGCAAGAAAGCGAGAGAGCAAGGGACTAAGAAAGCGAGAAGTCTCGGAATCAAGAAGAAAGCGAGAGAGCGAGGGAGCAAGAAAGCGAGAGAGCGAGGGAGTAAGAAAGCGAGAAGTCTCGGAAGCAAGAAAGCGAGAGAGCGAGGGAGCAAGAAAGCGAGAGAGCGAGGGAGCAAGAAAGCGAGAGAGCGAGGGAGCAAGAAAGCGAGAGAGCGAGGGAGCAAGAAAGCGAGAGAGCGAGAGAGCAAGAAAGCGAGAGAGCGAGGGAGCAAGAAAGCGAGAGAGCGAGGGACCAAGGAAGCGAGAGAGCGAGGGAGCAAGAAAGGGAGAGAGTGAGGGACTAAGAAAGCGAGAGAGTGAGGGACCAAGGAAGCGAGAGAGCGAGGGAGCAAGAAAGCGAGAGAGCGAGGGAGCAAGAAAGCGAGAGAGCGAGGGAGCAAGAAAGCGAGAGAGCGAGGGAGCAAGAAAGCGAGAGAGCGAGGGAGCAAGAAAGCGAGAGAGCGAGGGAGCAAGAAAGCGAGAGAGCGAGGGACCAAGAAAGCGAGAGAGCGAGGGACCAAGAAAGCGAGAGAGCGAGGGAGCAAGAAAGCGAGAGAGCGAGGGACCAAGGAAGCGAGAGAGCGAGGGAGCAAGAAAGCGAGAGCTATGAGGGAGCAAGAAAGCGAGAGAGCGAGGGTCCTAAGGAAGCTAGAGAGTGAGGGATGTAAGAAAGCGAGAGAGCGAGGGACCAAGAGTGCCAGAGAGCGAGGGAAGAGCGAAGGAGTAGGAAAGCGAGAGAGCGAGGGACCAAGAAAGCGAGAGAGCGAGGGAGCAAGAAAGCGAGAGAGCGAGGGAGCAAGAAAGCGAGAGAGCGAAGGAGTAAGAAAGCGAAAGAGCAAGAAAGCGAGGAACCAAGAAAGCGAGAGAGCGAAGGAGTAAGAAAGCGAGAAGTCTCGGAAGCAAGAAAGCGAGAAAGTGAGGGACCAAGAAAGCGAGAAGTCTCGGAAGCAAGAAAGCGAGAGAGCGAGGGAGCAAGAAAGCGAGAGAGCGAGGGAGCAAGAAAGCGAGAGAGCGAGGGAGCAAGAAAGCGAGAGAGCGAGGGAGTAAGAAAGCGAGAGAGCGAGGGAGCAAGAAAGCGAGAGAGCGAGAGAGCAAGAAAGCGAGAGAGCAAGAGAGCGAAGGAGTAGGAAAGCGAGAAGTCTCGGAAGCAAGAAAGCGAGAGAGCAAGAAAGCGAGAGAGCGAGGGAGCAAGAAAGCGAGAGAGCGAGGGAGCAAGAAAGCGAGAGAGCGAGGGAGCAAGAAAGCGAGAAGTCTCGGAAGCAAGAAAGCGAGAGAGCGAGGGAGCAAGAAAGCGAGAGAGCGAGGGAGTAAGAAAGCGAGAAGTCTCGGAAGAAAGAAAGCAAGAGAGCGAGGGAGCAAGAAAGCGAGGGAGCAAGAAAGCGAGAGAGCGAGAGAGCGAGGGAGCGAGAGAGCGAGCCTTGGGATCCTTTCCTCACTTGGTTCCGATTTCTCGTTCTTTTTTTTTCTTTCTTTTTTTTCTCTCGTCTTTCTGCCATTATCACTAATGCCAATTTATTTCCTCTTGTCGCTCCAATTACTCCTACGCGCTCAACTCTTCCTCTCTCTCTTTTTTTCTTATTGTTTTTTTTTTTTTTCTTTTTTTCTCTCTCTTTTGTCTTCTGAGTCATAACGTCGGATTTTGTCTTCCTTTTCCGGAATTTTGTGTTTTTGTTCTCACATCCCTGGTCCTTGGTTGTGACCAATATATGTTATTCTTTTCCTCCTTTCTGCTTATTGCATGCAAGATAATGGTATCGCCACAACAATACATCATGTTTCACCCTTAACTTCATGCACGAATATTATTTATGGCAGGCAGGGTTCCTGGATCTTTTTAACTCTGTCTATCTATCTAGTCTTCCATCTATCTTCCTATCTAATTGTATAACTATATGACACACACACACACATATATATATATACGCACAAACATGTAAACAGACTTTTTATGACGCGCTTTACATAGTATTAAATCAAACAATTCTTGATATAATGTCTACTTTGCAAGATGGGAAATGGTTTAGATTGTAATGGTTGAACGAAAAATTGAGTTTAGACCTATTGAATTGCAGTGCCTCTGCTAAAGAACGAATAATGATAAGAAATATGCGTCTTCTAAAACACCCTTTGCATAAAAACAAATATTCACCAAAATAATGATTGTCACAACAAATACTGTTAATACAACAATAATTGTAATACGGATACCCATAGTATCAAAATGATCATAACTATAATGGTCACAATACTAATAACCGCAATGATACTACACATCCATAGTGAGTCCTATAAACAGCAAAGAGCGTCTCGCTCGACCGTCGCCAACCAAAGGTAATCCCAAAGCTACATTTTACTCCCGGCGTCGGCGACCTTCCACCAGCCGAGTCGCGCCGCTTTCCGAGCCAGAGAGCGCGGGTCGGGTCATTTCTCTCGAGAAGTTTTACGGCGGAAGGAAAAGCATGCATGACCTATCGACGGGAGGCGAGGCAAGGCGAGACGTGCTGGAATATCTGATACAAAATATATTCGACTTAGTCAAGGCAAAATTGTATGTCAGAAGTAAATACAACTCTGTATACATATATATAGATATAAATAAATAGATATATATACATACATACATACATATCTATATATATATATATATATATATACCAAGAAAGCGAGAGAGCGAAGGAGCAAGAAAGCGAGAGAGCGAGGGAGCAAGAAAGCGAGAGAGCGAGAGAGCAAGAAAGCGAGAGAGCGAGGGAGCAAGAAAGCGAGAGAGCGAGGGAGCAAGAAAGCGAGAGAGCGAGGGACCAAGAACGCAAGAGAGCGAGGGACCAAGAAAGCGAGAGAGC
>BOPN01000291.1:247358-249858 GCA_017312705.2 Penaeus japonicus | reverse complement strand
GATCTGAGAAGCAGGTTTTTGTACAAGGAAGCGAAGATGGCAGTAGCGAAAGCAAAGAAAGAAGCGAGTGAGGAGATATATGAGAAGCTAGATGTGAAAGAGGGGGAAAACAAGGTATATAGAGTGGCAAAGCAGAGGGATAGAGCAGCAAAGGACGTACAACAAATCAGGCTAATAAAGGACACTGAGGATAGAGACTTGACCACCGAGGAGGAGGTGCTGCAGAGATGGAAAGACTACTTTGAAGGCCTGATGAATGTTGAAAACCCCAGGGAAATGAGAGAGGAAAATGGGTGATGGCAAAAGAAATGGTTGCAGGAATAGCACAGGACGAGGTAAACAAGGCACTGAAGAAGATGAAGAGAGGTAAAGCTTTAGGACCAGATATTATTCCTATAGAAGCATGGATAAACTTAGAAGAAGCAGGGATTGGATACTTAACATCTCTATTCAACAAAATCCTTGCAGGAGAGAGAATGCCAGATGAGTGGAGAAAGAGCACATTGATACCCATTTACAAAAACAAAGGAGACTCGCAGGATTGTGGTAACTATCGGGACATCAAACTAATGAGTCATATAATGAAATTGTAGGAAAGGGTGATAGACACAAGGCTGAGGAGCTGCTGCAGAATCTTTGATGAACAGTTTGGTTTTAAGCCAGGGAGAAGTACCACAGATGCCATCTTTGCATGTTGATGGAGAAGTACAGAGAGGGACAAAGGCAACTGAATTGTGTGTTCATCGATCTGGAGAAGGCATATAGAGTACCAAGAGAGGAACTGTGGCACTGCATGCGATAGTCATCGATACCGGAAATGTATGTAAACGTGGTGCAAGATATGTATAATGAATGTATGACAGCAGTGAGAAGTGCAGTGGGTACCACAGAAGGATTTAAGGTGGAAGTTGGATTACACCAGGGGTCAGCCCTGAGCCCGTTCTTGTTTGCTGTTATCATGCATAAGTTAACTGATGGGCTTAGGAAAGAAGCGCCGTGGTCTTTGATGTTTGCAGACGACGTTGTGCTATGTAGCGAAAGAAGAGAAGAAGTAGAGGAAGATCTGGAAGGGTGGAGACATGCCCTGGAGAGGCGTGGCATGAAAGTCAGCAGAAGGAAGACTGAGTATCTCTGTGTAAGTGAGAAGGAAGGAGATGGCAGCGTTAAAATGCAAGGAAAAGAGATCAAGAAAGTGAGTGAATTTAAGTATCTGGGTTCAACAGTAGATTGTGGAGATCTAGCAATGCCGAAGTTAAAAGGAGAGTGCAGGCAGGCTGGAATGGGTGGAGGAAAGTGACGGGAGTATTGTGTGACAGGAACATGCCAATAGAAGTGAAGGGGAAAATCTATAGAACGTGTGTAAGACCAGCAATGTAACAAAGTTACAAGAGGCAAAGATAGAGGTGGCAGAGATGCGAATGTTGAGATTCACTCTGGGTCTTACACGGAGAAATAGAATAAGGAATGAGACAGTGAGGGACAATGGTAGCTACAAGAAGGCTTGGGGAGAAGTTCAGAGAGTGTAGGCTGAACAGAAGGGAAGAGAACTTCGTGGCCGAAGAATGCTGCAGATGGCACCACCAGGAAAGAGACGTAAAGGCAGACCGAAAAGGCGTTTTATGGACAACATCAGAGAAGATATGATGCAAGTAGGTGCTGAGGAGGAGGACACACAAGATAGAAAGAGATGGAGAAGTTGACGCGCTGTGGCGACCCCTGATACAGGGATAAGCCGAAAGACAAAGAAGATATATATATATATATATATATATATATATATATATATATATATATATATATATATATATATATATATATATATATATATATATATATATATATACATATATATATATATATATATACCTATACATATGTATAGGTATATATATTTATATATATATATATATATATGTATATATGTATATATATATATATATATATATATATATATATATATATATATATATATATATATATATATATATATATATATGTATGTATGTATGTATGTATGTATGTATGTATATATATATATATATATATATATATATATATATATATATATATATATATCAGTAATCATAATGATAATAATAATAATGATAATGCTAATGACGATATCAGTTACCTTTATTATACAAAATAATGTCTGTCATCTTCTAAAAGTAGCAAATAGGAGTAGAAGTAAAGTCAGTAATAAAAAACACTATAAATAAACACCTATGCTATTAAAAGCAACCATTCGGCAAGACGCAAGATAATCACATCATTACTGCAAATTGCTGTAGGATATTTCTCCCCAACGAAAGCAAAAATAGAATTAAAGGTCATTAGAATCCTACAAAGACATTTCTATTACTGTCCTTAATTACTCAAGCATTAATCACAGTGATTTTCAACTAGAAAATTGGGGGGAGGGGAGGCGGGGAGGAGGGGGGTCGAAAGGTAAGTGGACATCACAAAACTTCCAGACTCTGTGGTCACTTTTTAGAGTAAT
>BOPN01000291.1:224858-227358 GCA_017312705.2 Penaeus japonicus | reverse complement strand
TTTTTTTTTTTTATCCCTTTATTCTTTTTCTATCTAAAAAAAATTGAGAGTCTATGCGGGAGTTGTATATATTTATTTGTTTTCCTTCCACTCAGAAAGCATACCTTTGGCCAAGTCGCGAGGTCCTTCGAGGGAGATGGCCTCCTCATTGCTACGCTCGAAGTGTTCTCTTAACCGGGTATTTTTGGAAGGATTTCGAGTCGAGAGAAAACCACTTTCCCGAACTGACCTCAAGTATCTTCCTTTTCCGTGTACGATTTACTCGCCGCCGTTCGGGAGACCTGATGGGAGGAAGATATTACGCTTACGTAAGCGCGACAATTGATGAGATGTTTAAAGAGAGAGAGAGAGAGAGAGAGAGAGAGAGAGAGAGAGAGAGAGAGAGAGAGAGAGAGAGAGAGAGAGAGAGAGAGAGAGAGAGAGAGAGAGAGAGAGAGAAAGAGAGAGAGAGAGAGAGAGAGAGAGAGAGAGAGTAAGGAAGAAAGAGAGAGAGAGAGAGAGAGAGAGAGAGAGAGAGAGAGAGAGAGAGAGAGAGAGAGAGAGAGAGAGAGAGAGAGAGAGAGAGAGAGAGAGAGAGAGAGAGTAAGAGAGAAAGAGAGAGAGAGAGAGAGTGAGAGAGAGAGAAAGAGAGAGAGAGAGAGAAAAGATAGTTTTGCGAGTGTTATTATCCTCTTTCTCTTCTTGTGCTTATCCTCACTCTTTTCTTTTGCTGGAAATTCCAGTTAATCTCCCTTGGTTTTACCTTTTCTTGTCTTTCGTTCTCTTTTTTCTTAACTACATATCCTGCCTTATCTGCGCTTATTTAAGACCGCTCTTTTTCCCCCTCCCTTCAACACATCTCTTCTTCATGTTCTCATCCCCTTGTTCCTTCTCCTCTCAGTCACACCTCTCTTGTCTCCAGCGGGAAACATCTGAAGACATTGAGATATAAATAAAGAAAAAAGACCTAATAACCACGGATTCTTATCTTCCAACAGGATAAAGAACAAGATATTGGAATCTTGGGAGTTTTCTTGACCTGGCGTGAGGTCATTTGTGCCTTCATAGGATTTGCTTCGTTTCCCCTGAACTTGTAATTCATTATTGTCTTCACCTGGTCTTACCGCATTCGTCATGTGTTGATGGAAGTAATTTCTGTAATTAACGTGTCACTTTGAAGAAGTCTTGTGTGTCACGATATATTTCTTACAATTTGCGCTTCCTCATTATATTGCATTGACTGGTTCATAAAACTAACATTCGCTGTATTTCTGATTATACATCGTTATTACTATGATGGTTATTTCTATCATTATGTTAAGTATCATTATTACGATTATTGTTATCATCATTGTAGTTATCATTATGTTCATCATCATCACCGTCATCATCATCACAATCGTCATCATCATTATCATAATAAACATTATTATCAACATCATCGTCGTCATCATCATCATTATCATCATAAACGTTATTATCATCATCGTCGTCATTATTTAATGGAGAGAGGCGTAATACATAGGGAAAAAATATCGTTCATATGTTACCTCTCTCAATACGTCCATTTTCCAAAACTCATGATAATCTGAAAGTCCTGAGATTCAACATAATTCACAATCTAGTTAAAATTATAATCCCACTTTGGGTTTATTTAGACACCCTGGAAAGCCGGCTGAGTCAGGGCACTTAAGTAACTCTGTCTTCAGCAATGAATGGGTCATTACCACGATCTTATGTTCCATAATCATATCTTAATGGTTCATTTTCCGACTGTTTGTCTCGTCTGCAGCCGAAAGTTAATATGTTCGCGGACCGTAATAGCGTGAGGCTTCATCCAAACTGTCGTCCTACAGGGTTTTCGATGCTCAAGACGAAACGTGTAAGCTCCAGGGGGGGCGTCTGCGCGACCTGAATTCTCCTACAGGATCTTGAACACAAGTCTCTGCTATGGCCTCCGTTGCCACGTCACTACCCGGGGCTTGTCGAGCGCCGCTTCCCGTTCTTGAGTGCGGAACGTTTCGTAAGTGTGTCGCTTGGGGTCGTCGGTGTGTTTGGTGTGGCCGGCATCTTCGGATTGGTTTTCGACTTTGTGGCTTGTTTTTGTATTTTATCAATGTCATTACTATTGTTGTTATTTTTGATAGCATTGTCATTATTGTTGTTATTATTGTTGTCATTATTATCATTATCATTATTATCACCGTTGTTGTTATCATTATCATTATAATCATGATTATCATTGTTTTTATTATCATTATCAGTATTATCATTATTGTTGATAGTGTTATGATGATAATAATGATGATGATGTTTGTAGTTTTCATTTTTACCATTCTTTTGAGTTGCGTATTGTCTATGTTCCAATTCTCCCACCGTAAAGCAAACATATACCGGTTGAAACAAGCGAGGCAACAATATCGTTTATTTCACTGATGCCTCGGGTCATGCTGGGAAACTGGAAGCAAAACTCACACGGAGGAGATTGCACGAAGGCCAAGGAGCGGCATCACGGAAACCC
>BOPN01000291.1:202358-204858 GCA_017312705.2 Penaeus japonicus | reverse complement strand
TCTCCTCCTCCCTCACATTCCCACTCACTCTCTCTATTTCTATCTCCCTCTCTCCTTCCTTTCTCCCACACCCTCTCTCTCTCTCTCTCGTCTGGCTGTCTCTCTCTTGCATGAGAAGACTGAACTGTCCCCGTTTCAGTTGCCTCTTAAGTTTGTGCATGGAATGATGCATGATGAATGATGCATGCTTCGAGAAACGGATTCGTTCCGGGGGCGAAGACCCGTCGTGCCGCCGCCCCGGAACTGATAATCAAAAAGTTTCCCGAGCTGTATTTCGAGGTGGGCCGAGGTGACTGCAGAAGTTCTTAAGCTCGTTGATTATCAAACTCCAGATGCGTTTCTTCACTGATGGAAATACTTCTTCGAGTCATTGTAGTTGGTACTTTCTTAGGTCTTATGAGATTCATTGTATTCATAGCGGAAATTTTTTTAGAGTTTTTATTTAGATTCAAAATTTTTGCTGATCTTTTTATCACATTTGAAAAGATAAGTGTATTGCGAAGACGATATTACAGCACGTTTCAGAAAACAGAAAAAAGTGATGTATCGATGTCTTAAGTCAGTCAGTCAGTCCTGTTTCCTTAGCGTTACCTGTTATTTTCTGCTGGTCATTTTAAAACTAACTTGAAAAGCAAAAACGTAAAACCAGACGAGGTCACATTAGGTAAGGATTCAGTGGATCTACAACTTCACGATAAACAACACCTCACAAAATCAACGATCAAAGAAGAGAGAGGGGGAAACCTTTCTGAATAACGTTACGGCAAGTAGGAAAAAACATGCCAAAACTATAAGCAAAGTCAATATGCATCATAGTGGAGTGAAACTTTCGACGAAGTATCGATCCTAATATGACCACACAACAGGCCTACGCAAGTCTTGCTTCTAAAAAAAAAAAAAAATAATAAAAAAAAAATAAATAAATAAAAAAAAATAAAAAAATAAATAAATAGATAAATAAATAAATAAATAAATAATAAAAATACACCTTGGCCGTTGACGAGTGTACATCCTCGTGACGAAGGCAAAGAGAGGGAATTGCAGGAGACTGAAGACTGGACTCCCCCGCCCACTATGACTTGGACTGGCCGAGATGTCGAGCCGGCAGACCTGACCTTATTGCAATGGCGGTGGAGAACTGATTACTGTGAAAGTTAAGTAACCGTAATGGCATCGTAACCTCACTATCATAGTTAAGTGTATATACTCAATGGTTATATATATATATATATATATATATATATATATATATATATATATATATATATATATATATATATATATATATATGTGTGTGTATGTGTGTGTGTGTGTGTGTGTGTGTGTGTGTGTGTGTGTGTGTACATGTTTTAGCGTCGGGAAAAATATATAATGAATTTGAATTATATGCAATTTTGGTATATTTCCCTCCCTATCTGTTTTCATTTACTTTATTAATTATTAAAACATGGAAGCATATTAAAAAAAATATATACCGAAGAATAAAAGGGTAATCAATAAAGGTAAATAGAAGATAACAAATTGATGTCACCAACTTGCCATCCCTCGGTGACGTGACTAACATACACAACATGGTGTGGCGAGCGCTTCCTCTTGGGGACGAGAAGCTCTCCGCTTTCTTCGTCCGAGATTCAGACTCCCTCGTAAGTTAGACGATCTATTTAGGACCATGTTCAGATGGCCATGTTCAGATGGCCAGGTTTAGATGGCCATACGTTGTGGTTACCATGATTAATTCATTTCAAACGTTGATAGCGGATATATGGCAATATCAACATCTTTTTGGGGGAAAGCATGTATGTGCTATTCATGTAGATAATTCACCAAACCTATATAAATACGTTAATTCCCTTTAAGCTATATAGTTCATTAACCTTATATACATCTTGTCAGCTCCTGGAGCGAGAAGCGGAGGCAGTGAAGGAATGGATTTCGGGAAACAAAAGCTTCCACTTGCTGAGGGATCATCCTTACCACGGAATCCCCATTATGGGAGGACTGTGGGGTGCCCGCTGGGATCTCGAGACACATGATATACCAGAATTCAGAAAAACGCTTATTGGGATCAGAGACACAATGATTAAACAAGCTAAAGGGAAGTTTAAAAAGGGCCTTGACCAACAAATCTTCAAGGTAGGTTGTGTTTAGCGTTTTATAACCAATCCTTTTAAATACAGAATTACATTCAGAGACGTAGATAGATACGTGTGTGTGTGTGTGTGTTTGTGTGTGAGTGAGTGAGTGAGTTTGTGTGTGTGTGTATTTGTGTGTGTGTGTGTGTGTGTCAAAAAGTACAAGTCTTCATTTTCATTGCTAAAGTAAATTAATACAACAGATGATTAGATTTGGATCAATAGGAAATAAATTTCACAAATTTAAAAGATAATCCATTGGTACTAAATAAAGTAAATTAAACGAATATAAACGACAACTTAAGAAGAAAAAAATAACAAGAAAGTACAAATATAATAGGGAAGCAAACCTATAACAACCCATTTCC
>BOPN01000291.1:194858-197358 GCA_017312705.2 Penaeus japonicus | reverse complement strand
ATAATGATAATACTAATGTTAATGATAATACTAATGACAATGATAATACTAATGTTAATGATAATACTAATGATAATGATAATACTAATGTTAATGATAATACTAATGATAATGATAATACTAATGATAATGATAATACTAATGACAATGATAATACTAATGATAATGATAATACTAATGACAATGATAATACTAATGATAATGATAATACTAATGACAATGATAATACTAATGTTAATGATAATACTAATGATAATGATAATACTAATGTTAATGATAATACTAATGACAATGATAATACTAATGTTAATGATAATACTAATGATAATGATAATACTAATGTTAATGATAATACTAATGATAATGATAATACTAATGATAATGATAATACTAATGACAATGATAATACTAATGATAATGATAATACTAATGACAATGATAATACTAATGATAATGATAATACTAATGACAATGATAATACTAATGTTAATGATAATACTAATGATAATGATAATACTAATATCAATGATAATACTAATGATAATGATAATACTAATATCAATGATAATACTAATGATAATGATAATACTAAGAATAATGATAACACTAATGATAATGATAATACTAATGATAATGATAATACTAATGATAATGATAACACTAATGACAATGATAATACTAATGATAATGATAATACTAATGATAATGATAATACTAATATCAATGATAATACTAATGATAATGATAATACTAATGACAATGATAATACTAATGACAATGATAATACTAATGACAATGATAATACTAATGACAATGATAATACTAATGATAATGATAATACTAAGAATAATGATAATACTAATGATAATGATACTACTAATGATAATGATAATACTAAGAATAATGATAATACTAATGACAATGATAATACTAAGAATAATGATAATACTAATGACAATGATAATACTAATGATAATGATAATACTAATGATAATGATAATACTAATGATAATGATAATACTAATGACAATGATAATACTAACGATATTAATAATACTAATGACGATATTTCAAAGAGTGATTGAAGTTGATTATGATACGATAATTATGACAAGGATAACAAATACTAATAACCATAACAATAATGATCATGTTTATAACAATTGCGTCACTTCTAGACAGCAAGAATCATAATGATGAAGTTAACGGGATGATTCTTAAGTGATTCTTCGATGATAAAGCCATAATGACGAATTATAATTGCAAATATAATAACTTTGATAACTATAAAGCTCATTTTTAGCATCATCAGTATCAGTGGTAATTATGGCTATGATAATCATGATGTCAATGTTAATTATGTTAATTTTTCGTTTTCTTTTTTTTCAAATAAATATGTTTCACGTCATGGATATTGTTTTTGTTTATTTTTATTTCTTTCTTTCTTTCTTTTATATAAAAAAGGGATAAATATTCATGTCAATTATAATACCAGCAACGTAATCAATGTTAGTCATAATGATGATTACAATGATAACAATAATCGTGTTTATAATAAGGATAATAACACCAGTAAGGTCAGTACATTTCATTCATTAATTTGTCTATTCAAAATATATTCTAGGTTAGTGAAACAGTAATAAATTAAAATAATAACACTATATTTAAACATTACACCAGTTCAATCTAACAAGTCATTAATTTATTCACCTGAAAATGTCACACATACACATAGACAAACTCACATGAAAACACATACAGTCACACAAACACATCTCTGTTACATCCAAGTCTATGCGCTAACATCATGTTGGTATGTGTTATTAGGACTAACGATGTCTATTAATAGGTTATGAAAAGGGTTTGTGCAGATGATTATAGATTGATATGATAACATACACTCATGCATACTCACTTAAAATACGACATTTGTACAAAAGAAAGCTTGGAAATAAGCAGATAGAGAGGGAGAGAGAGAGAGAGAGAGAGAGAGAGAGTGAGAGAGAGAGACAGAGAGAGAGAGAGAGAGAGAGAGAGAGAGAGAGAGAGAGAGAGAGAGAGAGAGAGAGAGAGAGAGAGAGAGAGAGAGAGAGAGAGAGAGAGAGAGAGAGAGAGAGAGAGAGAGAGAGCAAAAGAAAGGTCTGTGAAGTTTGTTTTAGTGATGAGCACATTTTTTAGAATGAATGTTTCATAAATCCTGAAAAAGTAAACTATTTTTTTAGTATGGTTTCATGATATAATCCTTCTTAAATCATTTCTTTCACAATGTCTTTTTTCATGTGGGAAGCCATTCATACCCAACATTTATTTATTTCTTGTTTCCTTTGTTAATCAATTGGAAATGATACACATAGATCGTGATGACAATTTAAGACTGAGCTTCCTGATTTTGGTAGTGATCCAGAATAGATGAGTAGATGTTAAGGTAGATCAAGAATAGAGTTAAGGTAGAGACTGGATGTCAAGGGTAGACGGTAGTTGATGAGGAGACGAATATATC
>BOPN01000291.1:182358-184858 GCA_017312705.2 Penaeus japonicus | reverse complement strand
ACTCTTGATGTTCCAATGCACAATGCAACATTACACGAACACAGTGAAATAAAATATTAGATTAATGAAAAGGATAAGATACAATGAATATATAAAATAAGTAATACTTTCACAGAATAACAAAAAATACCTTCTGAAACTAAACCACCATGAAAGGAAAAAAAAAAAAAAAAAAAAAAATGAAAACAAGAGAGCAGAGAAAATGGCTCATGCTTTTATCCTCATATAAAAAGAAATGTGAAATGACCACGTACGGGAAACGTGACTCTATCCTTGTTTATCCCAGGATTTATGGGAGTTCAAAAGCTAAAAGTTCAACAGGAATTTTATATATAATGGTAGTGTCTACGTGATGGTTTCCATATTATGGGGATTGCTTTGATGATGATGATGATTTTATGATTGTGATTTTATGAACCATAGAAAAAAATGATGATTAAAAGTATTACCATCTAATTATGAGGATGATAGTAATAATGATAATTATAATGATAATCATGAGGATGATAGTAATGATGATAATAGTAATAATAATTATGATAATGTTGATGTTAATATTCATAATGATAATAAAGAAATAATCACAATAATTATAATGATGATGATGATAATGATGATAAAAATGATAGTGATAATAATAATGATAATAATGATAATGATAAGAACATTAACAATGACAATGATGATTATTATGATAATGATAGTCATAATAACAATACTGATGACAAGAACAATTCTGCTTGTGGTTGCTAATTTCATTATATAGTTAAATGAAAGGCTATACCTATATGATGCTTCTGCCATGTAAAAGTAGCGTGTGCCAATATGCTTTACTGCATTACATTGTTTGAACACATTATGTATATGTGATATATATCAATACCACCAGTTATGATGATCGTCAAATGGTGCTTTACTTGATAGCAGGGATATTCATAATAATAATACTTTTAGTAATAAAAAATCAGAGAGAGAGAGGGGGGGGGGGAGAGAGAGAGAGAGAGAGAGAGAGAGAGAGAGAGAGAGAGAGAGAGAGAGAGAGAGAAAGAGAAAGAGAGAGAGAGAGAGAAAGAGAGAGAGATTGTTTCTTCAGAATTAAGATGAATGAAGATCAGTTCAAATTATACGGATGAAATCAAGAAAATTATCCTGAGAGTTTGACGATTAACTAGAAATTACATAGGAGTGAGAAAATAAAAATATTCGAGGGATCAATAAAGAGAACATACAAAAGTAAAGAAAACGATGACCAAAGCGTGAAAGAAAAACAAAGCAGAAAAAAGGGAGGCTCGCCAGGATCGGGTTAGTAAATTGGATTCTGAGACTTTCAGCAGAGTTTGAGGTCAGGCTGGGCCACTGCTGAAACCAGGTCGCTTTATGTCTCGTCTGCTCTTCCTTCTTTCCTTCACTTGGTGTTTATTCATGATCATGGCATTACTCATTCGTTTATTATAGCTATCGGATAGGTAGAGAGGGCAAACACACACACACGCATACACGCACGCGCGCGCGCGCACACACACACACACGCGCGCGCACATACACACACATACACGTACATTTGATAATGATAATGATAATAATAATAATAATAACAATAATAATGGTGATGGCGATGATAAGAATAATGACAATGATGATAATATTGATAATTAAGATAATAATAAAGATAATAATAGTAACGACACTACTAATGATAATGATATCACTGATAATGATAATAATAATAATAGTAATAATGATAATAATAATAATAATAATAATAATAATAATAATAATTATAATAATTATAAATAATGACAATAATGATAAAAATAATGATGATAATGATAGCGATAATTATGATATTAATTATCATTATAATCATCATTATCGTCCTCATACTAATAACACTTAAAAAAACTAATAGAACAATACTTACCGTAAAAATAATTACAAAAAAGCTGTGTAATTAATGACAATAGTACACACAAATAAAACTGAAATGAATGAGGTAAAAATACAGAGAAAAGACGGACATTTCAAAATATCCATGAAAGATTCTTGTGTTCCTGTTTAATGGTAAGTGAAATCCGGTGAAAAATGGCGTAGAGTAGAGAAGCACTATATATCTTGGATTCATTATTTCTCCATTAGTACGAAATGCAAAAATGAATGAATTCTTTCTTGGGGGATTCAAAGATGATCCTTGCATCTCAGAATCATGTGTAAAATTGCAAACAAACACGCATTACATTAAATAATAACTCAAACAGAAACAAAATCCGAACAATAAAAAAGATATATACTTGAACATAACAACAAAAAAGGTGTGAGAGAGAGAGCATAAAGACAGGAGAGTAAGAAGGAAAGAAAAATGGAGGGAAAAAGACAGAGGGAGAAAGAGGCAGGGAGGGAAGGAGAGAAAGGAATGGAGGGAAGGAAAGAGAGAAAGACGAAAAGAAAGGAACAGCGGGAGGGAGGGAAATGTAGGGAGGGAGTAGGTGAGAGAGAGAGAGGG
>BOPN01000291.1:112358-117358 GCA_017312705.2 Penaeus japonicus | reverse complement strand
ATATATATATATATATATATATATATATATATATATATATATATGTATATACACACACACACACATACACACACATATAAATACGTATATGTATGCGTTATATACATTCATACTGGAAGTAGCATGACAGTCAAAACCTCAATCAGCATTAAAGTACTCTGTGTAACATGTAGAAATAAATGGAATAAAGGGCCTGCTAATACATTAAGCACAATATCCTAAGTTGAAAACAATGTATATTTTGAAAAGAACACCTCGGAGGATATTTTCCTATTCATAATGATGTAGTATCTTAGCCAATTTCCAATTAGCTTGTTAGTGTCCATGCACCTTTGCTATAGAATCAGTTATCACTCTGCTGATGTTGGTGGTTATATTATTGTTAAATTGCTTTTTGCAACAATTATGTTGATAAAATATTTGTCACCGCTATCATCATCAGCATCATCATTTTTAGCATCTTCCTATCTAATCACTACATAAAAATATGAATATATTTTGTAGGCGTAAAGCATAATCTGAGAATAATGTACGTTTCTCATTATGTTACTTCCAAACACATTATGACAATATTATAAAATCATGTATTTTTGCCTTAAAAAAGAATCGTTGCTCAAATAATACAATTCCCTAATTCGTTTATCAATCATTTGCATAACACTAACAGACACACAGCATTCAAATATGACACCCAAAAAAAATAAAACTAACAGGTACTCAACAAAAGATCAGGATGAAATACGTATATTAACCTGTTCATGAGTCTTTTGACATGAGTACCTACATAAAAAGGGGCTAGGTGTATGAGCGTCCCTTGAAAAACCTTCTAAGAAAGTACTGCAGTTTAAAGCCTCGGCGTTAATTCTGTGAAATCTAATAACCATATTCATAGGCGTTTGCATTTCCCAGAAAAGAAAGATGAAAAAAAAAAAAAAAAAATGCGAGATAAGTTGTTAGTTCATTTAATTCTACCGCCTCTTTCTCTAATACTTTTAGGCTGCATGTTTATAGGATTTAGTATCTCCTCGCGATTTTTAATTAATCTTGCCCTTATATCAAAATATCTTGGTGGATATTTACACTACTTTCTTTCGAATTCTTCAAACAAAACTATCATTTTGAGACTAAAACTAAGGATGATTTCACGAGCTTCGGCAGAAGAATCGAATAAAGTGGTTGATTCATAAGTTGGTTAATTGGCTGACTAATTGGTTTCTTGATTATCAGGATCACGCAAAAAAAAAAAAAAAAAAAAAAAAAAAAAAAAAGAAAAAGAAAAAAGACCGGAAGGATTGCAATGAAAATATATAATGGAAGTGATGGATTATTCACCAGTGCGATGGATATACGCACCAAATGTAGCAATTCGACAGTACTTTAAAGATTTAAAACTATTATGATATGAGACAGTATATAGATATTTTAATCCTGTTGTCAGAACTCTTTCATAATCCACAAGCAAACAGTCAATTTTCCTCCTATGGATAGTGAAGTGCATAACCTTTATTATTTTATTATCTAAAGAGTTTCTCAGAAAATACTAATACACACACACACACAAAAAAAAAAAAAAAAAAAAAAAAAAAAAATAAAATAGTAACTTTTCTAATGATCACTGATATTTAAAAGAATGCATACATTTATATGAAAATGTAAATAAAAATCATATGTAATATGCATAATGGTCTCACACATTTCATTAATAAAGTGTTCAAAGAGAATGAACCGTTAATGACTTTAGCTGTTAGCATAGCAGAATATTTTATCTAATTAATCAGCCAAGGGAATCTAGCATAAAGTTCATTACTTGCAATATGCTAATAATATTCGGTGATGAAGATAAATAGAGTTACGTGGGTGTTCAATTTCCATTTATGATAATATAAACAATTAATCACTGACTTTTTCCTTTATTTTGGTAAAGGTCTTTTCTGGATAATAAAAACCTACCTCGTTTGCATGAGAGAGGTAACATGTCAGGCGCAATAATTGTTATGGCAAACAAGTCCTCAAAATTCATTTTGATATTTTTCTAGCTTCACTGATTATACCATTATTGTAATTACCAATGGCAAAACAGATATAAGCATAATTCATAGTTTCAGTATATATTTTTAATTCACGATTTCAGTACAAATTCATTATTTGGGTTTTGATATATATATTGTGATTCATATTTTTATTATATATTCTTTAATTCCTAATTTCAGCATATATTCATAATGCATAATTCCATTACAAATTCATATTTCATTGTTTGTGTATAATCATAATTGATATTTCAACATATATTTCATAATTCATAAATTCTCTATATACTCATAATTCATAGTTCCAATATATATATATATATATATATATATATATATATATATATATATATATATATATATATATATATATAATCAGTATTTTCAGTATTCATTCATTATTCACAATTTCAAATATATATTCATAATTCATACCTTCAGTGAATATTCAAATTTCATAATTTACGGATATATCTACAATTCACTATTTCAATGAATATTAATGATCCACACATATATATTCATAATTCAGAACTTCAGTGAATATTGAAAATTCATAACTTCAGAGAATATTCATAATTCATAACTTCAGTGAATATTCATAATTCATAACTTCAGAGAATATTCATAATTCATAACTTCAGTGAATATTGATAATTCAGAACTTCACTTCATATTCATCATTCATAATTCCATTATAATTTCATACTATTCTACATACATTCTGCATGTACCGGCTCTTACCTGTTCTTTAATGGTTTTCCCCATTGCCTCGTATTCTTCGTGAATTCAATTTGCTTATAATTAACTAGAAATTTACTTCTGCACTCAAGTAGAAAATACATGCAGATTAATACTGACGCTAGCTGGTACATTTTGCAGAGTACCTTGACGTTCTGTTGATATCAAGAAATGCAGAGGGATGGCATTCATTTACATTGCACATATTAAGAAACTGTTGGTACGTTTGGTTGTTATATTTACGGCAGAGGAAAGGACATTGTTGTTGTTTTTTATTCTATAAATGTCTCATCGAAATAGCCTATGTCAATCATTTTGAGTAGAATCTATTAAGGCTGGTTTGAAAATTATTTTTTGGTGATGATTTGATGCCGTAGGAACCGCTGTTTCGCGTTTACACACACACACACACACACACACAGGCATACACACACACACACATACATACAAATACACACACACACATATACAAATACACACACACACACACACACAGTTATTTTGTATTTCAACATATACAATATTCATACGTACTTTTTCATCGTTTGCCATGGTTAATGAGTATGATAAACAATGTTTACATTTCTGATAGATCCTCCACTTGTATTGCAATCCGGATCAGCAACATTTAACGGAATCGGCATTTCATAATGGTTCTTTTTAGGGGGAAACAAACTTAATTATTTATTCCAATCTGCCATATATATATTTTTTTTTTATCGCATATTGATAAATATTTGGTCTAAAGCCTCCTCGACTAGTAATGATAGGTAAAATTGTTTAAAACCTTAACAGACAAACAAGCCAATAAACGAGATATATTTTGAAATACATATTTTATTTAAACGAAATAGAGCGGATACATTCATGTCAATATTTTTGCATTCTGGATGAGGTAAATAGTCGGGCAAACCAATGATAACTAGAAATTTTCAGTGTATTAGTGTATTCCAAAATGTTTTCCTAATTAAAGGTTTTGAAATCGGACACTGCTTCGATATTCAATATAATTTTTACTTGCAACATCGAACTCAGGCCATGACTGGAATGTAATATATTTGAAAATGATTTTTTTTTTTTTTTTTTTTACACCATTCATGTGTTTCCAAAATCTATCGGCGGAATCAGCGCACCGGTAAGTAATCCTACTTCAGTAAGTATGGATTTAGTGAACGAAAGTAAGAGAGAAAGAACAAACGACGAGATCCCGATTTTCTAGAGACATTACTGGTTTCCTAGCTATAGGAAACAAGTAAATACATTTCAATAGAAGATCAGATTTAAACGTAGAGTATAATTAGTACTAACTCTCTCCAATAACAAAACAAAACTAACTTAAATACTAAGAAGAGTAAGTACTAACTCTCCCATAACAAACCAGAAAATGATTCTTTTTCAATCGCATTTCTAAACTCTAGCAAGCCATAGCTTTTTAGAGAATGGTTTAAACATAAAGTACAGGATTTACTGGAGATACATAAATGCGCCAAGGACCCGGTAAACCTAGAGAACGGAATCTGAAAAAGAATTTGCATTTTAACTTTATGTACTTGCAGTAATTCAGGATAATGAAAATGTTTAAAGTTTAACAAGGATATTTTCCAATTTTCCCTTTGGAATCTCATGAATAATCTCATGAATAGCAAGAATATTCCGTAAGATTATATAATCCAGGCACAGCTGCTCCATAGGGGCAATTTTATCTATTATAGAATTAGTCACCCACTTTACATGTAGCAGACATCTCACCGAAAGTATAACTATCCATTTTTGCTTGGACATTTATTAACACGACAGTCATCAGTCTTTGTAGTTGAAAGAGTATATATAAAAATAAAAAAAAAAACATATATATATATATATATATATATATTGGTGTAACTCACGGTCGGAGTTGATCCTGCGCGCAGGCGTCTACACGCCTCGCCTCACGGGTGTACAAAACAGATAGATGGACGTCACGACTGACGTGTTAACCCATCTGCCGACACCATCTCGGAGGGAGTGATAACGAAATTTATTCTATCGCTGCCGTGAGTTTAACAGATAAAATGAAAGTCTAAGATTTCATTCTAAGTATATATACATACATACATATATATATGTATACACATACACACACACACACACACACACACACACACACACACACACACACACACATACACACACACACACATCTATCTATATATCTATATATATATATATATATATATATATATATATATA
>BOPN01000291.1:102358-107358 GCA_017312705.2 Penaeus japonicus | reverse complement strand
AACAAGCATTTGATTCCCTTGCGTACCTAACATCGCGTTTATGTTCACTTATTCTCTTTTCCAACTCTCTACCCGTTTCACCTATGTAGAACTTCGGACATTCTTTGCAAGGAATAGCGTAAATGCCAGAAGAAGTGCCAAGAGTAGCGTTGGACGCATTGTGTTTAATCAAAGATTTACGCAACGTGTTAGGGTAAGTAGACACTACATCGATGTCCACTTTTAAGTAACTGACGATTGTCCGTAATTGACTGATTGAACGGAACAACGAGTAAGTTATCGGACCTATCCTTACGCGTGACTTTAGTTTGTGAATAAAATTTGGATCTCGCATATGAATGTGCTTGTTCTAAGAAAAACTTAGGGTAGCCAAGATTCTTAAAAGACTCCATAATGATGCTAAGTTCTCTATCAATAAATTCATTATCACTGATCCTATATGCTCTAAGAAACATAGACGAGGCTACTGATTTCTTAATGGATAAGGAATGATATGAGAAAAAATGAAGGTAATTAGCAACATGGGTGGGTTTCCGGTAAACTGAAAACTTTAAATACCCGTTGAAATTATGCAACATTATATCTAAAAAGGGTAATTTTCCAGCATTTTCCCATTCTACTTTGAATTTTATGGTACGAGCAAGGGTGTTAAGACTACGCAAAAAATCGTCGAAATCCGGACTGTTTACAGGCCACATAGAAAAAATATCATCAACGTATCTAAACCAAATCGCGCTCGGAGGGAGAATGGCCGGAAGGAGTTCCGTCTCGAACATTTCCATGTATAAATTCGCAAGGACCGGACTTAAACTACTACCCATCGCTATACCGTTAGTCTGCTTATAAAATTCTCCCTCAAAAGAAAAGACGTTATTCGAGACGCATAAACGAACAAGTTCAATAAAGTGATCAATCGGAATGGGAATCTGATGAGGAGCTGCAGTAAGTTTACGTTCTAAAAAATCTAGTACATCATCAAGGGGAACATTTGTGAACAGGGAATCTACATCAAAACTTACAAGTTTCATGTTGTGGGTCTGTAAATTACGGACTTTATCTATGAAATCCATTAAAAGCTTAATATGACTGCTCGAGAAAGAACCTAGAAGCGGTGATAAATTACTAGCTAGCCATGACGCTAATGGGCGAGTAACTGAGTTGCACGACGAAATAATGGGTCTTAAGGGGATACCGTCCTTATGAGTTTTAGGGAGACCATAGAAATAGGGAATAGACGGATTAACAGTCCTGAAACGATCGAAAAATTTTGGATTGGGGCATTTTGCAGCAATACGTTTGAGATTTCTACGAAAAGACTCAGTCACCGAGGGGTAAGGATTCGAACGAAGTTTTTGATAGGTCGTGCTGTCATTTAAGAGGAGATGAGCTTTCTGGACATAATCTACTTTATCTATGATGACAACGTTACTACCCTTATCCGCTTTGGTGATCACTATATTAGAGTTACGTTTAAGCGACTTGATAGCTAAATAGTAACGCCGAGGTAGACCATTAAATTCATCAAATAAATCGAGAATGGGATTTAACATAACTCCCTTAAGGTAGCTAACATCTTTGTTAAAACACTTATTTTGTTTTGCAATGAGACCATCGAGGCCTTTGATATAATCCAAACAGTTAACTTGACTGGGTATTGACGCAAAAGATAATCCAAAGCCTAAAAGTTCGGTTTCATAGCGAGAAAGAGTATAAGACGATAGATTAACAATCGAGTCGGTGAGAGAAAATTTCGACCAATAAAGTCCGTAGGTCACTTAGAGTACTGAGAGAAGTTACCCCGGTTCAATTTTTAGATGATCTTTTGGCGTTTGCTGCTCATAGATCTTCCCTTAAAAGTCGTCGTCATCAAGCTTCTCTCAATAATAAACTTAACAATATTTGCTCACGGAGCCCTTGGTCGAAATTTTCTCTCACCGACTCGATTGTTAATTTATCGTCTTATACTCTTTCTCGCTATGAAACCGAACTTTTAGGCTTTGGATTATCTTTTGCGTCAATACCCAGTCAAGTTAACTGTTTGGATTATATCAAAGGCCTCGATGGTCTCATTGCAAAACAAAATAAGTGTTTTAACAAAGATGTTAGCTACCTTAAGGGAGTTATGTTAAATCCCATTCTCGATTTATTTGATGAATTTAATGGTCTACCTCGGCGTTACTATTTAGCTATCAAGTCGCTTAAACGTAACTCTAATATAGTGATCGCGGATAAGGGTAGTAACGTTGTCATCATAGATAAAGTAGATTATGTCCAGAAAGCTCATCTCCTCTTAAATGACAGCACGACCTATCAAAAACTTCGTTCGAATCACCCACCCCTCGGTGACTGAGTCTTTTCGTAGAAATCTCAAACGTATTGCTGCAAAATGCCCCGATCCAAAATTTTTCGATCGTTTCAGGACTGTTAATCCGTCTATTCCCTATTTCTATGGTCTCCCTAAAACTCATAAGGACGGTATCCCCTTAAGACCCATTATTTCGTCGTGCAACTCAGTTACTCGCCCATTAGCGTCATGGCTAGCTAGTAATTTATCACCGCTTCTAGGTTCTTTCTCGAGCAGTCATATCAAGCATTCGATGGATTTCATGAATGAAGTCCATAATTTACAGACCCACAACATGAAACTTGTAAGTTTTGATGTAGATTCCCTGTTCACAAATGTTCCCCTTGATGATGTACTAGATTTTTTAGAACGTAAACTTACTGCAGCTCCTCATCAGATTCCCATTCCGATTGATCACTTTATTGAACTTGTTCGTTTATGCGTCTCGAATAACGTCTTTTTCTTTGAGGAGAATTTTATAAGTAGACTAACGGTATCGCGATGGGTAGTAGTTTAAGTCCGGTCCTTGCGAATTTATACATGGAAATGTTCGAGACGGAACTCCTTCCGGCCATTCTCCCTCCGAGCGCGATTTGGTTTAGATACGTTGATGATATTTTTTCTATGTGGCCTGTAAACGGTCAGTTTCCGACGATTTTTGCGTAGTCTTAACACCCTTGCTCGTACCATAAAATTCAAAGTAGAATGGGAAAATGCTGGAAAATTACCCTTTTTAGATATAATGTTGCATAATTTCAACGGGTATTTAAAGTTTTCAGTTTACGAACCCACTCATGTTGCTAATTATCTTCATTTTTTCTCATATCATCCTTTATCCAATAAGAAATCAGTAGCCTCGTCTATGTTTCTTAGAGCATATAGGATCAGTGATAATGAGTTTATTGATATAGAACTTAGCATCATTATGGAGTCTTTTAAGAATCTTGGCTACCCTAAGTTTTTCTTAGAACAAGCACATTCATATGCGAGATCCAAATTTTATTCACAAACTAAAGTCACGCGTAAGGATAGGTCCGATAACTTACTCGTTGTTCCGTTCAATCAGTCACTCGATGACAAGCGTCAGTTACTTAAAAAAGTGGACATCGATGTAGTGTTCACTTATCCTAACACGTTGCGTAAATCTTTGATTAAACACAATGCGTCCAACGCTACTCTTGGCACTTCTTCTGGCATTTACGCTATTCCTTGCAAAGAATGTCCGAAGTTCTACATAGGTGAAACGGGTAGAGAGTTGGAAGAATAGAAGTGTTTAAACGCGATGTTAGGTACGCAAGGGAATCAAATGCTTGTTTCGTTCACATGCGTGATGCCGGTCATCAATTAAATTGGAATAATGTTCAGTTAATTCACAAATCGTCTAATGCGTATGAAAGAAAGATGCTGGAATCGCTTTTAATTAAAAAGATTCCCAATATTAATTTGAGTGCTGGTCAATGGGGGTTGGATGATCTTACCTCCTTTTTAGTAGGAAAAGCTTTCCCTAGATTAATTGACCTTAAACATCCTTCTGTGACCTGAGTCAGCCCTTGTCCCTACGGCCATCCTTTCTATATATATTCTTGTCTAAATTTACTTACTCTATTCATTTTTTGGATTGCTTTCGCCTGAAGAGGAACTTTCATGAAAAAGTTCGAAACGTCGCAAGTTTTTCCTTTCTTTTAGTGGCAGTGTTATTAATTTTGTTATGTGCACGTTACTGTGTTTTTTGTGATTCATCATGGAAGCCACGTTTGGTCCCTTCTTCCTGTCTTTCGTGTTCGCCACTTGCCCGGCGATTGCACGACCTTTTTGGCAGTATGAACAAGCTCTGATTTCCTCCAGGAGGAGGAAAAACCAGGTCAAGTTTCTACAGGATTGCTTACAAGAACAGGTTAGTCCCCCTTCCTTTGGCCAGTACTTTGCTAATTCTAGATTAGGCGTACCTTTTTCTCGTTATGAGGGCCATCGTTTACGAGATAGCATTCGTTGTGCTAAATTAGATGTTGAAGATGCGTTCCATAAAGTCCGTAGGTCACTTAGAGTACTGAGAGAAGTTACCCCGGTTCAATTTTTAGATGATCTTTTGGCGTTTGCTGCTCATAGATCTTCCCTTAAAAGTCGTCGTCATCAAGCTTCTCTCAATAATAAACTTAACAATATTTGCTCACGGAGCCCTTGGTCGAAATTTTCTCTCACCGACTCGATTGTTAATTTATCGTCTTATACTCTTTCTCGCTATGAAACCGAACTTTTAGGCTTTGGATTATCTTTTGCGTCAATACCCAGTCAAGTTAACTGTTTGGATTATATCAAAGGCCTCGATGGTCTCATTGCAAAACAAAATAAGTGTTTTAACAAAGATGTTAGCTACCTTAAGGGAGTTATGTTAAATCCCATTCTCGATTTATTTGATGAATTTAATGGTCTACCTCGGCGTTACTATTTAGCTATCAAGTCGCTTAAACGTAACTCTAATATAGTGATCACCAAAGCGGATAAGGGTAGTAACGTTGTCATCATAGATAAAGTAGATTATGTCCAGAAAGCTCATCTCCTCTTAAATGACAGCACGACCTATCAAAAACTTCGTTCGAATCCTTACCCCTCGGTGACTGAGTCTTTTCGTAGAAATCTCAAACGTATTGCTGCAAAA
>BOPN01000291.1:89858-92358 GCA_017312705.2 Penaeus japonicus | reverse complement strand
TGTCCTCTGATTCCAGTTTACTCCTGCAAAATTCGCTATTTCATCCCGCCATCTAGTCATTGGTCTTGCCCTGGGTCTCTTTGTGTCGTGTATTACCCATTCTGTTGTTTTCTTTGTCCACCTGTTGTCTTGTCTCCGATATATATGTCCAGCCCACTGCCACTTTTTCTTCTTGATGCTCTTGAGTATATCCTCTACTTTTGTTTGTTGCCTGATCCATGTGGCCTTTTTCTTGTCTCTTAAGCTAACTCCTAGCATAAGCCTTTCCATTCCTCTTTGGGCGCTTACTAATTTCCTCTCGAGTGCCTTGGTCGTAGTCCATGTCTCTGATCCATATGTCATGACGGGGAGGACACATTGGTCAAAAATCTTTCTCTTTAGACATAGTGGCAGACGACCTCGTAATATATTACTATGTGTACTATGTACTATGCATTCCAACCTAGCCTGATTCGCCGTTTTATCTCGGCTTCGCAGGATGTACTCGGCTGGATGAGTTGCCCTAGGTATACATACTCGCTCACTGCTTCCAGTACCTCGCCCTGTATTTGTATTTGCTTAACTGGGGTTTGACTGTTGAACATGACTTAAGTCTTTTTCATGTTCATTTTAAGGCCAATCTTCAGACTTTCCCTATTTAAATCGCTTATTAATTGATGTAGTTCATCTGCTGATTGGCCGAAAAGAACAATGTTATCAGCAAATCTTAGATTGCTTAAGTGCTCATTCCCTATTTTAATCCCTCTCTCCTTCCAATCTAACTTCTTGAATACTTCCTCCAAGCAAGCTGTAAATAGCTTCGGTGAGATGGTGTCGCCCTGCCTAACACCCTTTTTTTATTAGTATTTTATTGGTTTCTTCGTGTATTTTGATGGTCGCTGTACCATCTCTATATATATCCTCTAATAATCTGCAGTATATTTCCTCTACTCCTTGTTTACGAATTGCATCTAGTACTGCATATATCTGCTTCAGATCGAATGCCTTTTCGCAATCTACAGTCTGCTATGCACAGGAACTATATTCGTTTGTTTTCTCTTTTATTTGGGCTAGTGTGTGGATATAGTCTGTAGTTGTGAATCCGCTGCGGAACCCTGCCTGTTCCCTGGGTTGTTTTGAATCTAATGTATCGGTGATACGGGCGTTTTTCCAGGCCTTCGGAGATTTACCGACGCTTAGACATCTGTTATAAAGACTGGCCAGTTTTACTGCCGCCAACTCTCCTGCATCTTGAATAAGATCTACAGTACACTAATGCCGTCTTCTCCTGGTGCTTTTCCTCTTTTCATGCTTTTTAGCGCCCTATTTACTTCATCTACCGTGATGTTTGGAACGTCTCCAATTGTTGTGTTTGTTTCCATATGTGGTTGATCATTTGATTGGTATAAGTTGCGATAGAAGTCTTCTATTACTTTGATAATTTCATTTTTATTGTATGTCACCTCTCCGTTGGGTTTCTTTATTGCATACATTTATTTTTTCCCTATTCCGAGCCTCCTCTTTGTTGCCTGATATTCACATCGATATTCAGTGTGGTTGCCTAATTAGATTTATGAACACTGGAAACGTAACATATGGGATTCTATAGTATAATGTACTCACGCACTAAGAATGCATTTTATTCAGGCCAGATGTTGGATGGTAGTTGATCATCTTTTATCCTTGGCACTGGTGTTAACGTAGCATCTATGGGAGCGTTAAGCGATATTTGACTTATACTCTGTTGGTTTGCTTGGGTGGTATTTTATACTAGAAATATATTCAGACATCCTCAGGTGTCTGAATATACTTGCAAATCACTATAATAGATGATATAACTCAATGTTTTGCTTCATTTATATTCTGGCATTTTTTGGCATCTCACTGCCTTCTTGTGGCATTCTTTCTTTTTTGAATTTTTTACAGCACTTATGTAATTTCTTATTTCTATTTAGTTTGTATATGCACTCTAGACATTCACAGATATTTTCACCTTATGCTGTGCCGCCACGGTTCACTGGATATACATAATTTTACACTTAATATCGCAGAGGCCTAGCACTATCACCTCTCCTACTCGTTGCCAGATATATCATATATATATATATATATATATATATATATATATATATATATATATATATATATATATATATATATATATATATATATATATATATATAGATATATATATATATATATATATATATATATAAATATATATATATATATATATATATATATATATATATATATATATATATATATATATATATATATATACATTGGTAGATAGAAAGATCGGTAGATACACAGATAGATGAATATACATACACACTCATAAATATTCACCTGTACACTCACACCAACACATCTATGTGTTGGTGTGTGTGTGTGCATGTGTGTGTTCCAATGAATCATTCCGAAACGATTTCAGGGTTCTAAAAAAATATGGCATTTGAAGGCTAATTGAAACTGACGGATAAAAATAATCCTCACTGGCAATTACCGAGATTCTTGT
>BOPN01000291.1:78022-81227 GCA_017312705.2 Penaeus japonicus | reverse complement strand
ATATATATATATATATATATATATACATATATACACACATTTATGCATATATGCCAATATGTTTAAGGATTTATTCAGCTATTGATCTATTTATGTCGCATTGCATGCAAAATCATTGTGCATTCATGAATATTCTGTATATTGTAGCTTAATTTTTATACGCAGTACTGATGGCGGTGCCGAGGTTATTTTCGTGCTTCCTTTTTCTTGCATTTGTACCTTTGCCACTGTATTTGACATTATAGCATTTTATGCACTTTTATATAAACATCAATATCCAATATCAACCCATTCTGCGGTTTTGATATTCTAACTATTATCTGCATTATTAGTATTATTACTATTGATAATATTATTAGTATTAGTATTAGCTTTAGCAATGTCACCTTTATTCTTATCTGTATGAACAGTAATTCTTGTTTGTGTGAAGCTGCGCTGGAGGAAAATGTAAGATAAAGCATAACTAGATAACGGCTATAGAAAGAGGAAAAGAAAGGTCATTAAAGTCTGTAGAAGCAGAAGAATAGGGAAATCAAATATGAATTAGGTCAGAGGTCAAGGACAAGGCAAGGTCACTGCTAGGATAAAAAGACACATAATAGTGCCAATAAAATAATAACCCAATAAAAAAAAAACAATGTATAAGCATTTTACATAACTGAAGGTGCTGCAGGATGGGATGTTCTTTTTTTTTTTTTTTTTTTTTTTTTTTTTAGATGAGACTCTGGATGTGAAATATTCTGAGGAAATAAACAAACTGGTTTATTCCTTTCACTCCCATTTCACTCCAAACTCCTACTCACTGGATATGGGACACGGACTGGATTAATTGACGTGTTCCAGATCAGCTGGAGAGGTATGGACATACTGGTCGAAGAAAATCGAAACGATGGAAAATAATAGTTACACCTCTTAGGCTCCTTAGAAACAGATGCATTTAAACCTGTGGTAGAAACTAGATTTATTAGGATGATAAAGGTAAGATATGTATGTGACATCTGTATATCTATCCATCTGTCAGTTGGTCCTGCATTTCTCATATATATATATATATATATATATCACACACACACACACATATATATATATATATATATATATATATATATATATATATATATATATATATATATATATATGTATATATATACATATATATACATATATATATATATATATATATATATATATATATATATATATATATATATATATATATATATATATACATACATATATATACATATATATATATGTATATGTATATATATATATATATATATATATATATATATATATATATATATATATATATATATATATATATATATATATATATATATATATATATATATATATATATATGTATTCTCCCAATAGTCCCATTCACTCTCTACATTTTCTGTTTCATTGGTCCTTTTGCCCCCTCTAGCCCATAATCAATATCTCCCTCTGTCTATCAAGCTCATATATTTGTTTGATACACACACACACACACACACACACACACACACACATATATATATATATATATATTATTATTATTATTATTATTATTATATATATATTATTATATATTATTAAGTTAAGTTGTTATTATTATTATTATTATTGTTATTATTATTATTATTATTATTATTATTAATATTATTATTATTATTATTATTATTATTATTATTATTATTAATATTATATATATTATATATATTATATATATATGTATGCATATTAATATTTTCCTTTTCTTATACCCCCTCTCTCACCTCTCCTCCTCCCTCCACTATCCTTCCTTCCCTCCCTCCCCCTTCTCCCATCCTTACCACCCACCCAGCCTACATCCATCTCTCCCTCTCCCTCTCTCCACATTCTCCTCCTTCTCGCTCTCATAACCCCAGAACCGAAAAGGAGAAGAAGAAAACCGAATGAGAGAGTTCCCGGAAACACGCGAGGACAAATAGCCCCCCCCCCCCCCCCCCCACCCCGTTTCCTCACAGCTTCCCCTGAATCCCGCGGCATTAGGTTAGGTGTCCCTCTCATCATCACCTAAACGAGAAGACCTACTGGAGGCCTACCCGAAGCACGTGACTCCTTAGGCCTAATTGAGGTCATTTCCAAATCCCATTTCGGGACGAAGTAATTTTTTGAAGACAGGCTGCTCTTAAGAAAAGGGAGGAAGAAAGAAAGGATGAGAGAGATAGATAGATAGATGGAGAGAGAGAGGGGGGGGAGGGGGAGAGAGAGAGAGAGAGAGAGAGAGAGAGGGAGAGAGAGAGAGAGAGAGAGAGAGAGAGAGAGAGAGAGAGAGAGAGAGAGAGAGAGAGAGAGAGAAAGGGAGGGTGGGAGGGGGAGGGGGGGGAGAAATAGAAAAAGAGTGAAAGACAAAGAGAAAGAGAAAGAGGGCAAAATATTACGGACAGACAGATACTAACACAAAGACCGACATCAATGGTGACTGAGAAACACGACAGGGAGACAAATTGTATACAATAAAGAAAAAGGGAAAGGGGCCGGGAGCAATATAATGCAGAGGCAAGCAGACGGGGATAAACATGCAGGCGAGACATTGCAAGGAAGGAATGATTGCCAATCTAACAGCAATCTATAAGGGCAGTAATAGCAGTAGTAGGAGTAGTTTTGATGGTAATGATAAAGTTAATGATGATAATGATGATAATAATGGTTATGATAATGATGATAATCATAATGATGATGATAATGGTTATGATGAAGATAATAATGATTAAACTGATAACACTATTAACAATAATGATAATGATGATAATGATAATGATGATAATGATGATAACGATGATAATAATGAAAATGACAATCATTATGATAATATTGATAATATTGATAATGATATTAAGAATCTTTGTGATAATGACCATGGTAATTATGATTAGAATTATAATAAAGATTAAAATGATAGTATCAATAATTGTGATAATACTGATGATAATGATGATAATAATAACAACAATGACAATGATAGTGATAAAAACGCCAACACCAGAAACAGCAATAACAATGTTGATAATATCATATATATATATATATATATATATATATATATATATATATAGAGAGAGAGAGAGAGAGAGAGAGAGAGAGAGAGAGAGAGAGAGAGAGAGAGAGAGAGAGAGAGAGAGAGAGAGAGAGAGAGAGAGAGAGAGAGAGAGAGAGAGAGAGAGAGAGAGAGAGA
>BOPN01000291.1:70522-73022 GCA_017312705.2 Penaeus japonicus | reverse complement strand
GTGGATTATGGTGTCTAAAAAAAGACACTCTTCAATTTCCACGATGAACTGAATTTAATCGTGAACGGCCTTCAGCTATTCGGCGTCTTGCGTAAGCATTACCTGCTGGGGACAGTAACGAGGATATCATGTACGTAGTGTAGCTAAATGTTTGCTGATGATGACCCTGTAATAGTCCTTCTCTTACATTCTAATAAGGAGAGGCCACTAGCGTGCTTAGTGGGTGTCCTATGGCGAGACTGGTGATCCGTCGGTACTCCTCTTCTGTAAGATTAAAGGGCCTTTTAACAAACACTTACGCGAGCTCTATTAAGCCGTGTTTTGGTAGTATGAGTTAACTATCGACCATGGTGTTGTCAGCCATTTTGTGAGAAGGGATATGGAAGTGACCCGATTAATCCTTAGGACACACTAAACTCGCCACTACCACCTGGTTATGCGTCCCGGTACGCTCCTATTTCAGGGTTTGACAGGAAGAGACGTCTTGGAAGAGCTGTACATGGGAGAGTGTGAAGAAGTACGTTCCCAGTATAAGGATTACCTTGTGACTAGCGTGGTTTTGTCTAGTGAGAAGGGCGTGGTATTATCAATAATAACTTTTGTAATTACTTTACTTTTCAAGTTCAATTATATAAAGCATTCTTTAAATCCCATCCCAATTCTCATAGTCAGATCCACATTTATAAAAAAATAGGATAGAAAAAGAAAAACAGAGACTTCCCTTCCCGTCTTACTGCCTTGTACGGAGCAATTAACTAACCTAATCCATAGCTGGGTACACACAGCTACCTCGAGGAGTTAGTTCTCTTCTCGAATGAGGAATTCGATAAATATCTACATTCCTCTGAATATGGGGAGAGTTCATAGGTGTGCATCAAGATGAAAGACGAAAAAGGAAACTAATAAAAATATAACCGTATGACGCCACTGACGAGGTTCAAGTGTAGGTCACATGATTAGTTTTTCAAGATGGCTCTAAATCAAAATACGAGTTCATCAATGGTTTGTTTTCAAGAATCTAAATTGAGGGATTATAAACCAAATCAGGATTCTGTCCATGTACGTACAATGAGAAAGAAAACGCATTTTTAAAATTTATTGAAATGCAGAATATATATCAAGAAATCATCATACAGCCATCAAGCAACTTCCTCATTACCTTTTGTGTCCTCCTCAGGAAGTATAAAAGACGAGTGATTCTGGTGAGATCAGAGATAGAGGGAGTTCTTGCATATTTACCTCGACTCTCCCTTTAAGAGGACCTCATGGCCCCGAACGTGTCCTCTATCCCTCTCCTGGTCGCGAGTGACCTCTTCAAGTGTCCAGGAGCCTTCACGAGTGACCGCTTAAAGTGTCCTCGAGCCCCGCCTGGTTGCGAGTAACCTCTTCAAGTGCCTTCGAGCTCTCCCCTGGTCGCGAGTAACATCGCAAAATACCTTTGAGCTCCTCGCCTTAGAGAGGTCAAGAGGGAGGGGGGGAGGGGCTCCAGAAAAGGGATCCGACCAAACTTCTGCTAATTCCAAAGACGATCGGTCTCGTCGACACAACTGGCCTGTACATCTTCGGGAGACCTTTCACTGATGAGGTGCGAGAAGCTTCCTCTGGCAGGTAAAGGAGATCCAGGAGAATATCTCTTGCCTTCTTCTTGAACCCAACATCTTCCCTCTTCGCATCACCTTCCATCATCTTTCTGCAAACAGGAAAACCCCACCATAAAATGTTCATCCAGCTGATGACGATGTTCTCGCTCGCACCGAGAGCTTTAAGGGCGACGATGTTCTTGCGTAAGATCTCAAAGGAGCATGGAGACCTTTTGATCACACAGCAAGCAGTCATCCCTTGAAGAAATCCTTTGTCTACGTCGCTGTCGGTTCAACGGTGGTTCGCAATCACGTAATCTAGATAGTCTTTGCTGTTTTGCCATACTTTAGTGCTGAGGATTAACGATGCATCTCATTATTGAAAGCCTTTACGGGTAATTAAAAACGAGGATGGAATGAGTGGATGTCGACAGTTTTCTTCAGCGACTGTTTTTCTTTTATTCTTCTATTTGTTATATTATTTCTTCTTGTTTTACCTCTTTTTCTTTCTTTCTTTACTGCCATTCTTCCTTTTATTTTTCTCCCTCTTATCACAATCATCATTATCATTATTATCATTATTCTAATCATAATCATTACTATCATTATTATTCTTATTATCATTATCATTAGTAGTAGTGATAGCAGTAGAAGTAATAGTAGCAGAAGTAATAGTAGAAGTATATGATTTATGTACATTCACCAAAGAGGAGGCAATACAGGCATTACGAAAAAATAGGTCAAAGGTAAATAAAAGTAAATAAAAAGACTAACATAATCCTTTCGCAAACACCATTCCAGCGAGCCGATTGAGTCACCAGCAGAGGGCGAAAGGTGCGGCGGAAGGTGGAAACGAATCAGCTTTGGGAATGATGTCTAATTGTGGAGTGCGGAAGGAATTACTGCTGGTCTTTTGGCTA
>BOPN01000291.1:18022-23022 GCA_017312705.2 Penaeus japonicus | reverse complement strand
AGTAGAATCAGAGAAAATTAAAACGTAGCCAAGTCTAATCTCAGTTATGTTGTCTCTCTTCTGTCTCTAACGAAAACGAAAGGGGTTACAGATTCAAGTCTTTCCGCCATGAAAGTGCTTGACATAAATTCCTGATGAACTTTACGTGTAAAAGTTAAACATTTGGGGCCGATTAAACTTAATTAAGTGATAAGACACAGGGTTGGGGTTGTTACACTTGAGAAAATATGCCATAACTTGGTAGCGTTCTCATTTCAGGGCGAAATCATGAATCCTCAAGTCTGAAGAATAGAAACTAAGTTGATGGAACTCCTCTTTGCAGTTGCATAAAGGAACCACTTCCTAACGAACGTTTTCCTTCCATTACAGAGAACGATGGCGACTTTGCTCCTCAAGTATCTCGTGCTTGGATTCACTATCGCAGGTAAGCACATACTTCACGTCTTTATTTCTGAAGCACGAGCGAATAAACCTACTCTGCATTCTTCGTCGGGGTTAAGCCTGCAATTGCTTCTGATGATATCATAATCCTTTTTTATATTTGTTTACCTTTGGTTATGATATTATTATCGTTCTTACTTACTGCAAGTGGCAGATCGTATCAACAATGAATTAATGTTCTTTTTCAACGCTAGAACCAACAGTTCATGACTAAAATGATTCACGCTGGCCGAAAAACATGTAGAATCCATAATAAGCATGATAATGCTATATTGCCACGAGGATCGAGTCCGTGACATATGAATATTGCAGCGGCCGGGTGGGGCTCATGTACATTGCAAATTGCATTGATTTCCACTTGGGTAGAGTTGGCTCACTTTTTGCCTACGGAGAGAAGCTACTTCTTTCATTCTTAATTTCGAGTTTTTGTGTTGCTTTTATTCTCGAATTTTCGTTTCTTAATCTTACTTGACAGTAACAAACGCTCCTGAAACATGAATGCCATGCACGATAAACAGATAAAGGAGAAAGAAATAATACGATGCCTTTTCGTCCCCACAGTTATCAGATCAGTGTTCACCCTTTGGCGTCATGCAGACAGTAGGACTTATTACCCACTTTAATGCCTTTTATATAGTCTTAAACACTATTTGTACATACATGGCATCAAAGGCATCAAAGTAAACAGCTCCTCCCACGGGCCACTTGACGTGAAAGCGAGGGGGGGGGGGGTCATTAAGGGATTCTGTCTTCTGAATTTCATAGATGTTTAACCACACGTTCCACACACTCTAACGATTTAACGATCTTTCTTCCTTTGCTCTTAGGAACCGCAGGCAAGGAGATGCGGCCGCCGATGTTGCAGCGTCCTGGAGTCCTCTTGGGTCCTGCGCCTAAAACAACAAGTACAACCACTACCTCTTCTTCCTCTTCTTCCTCTTCTTCCTTGTCCTCTTCTTCCTCCTCCTCCATCTTATCGCCGTCCCTGTCCTCGTTCCACGTCCCACCCGCGCCCGACCCGCTCTCGCCCGCATCCTTCGTGGAGACTTCCGAGCGGGTGCCGCCCCAGACCCGCACGCAGGAAGAAGAGGAAGATGACTATTTGTATGAGGATTACGAAGAGGGCGACGAGGATTACGACGAAGAGGAAGAAGAGGAAGTGAAGATCAAAGTGCGGGAGCCATTCTTCGGGACGGCGAACAGCACCACAACCACGGTGTTCCTCGGCGCCACCGCCACGCTCGACTGCACCGTGCATGACATTGCCAATGAGTCGGTAGGATGCTAAGGAGATGGATGTTCACACACTGAAACACATACACAGACACACACACACGCACGCACACACGCACGCATACATATATATATATATAATATATATATATATATATATATATATATATATATATATATGTGTGTGTGTGTGTGTGTGTGTGTGTGTGTGTATATATATATGTATATATATATATATATATATATATATATATATATATATATATATATATACATATATATACAATATATATATATAGATAGATAGATAGATAGATAGATAGATAGATAGATAGATAGATAGATAGATAGATAGATAGATGGATAGATAGATAGATATACATATATACTGAGATGCGTTCGCGAGTATCTATATCTATGTGCATGCCATCATATATGTATTCACGTATGACCATATAAGTTATAATCATAAAATAAGATCACAATAGGCTCAGTCTCCCTCGTGTCACCAACGCTCTTTGACAAGAATGAAATCTTCGAAGCGACAGCGAGCGACACATAATGACTCTGGGTAATGAGACCTCGTTATGCGGTAATACCTGCCGATGACATTGCTTGTTCGCGTCGAAGGTATAATTAGGAAGTCATTATCATCGCGGTATATATCAATTCATTAATTTGGACACTGAAGCTCATGGTATTCTCGTGATAATCAGTTTTATTGAGGTATATCATCGTGCATTGCATGATTACGTTAGGATATACAGAGTGTTATTAGTACTGTTGTATGTGAAGAGAAGAGTGATAGTCAATTGCAGAGAGAAACCTTGGTAAACAATTAGAGAGAAGTATGTGTTGCAATTGATCAACAACACACATGGGGCAGTACTCAGAAATTAAGTATAAATCATCAAGAAAAATAATCATTTTGGTAAGATATTATAATACCTTAATCATTACAATAATTGTGATTATAGATATATGATAGTTTAAGAATTAATTATGAGCATAACAATGGATATAATAGTTTGATAGAAATTACTGTTTGTTCTTATTTGAAGTGTAATGAAGGTATTAGTGAAGTTATGATAATGAGGTTGAGGATAATGATAGTGATCACCATCATTAAAGAAATGATAATGATGATGGTAATAATGATGATGATGATAATGTAAATAATAATGTAAATAATGACAATAATAACAATGATAATCATAGTAGTAATGCTAATAATACTGATACTGATAATTATCATGATAATAGAATTAACAATACCGGTAATAATCATTACAATAACAACAATGTTATTAATAACAATGACCATGACAATAATGACATAAACATTACATAAACATAATAATATGACAATAATAACGATAAAAGATTATGTAACCTCGTGTATATTCATATTTTCTTTCTTTCTTTTTTGCCGATTTCATATTACTTTGCTTGTTAGCAGAAATACACAAAAAAGTAATAATTATTATAATAAGAAAAAATAAAAGATAATAAGTTAGATAAAGTTAGATACGGATTGCGAATGAATGTTATGGCGAGGAACCAACTGATTGCATTCTCCTAATAAACCTAATAAGTAATAATAATATTATAATAAATAAATAAATGAGTAGATAAATAATAATTTATCATTAATTCGAAATAAATGAATAGATGCCAGAATAGATTAAAAGGAATTCCGTGATAAAGTGAGGATATTCCTGATAGACTGACGCTAAAGGAAGGTAATTAAGATTAAGTTAAGGACGAATTCAAGAGAGTTAGAAAGAATAACTAATAGATTAAAATTAATATAAACTAATATTGAAGATTTGTTCTTTTTTTATGTTGTCAGAGTGATGGTGATACTGGAATGCTTTTGTTATAATCATGATGTTATTATAATTAGGATTGTTATGGTGATTAAGATGAGGGTGAGTATGATGGTGTTGACAGTATATATGCCATTGGTGATGATGGTGATAACAAAGTTTATGATTGCATGGATAATTATGGTGATGATTATTGAATATTGAGGGTGATTATAAACAATTATAATATCAAAATATATGATGTTAATGATAGATCTGAGGATTATCAGCATAATTAACGTTAACATCATTATCATTGTTACAATTATCATTAGCTTTATTTTCATCATTAATATTATCAATATCATCATCATTAGAATCATTATCATTATTATTATCATAATAATTATAATTGCCGTTATTGTTGTAAATATTTTTTATCATTATCATTATTTCATCATTTTATTTTCATTATTATTGTTGTCATTATCATTATTATCATTACTATTATTATTGTTATTACCATCATCACCATTATCATTATCATCATAATTATCGTTATCATTATTATCACTATTATCATCATTATTATGATTTTCTTATCTTTACTAATTCTAATATTGATAATGATGATTCCTAAGGCGGTAATTATGAACAAGATTCCTTTGCAATTGATCGCTGAATTGAAATATAACTCAGAGTCCCCTTCCTTTCGCCTGACAGGTGACGTGGATGAGACGTGTTGACGACATGTTAGAGTTACTCACTTGGGACACTCACACTTACGCCAAGGACAAGAGGTGAGTCGGCAATTGGACATGATTGTAGGTGATCATGTTTTGCTGCGTATGCTGTGTGGGTTCTTTTATGATAGAAAGTTGATTGGTGTGAGTGTGAGTTACACTGGCATACACTTCGAGGTAAACACACACACACACACACACACACACACATATATTCTCTATACCAGACACGTTCATTGCAATTCATTCATCCGAACACCTTGCGTGGGACACCGGTGCGTCACAATTCCAGAAACAAAGTGCAAACAGACCGCTTTCGAAAGGCGTTTGTCCGAAGGGGAGCTCGGGTGAGAAGAAGGAGCTACCTGAATGTTGAAATGTGTTTGATGTGCAACTGAACCGAATGGATCGAGACGAAGGATATAAGAATTGAATCCAAAACTATCTTTTGAGGTGTTCTGCTTAGATATGATTTTCTTATGAATGCGTTTCTCTTATTACGGTGTCTGTTACTTAGTATCGAATTAGTTAAACGTTGGGATTAACTTTTATCTCTTCGTTGTGAAATATAACTTGTACACCTTCACGCGGGTTTTCCTTTATAACTTACGATAATAAATTTAACCTTGGTCGCTTCTCTTATCCCCGTTGATCTTTTATGGTTTCTCGACAATAGAAAAATCCTTATTGATATTTCTCTGAATCTTTGAGTTGCTTCTGTTGTCGCTTTATTGACTTTCCACATTTATGAGCCATATGTAAACACCGGAAGCAC
>BOPN01000291.1:10000-12475 GCA_017312705.2 Penaeus japonicus | reverse complement strand
ACATATACAGTGTACATATATATATATATATGTGTGTGTGTGTGTGTGTGTGTGTGTGTGTGTGTGTGTGTGTGTGTGTGTGTGTATGTGTGTATGTATAAACATATATATCTATATATGAATATGTATACATACATATGCATGTGTGAGTGTGCGTGTGTGTGTACACTGCCACACTTATCTATTACTCTAATGTGGCAAAATATGCGTATCGGAGTTGTCCCTGACTTTGAATAATTGCAAAAGCTCCCGAATTGTTTGTAGATGCAGTTACAGCTTGGGACCCGTTCTTGACCGCGATCTAAGGCCAAATATCACAGCCGATTGCAAGCTCTACTGATGCAGGCGATAACATTCCCTCGTCTGCTTGCGTGACATTTCTCTTCATGCAGGGAATGCGATCTCATTTAAGCATTCATCCGTTAAAACTTAGGTGATGATATATAATAATGACAGTTCCATAAATAAATAAAAATTATGATTATAATAATGATAAAGAACATATCTACTGACCATACTAATGATAATGCAAATAATTACAGTCATGGAGATAATGACAATAATCATTACAATTATACTACAACTACTGCTGCTACTGCTCTTGAACTCTAGAAAGCACGCAGAGAGCTCTAATTCCAAAGTACAGATTCAATCATTATAATTTTATCAACTGGTCTCTGGGTCGAGGCCAATACACGTATTTCATCATAATTCGTTAGTGAATTATCATGATAATAACACTTGCAAAAATCACTATGATCATGATGATGATAATGTTAACGGTAGTGATAAAGATATTAGTAATAATAAAAGAGAAATCATTATAATGATATCACATGATAATAATGGTAATGATAATGATGATAATGATAATAAGGATTATGACAATAATAATGACAATAATAATGATCATATCAACAATAATGATAATAGTAATAATGATAACAATAATGATAGTTATAATGATAATGATGATGATAGTAATGATGATAATAATAATTTAGATGAAAATAATAATAATGATAATGATGATGATAATAATGATAATATTAATAATAGTAATCATAACAATAATAAAAATAATGGTTATGATAATGATAATAGTAATTATGATAATGATAATAATACTGATTATAATAACTATAATGATTATAATAATGATAATAATAATGATTATAATAATGATGATAAGATATACATTTTTAACTACAAGAAAGATGTAATAGAAAATTAATAACAGTAATAATCATGATACCAACAAACACAATAGCGATAGTGACAAAACATAGATTATAGTACTTTATTTTTTTACTGTTTTCACTCGGAAATTATTACTCTCGGCCCTAGTTACTGAACTGGAATGACTTAACATTGGTTTTCTTCAGTAAATGTCTGAATTAATATCTGTTTTCCTGGAACTATAAGCGCGTGAAACCTTTTTTGGCCCAGAAATGTTCGTATATTTATGTCCATTTCATTCAGCATCCCACAAGTACACTTCTGGTCCCTACACCATTTTCATCCAGCGTCGTGAAAATTATATAAAAAATACAGAAAATTAGACTGATCTAAAGATAGGATATATTTGTCACATTCTTGAGTAAGAAGATTTTAGACAAATCTTACGAGACTTGAAGGACTTTATAAATAATCCCTCAGATACGTAAGACAGAGAGTGACGAATAACGATAACGCCGGTATGTTATGTTGTATCATACCATATGCAAGTTGCAAATTCGAGAAGCTATATAACTGACCCATGGTTGATTTCACCTTACACACCTAAACTGCAAATGGACGTGTCATTATATATTCGTTTTAACATTAATTGGCTCAACGAGATATATCAAGGGTATCTATATTTGCAATTTTTAATCAACATTCACATATGCCTATTCATATGTGCACTTCACTAGAGTACTTCATAGTTGGAAATGCTCTGGTCACTTCAAACTATCTGGATTGTTAGTATGCTGAGTGGCCTTTACCCATTCATTGCAAATGAATACTTATCTGCGGGGACGTATTGCGAAGTCGCAACCAATACATACGAGTGACAGGGCGAAAATACTTCAGAGGAAAAAAAGGAGAAAGTGGAAAAAAACAACTAATATTATAGACTGTTTTTTTTAAGCTTTTTAATGACGGACAGGGAGACATCAATGATTTATGAGTCGTGTGAGGCCAGGCGAACTAATGACCTCAAGATTTCAAATGGCAACCTTTTAATATCGATTTTCAGATTAACATTGATATAATCTGTTTGTTCCGAAGAATAATTTTCTTTGAGGAATGGACTATACAAAAATAAATGGTGCCGAAAAGAAGTGATTATAGGAGGTGGTGAAAGAACCTCCGCCAGTCAAAAAAGAAAAAAAAACTATTAAACTTAGATAATTAAGGTCAAATACACACACACACACACACACGTACATAACCCCGAAAAGACGATGTAAAACTCATCCCGATAACCTC
>BOPN01000291.1:0-2500 GCA_017312705.2 Penaeus japonicus | reverse complement strand
TTTTATATGTGTGGGATTAGAGGACTTCTTGTTAATTCGTATCTTGTTTTGTGAAAAAAAAGGATGATTCGTTCTATTGGTTGGGGCTAGAGGCCTTTTCATGTAGTATGTGTAAATCCGTACCATGTTGGATGGGTTGTTATAAATAAAGCGAGCAGCATATACTCTTCGTTGATTATATGAACAACGAAGATCAACGAGTTCATGTATTAGTTCATATTCCAAAAATAAACGATCTACACAACAATGCAAGCTAGACTGTTATCCGTATCTCCATTTCATTCCATAAATAATATAACTCGCAATTATCCTAGCCTTCATTAAGCACGCCTTGGTCATGCACCCGACTGCCCGCCCTCATGGCTCGATTTCCCTCCAGGCGAGAATTCGGCAGCCATGCAGCACGACGCCCTACCCGACGGAGCCACAACGAGCGGCTCGTCCTCTCGCTGCCCGAACCACCTGTACCAGATGCTCGTCCCCGTACTTCCCAGCTGGTCCTTGCCTAGCGTCATCGCCGTGTTTGCGACGTGGTTGTACTCCTCTCAGTCCCTCTGGATCAACATGGTGTTCGGGGCTACGAGATGATAGGTTAAACCACACTTCACTCTAGAGAGGCTTAATTTTGACTTAGTCCCCCCTGTGTTTATTTGCGTTGCTAGCCTATGTGTGCACTTCTTTTGTGCCTGGAATGGGGGTGTATGCGGTTGTGTGTGCGGATATGTGCGTATCTGTGTGTGTATGAGTAAAGTTAAATATTAGCGTGAGTGCATGTGCGTTTCTGTATGACTTTCGCATACCAGATCAAGTGATCTATTTTGTGTACCTCAGCTGGTTATGACTGTACTGTTGTGATATATAAACATAAATATATAAAACTTGACTGTTGTGTTAGTAGTAGACATATTTAAGTTCCATGTATGTTTTCTGAGGAAACCTATCGCCTAGCCAGTTAAATATATTTCCTCATCTTGCTAAAATCAAGGCAAAGGAAGTATATTGTGCAACTGAATATCAAGAAAGCCAATGTAGAATGTCAATCTGTAATCATACATTAATACTTGCCCATCAAAGTACAGGGGTAGGCAAGTACTTATAAAGAAAACAGCACTTCTAAAGTACTATCAAATACTTTATTTTGTGTTTTATGAGTTGACTTTTCTCTTTATTTTTCTCTCTTCGCTTTCACAGTGTATATTAAGAACATTTTTTTTACGATGTGTTTTTGGTTAATTGATCTTTCACTGAAGAAAAAGCCGATGTAGATATATAATTTTAGACTTTCTTCATGATGATACCGCCAAGGATGCACTGTCATCCTCTCTCATATTGAAACAAGCATGGTAATGAAATGGATGATATACATTGCGCAGAGTCATTAAGCCAGTGCTGGCATACATCGTGCAGTGCATTTGCAGAGAAGCAAGGAAGAGAAACTGGCTCTTTCGCTTGTCTTATCGTGGCTAGAAAACAGACTGGGACTGAGACAATTGTCTTGCTATTTTCAGCACATGATCTTATACATAACAAATGCTCAAGACTGAGACATCAGTATGTAAAAAAGAGAAAAGAAGCAACAAAAATTATATATATCTCTATATATCTATAAATCTAAACTATCCTGCTGACATGTTTTGTAAGTAACCAATGTGAATTTTACCGTGTAACCACTGTAAGGAAATAAAACGAAACCAAAGGTCTCATTTCTCATTTTATTTATTCCCTGAGCATGAAATAGCGAGGCTGTGGCGAGAAGCTGAGTGAATATGATTTGCACTCCAGAAAACAATGGAGGGAAACGCAGGGAAAATACATCTCCAGAGGAAAGGGAAGTAGGAGAAAAAGACACAAAATAAATATAAAAAGAAACACTATTAAAAGTATGGTTAACTTCACGGACACACACACAAACACACACACACACACACAGACGACCCTTTTATTCACATTATGCATTCATGTTCAACCTTATACTTACACGAAAATGCGGAGCGCGAGATACATAAAACTCCAGAGCTGGTTTATAGAACAATACGGAACAATCTGCTGCCAGATGTTAATGCCTCTAGCACAGCCATTAGCTTTACGTAGAGGTATTTTTATGTACGTCTCTCCCCATATAATCTGAAGAACAATACTATGTTGCAGCGAAATTACACTTGCCATAGATTTTTTATGATGACACCACGTAGTTTGCAAGTAGCTTTGATGTGATTCTTTCTATGAAATGCCAGTGGATACGGCAGCGCCCGCCATCAAGTGGATCCGATGAGAGGCTGTAAAAGATGCACTCAATGGTCATTCTCGCTGCCTCTTGCTGACTCTCTGTTTATCAGCGAATCTGTAATCTTCCAACTCTTTTCTCTGTGACCATGCATGTATACATACATTAATGCATTAGCAAACTAACAAGTATTTGTGTGTGTGTGTGTGTGTGTGTGTGTGTGTGTGTGTGTGTGTGTACATATATACATATATATACATAAACATATATATATAT
>BOPN01000290.1:546705-549205 GCA_017312705.2 Penaeus japonicus | reverse complement strand
TAAATATATTTCATATGTACGTACATATATATATATAACATGTTCTTTGATACCCCACTAAGAGATTGCTTCCACTTTCCTTTGGTATTTTCACAGAGAAGTGAAGAATATAGGCAAAGTTCAATCAAATAAAACTGCTAGTGTATATTAGCTGTCACATTTTTGAATAAATTAACTCCTCTGAACAATATTTTTATGTGCCTTTATATTGTAGTCGCATTCATGAAAACCATAAGAATAGCGTGTGTGAAAAAACGCTCTGAGAGGATCAGCGTCCTGCAGCGAGAAAACACCCCGGCATGAAGCACTGCACGCTTGTTATCTTCCCACATTAGCGGAGGAGGGAAGAGCCCCAGTCTGAATGAGTTAACTATAAACTTTACTTCTAGTAAGCAAAGAGAAACCTTAACCATTCAGTACACTGGGCTGTTCCGGCTCTGAATGGTCAGAATGCACTGGCCGCGAGCCTGGGCTGTCCGCCATCCACCCCGAGCTAGCCTTGACCAAATATCTCGTCATTAGGCATCGACGCAAAAACCACGAGACATGTCAGCACATCATCCAGCACAAATGGTAATGATTATCAAATGACCAAACTAACAAATATTACTGAGGCAAATAAAAATTTGTATTAAATTTTAACCTTAAAGACATATTTACCCAAAGGTGACTGAGCACCTTTGGCCTGTACACTAGTCCTTTTAGAAGAAGCCATCAAACTGCTAGGGTTAAGTTTTTCTGTATTTGTTTTATGGGCATGAATGAGACGTATGTAGTGTCTCCCAATAATTTAACCCATTAATTATATAGATTATATCACATCTAGTGGTTTGGGCCAGACTGGGAGACGAAAGTTATTTTGTATGCTTTTAAGGTATGCTTAGTAAGTTCCCTCTAGCCACACCCACTATATCAGCCCCATATCCCCATGCCCCTAATAGACCTTCCTCTCTCTGAGTGCAGTTTTACATTAGTCATGGTATATTATTATCTTTACTATCTATACATCTGTAATGAACATTCAATTATTTCTTATATATTGCATGTCTGATATGCTTTAATTATCATTTTCCTTCCATAGTTCAGGGGGACACCGAGATAATTTTTTCAAGAGAGAGGAGTAATTGTGATAGTTTTCTTTCAACTTCTGATGCTGCATTCTGCTGGCTATACATGATACAAAGCATGCTGGTATATTACTCATAATCTAAGTTTTGAAATGCCAGACCAAAATGAGCTTAGTGAAAATTGAAACTTGCAGCTGGGAGTGGACAGACATGCTAATAGTCTAGTCTTTTAGGTAAACCAAATCAATGCCCTCATCAAAAAAAAAACAATGATAATATTAATGATAATGATAATAATAATAATAATAACATAAACCAAATGTACAGCAAATCACATTTAAGCATTTCTTAATTACCTGGTGAAGTGGAAAAATAGCAATACAGCTTTCACATCGTGCAAATATTTTCTCTGTGCCCGAGACAGAGCATTCTTCAGGCACTGTTACTACCCATTACATCTCGTCTACAACTTCTGATATAGGGAACCGCTTTCACCAAGAGCGACACTCGTAATACAAAAAAAAAAACAGTTTCATTTTGTTTCATTACACACGTTAGCAATACACATACACACACAAAATAAAACAGTACTAATTAACCAACTTTTGTTATATGACCATAGGTACAAATAGAAGTACTTTGACCCATTTATGATGTGGAAAGCATAGAGGCATAGCACCTCTAAGAGATTTTCACCCTCTGTGAGTACTTTTCTGTGGAATGATGAGTCTTTAACCCATTGCAGACGGAGATAAATTTGCTCTCTTTCAGTCATTCATTGTAAAACTAGAGCAGTTTTTGTGTTTTATTGAGTTTAGAGACTTATATGTGCCATATGACAGGCTTCTATCATGCTGCAGTTGACTAAAATTGTAGTATATTATCCATATTAGCCCATTATTTTCTTTGGTGTTTAACTATTAGAAGTGGCTGTTTTATGGGAGGACAAAAGGCAACTTTATTCGCATTTTTGAGCTGTCATGAGGAATACGAAATATATAACCACCTACAATAAAGGTAACAAGAAGAGGTAGGGAAGAGGAATGAAACCTGTGCTTGTGACTCTGAATGCCACAGTGAAAGGCATCCATATTGGCACAGGGGCACATTTTAGACACTGGGTAAGGGATTGAGTCACCTTCCCTTCTCGCCTACCATCTTTCATCGTACTTAGAGCAAGGGTCCATCAACTTAAAGGTTATCGCTCTATAGAGATCATGCTTGCTAGAGACCGTGGATGGGTGCCATTCAAGGCTCTCTCTTCTCCTGCTGGTGCTAGGAAAAAGGGTTGTATCTAGGTTTTGATGTTAAGCTTGGCACAATATTACAGTAATTATAGTAATGGTGACTGGCAGTAGCCATCATCATCACTCATTCCTTTTTCATAGCAAAATAATATAGCACAGTGATCCAAAACCCCTGAACGTCATGTA
>BOPN01000290.1:521705-524205 GCA_017312705.2 Penaeus japonicus | reverse complement strand
CTTCAACTGAATCTACATTTGTCCCTAGAGGGGCCTGAGGAACCAGGTTATTTTCAAGTACACATCTGTTACTAACTTCTTTTTTTGCTGGTGATGTAATATCTGCTCCTTGTGATAAACTAAATTTATCAGGATTAAAATCCTCCCTTTGAGGCCACACACCTGTGCCATCTTGATTTTCCAGCCTTCTCTCCTTATCAAGAACAAAGCGAAGTGTCCTTAGCCGTTTCTGAGAAACATTTTCAACCACCTGTCCCCTGACAATACATTTAATTGGTTTTCCTGTAGACTGGATCTTGAAAGAAGCATTTCCTTTGAATCTTTTTCCTTTAGTATTGTTTTTACGAGATTTTTGACCTGCAGAATGTACTTGAAAAATTGTGGACTTTGCAGCCTTCTTTTCTGGAGAAATCAGCTGAGCTGAAGAATCACCTAATGCATTAATTGCAGGTATTATGTCTTCCTGCTTATCATAAAATGGATTGCTGCTGCCAGCTATGAGCACATCTCTTTCTCCATCTAGTTCATTAAAGAAATTATCTAATCTTTCATCAGCAGTATTACTGTCCTCAGCTGCTAACATGAAATCATTTGGAGTACTAGTATCTTTTATACTAGTATTTGGATTACTGCACTTATTCTCAATATCATACATAAAAGAATCTAAAAGGGTATCAAACTCATTCATATTACAAGATGCATTTTGAAAACCTAAATAGCAAGGCTTACTGGACAATTTATGTGTAACATTAGATGAAACTTCTCCAAGTTCACTGCATTTGCTAGCTTTAACAGAAAATTCTGAATTCATCACATTGGCTTCAGCTGCAACGCTTTGTGATCCTGAAACACCTATTTCTTGAGGGACTTGGAAGGAGGGACCTTCATCAGGTAAGAGAAACTGGCTTGAGGGAGTGCTATTGTCAAAGATAGAATCAATATCTGAAGTATGATCCACAAAAGTAGCTGTTTCTACCTGTTCTGATGATAATACCAAACTCTCCATGGATGTCTGTCTGGACGTTCCACTCAAATCTTCTGTCTCATAGAACCTTCGTTTCAAGTTTTGGTTACAGGGACTTTGTGGTTGTGAGTCATCAGCATGAATTTCAAACTTATCTGTGCAAAATTTATCACCTTCATTCTGTATAAAACCCTCATATATCAGATGAGATGCATTCTTTGCTTTTCTTTTCTCCATTATATGCTTAGCACCTGGAATATCCTGCCGAGCCAAATTCCATTCATCAACAGCTGTTACATTATCAATTTCACCCACTAGCTCTGGCATTTTGCTTACATTTACCAAATCACTACTAGTTCTGTCTTCAGAGCAGTGTATGTAGTTAGTGTTTATTTGCAGAGGAGATATTGATGGCTTTGGCCTTTGCATTGTCCATACTACATCACTGACACCACTCCAGTTGCTACTTCCATTGACAAGTACAGATTGATTTTTCAAAGTTTCTTTTACTTCTGTTAGAGTATTCTTTGCTTCTAAGCCTTGTAAAACATTACTTTGACTGGTCTGTGGGAGAACTGATGAGATCAATTCTAGATCCAACTCACAACTTTTTTGGTTGAGTAAATGATTAGACAAAGAATTACCTCCTATGGGTTTAGAAGGTTGAAGAATCTCTGCATCAGATGGCATACCAAAGCCAAACTGAATATTTGAAAATATATAAGGGCTTCCAGATGTTTCATTCATGAATATATAGTCCATTTTTCCTTGTTCTTTTAAATGCTGTCTGCTCTGATTAGTAACAAATATTGTTTCATGGCATTCTTCACTCTCTAAAGGTATGCACTCCAGGTTATCGAAACAATCCTCAAGAAAATCTGTGACTTGATCTGTTGTCCTTGACTTCTGAGCCTCTGCTTCTTCAACAAATTGCCACCGACTATCACCAACTTGCAATTCTTCCTTATGAATGCTGGAAATATAACCTGGACTTTGCTGAAAAGAGAAACTGCCTCTATCTTCAGGTATCAAGTCTTGAAAGGCCAAGATTTCAACTTTTTCATTGTCTAAATCAGGAAAAACATTTTTTTGCTGACTGGCATCTTTCCCTTCCAATCCCTCACAATCTTCTTGAGACTTACATGTATCTATCAAATGAAGTGGTTTCTCTTCTGGAAAAAAATGTGTAATCTTTTCAAAGGAAGTATCTAGCAATAAACTCATCATTGCCCCACTGCCATCTTTTCCAAGATTAGAGGTCATGGAAGACTCCTTACTTGAAAAATCAATGTCATTTGACACCTTGACAGAACTGGATAAAGAATCATCTTTAATGCTAGTATATTGCCCTACTTTATGAAATGATGCATGCATGGTGTTTCCCATGTTGTCACTTTGGTTGAATGTGTTAGTAGACTCCTTTCCTTTATCATCTTTACTAAATATCTGATTCACTGTATTACTTAGGATACTGTCTAAATTAGCACTGGACATTTCAACTGTTCCAGTCTCATTAATGGAATCAATGAAACATTC
>BOPN01000290.1:499205-504205 GCA_017312705.2 Penaeus japonicus | reverse complement strand
ACAGGTATATGCATATTCCAGTTCTTTGAAATCATCCAGGCAAAGTCACAAGCAGTCGTACTTGCATCTCGTGTTGAATAATAGGTCTTCCTTCATTTTGTTACTTGTTTATTCACTCTCAGTCTGTCACTTATTCGCCATTATCATTTGATTGTTATTGTTGCTTTTTTGCTTTAATTGTCATCGCTATTATTATATCATTATCAGTTATCATTGATGTTATGATCATTATGCTTATTGTCATTAGTATTAGCACTATCATTATCATTATCATTGTCATTGGCATCGTTAATGATGTTATTATCGTTATTATTATTAATATCATTATTAATATCATTATTAGCATTGTTGAAATTTTCTTTATCATCATCGTTCCTGTTATTACTATTTCTACCATTATCCTTATCATTATTGTTGTTATTATACTTATCATTATCATCATTATCATTATTGTTATAATCAATATTCCTATCATTTAAATTGTAATTATTATCATTATCATTGTAATTATCATCAATGTCCTTATCATCATCATTCTTAATATCGATATCATTTTTTATCATGGATATATCAGTCATCATTATTGTCATTGTAATGTTATCATTATTATTATCATCATTATCATTATTGATGTTACCATAATCATAATTGTTATTGTAGTCATCACCATTATCATTATCATCATCACCCATTTTTTTATTACTATCCATGTTATCATTAATATCAATGTATTTTTTATCACCGGCGTCATTGTGGCCGTCGTTGGCTCCGGGAGTGTTGTTATCATCATAATCATATTATTATTATTATATTATTATCATTCACATTATCATTATCATATTTTGTTATCACTATTATTGTTGTTATCACTACCACTCTTATTACTATTGTCTGCATTACTATCATTGTTATTATCATGATTATTATCATTATCACTATTGTCATCATTACATCAGTATTATTATCATTGTTATCATTACCATTATTATTATCCTGATAGTTATTGTTCTTATTATCATCATCATCATTAGTATTATCCTCATTGTTATCATTATCGTCATCATTATCACATGAATTATTAACATTATCATTATCATTGTGGAAATACGGTCACGATTAGAAGTAGGATTAATGTTATCATCATCACTAATATTACAACTATCATCGTTATTTCCTAATAATCATGATCATGCTGTATCGACAATACTATACTAATGGTAGTCTCAGTAATCATCATTATCATTATTGTTAAAGTTATTACTATGTCAATACTAATTGCCGCTATATTAGCTGTGAGATTAACTTTACCATTCCTATCACATCACGGTAATTTATTTTGATACAGATTATAGCCTATCTTCCTGATCTTTTCTTGAGTAATTGATTTATTTTTTGTTTTATCCATTTTTTTTCTCTCTCTCTTATAGTTATCTACTGGAGACGTTAACGAATACGGAGTGAGAAAATAAGCAGATGAATCTTGAAATGCGCATTGCACAGTCGCGTTGCTCCGTGAGAAAGACCAAATGTTAGATATATATGAAGTCACACTTAGTGAGGGTCTTTTATTGTGCTAAAATGTTTACGACTAGAAAATGAAATGATATTAAATATAAAAAAATTGTGTAAAGAGGCCATAACAGATATTTCACGGTTGATTTACGGTCAACCTAGAAATTGACAGTAATAAACCAGTAATGAAAGCGAGAAGAGACGAAAGAACAAGGTTTCATGTGTGTGTGTGTGTTTCCTATTTCTTTTCTTTGCCTTTTCTCCTATTTCGTTATCTTTTACGTCTTTCTAATGCGTGCACTTCTGCCAATAATGGTGTGTTTAGTGGTACGAAAACAAGGATGTTAAGAGATTTGACATCTTAAATGTTCCCGAATGACATGTCGATCGTCCTCCCGTCCATTCGGCCGCTACGAGACGCTGTCGAGACGACCTCGGGCTCGGGTCAGGAGAGGGAGGTCGTAAAGAGAGGACTGGCGGCAAGACGGACGTAACAACGGACGGAGAGACGAAGGCAAAGAGGCAGAGCAGCAGACGGTCGGCAACCTTTTCTATCATTATTTTCTTCCACCGACAATTCTTTTACAAGATAAGTTACTGTGTGGTACTTTTTCAATTAAGTTTTTTAAATTACATTACCCTGTGTGGATTATACAATCCTTATTAAGCTGAGCATCTTCATGTCTAACGTATATTTGGAGGTAAAATCTTTGCTTCTAAGTATAAATTCGATTTATATGTTTCCACAACATCTACCCGCGCTACCAACCCATCTAACTTTAAAAGGGCACATCATAATATGCCTAGAACAGAGCTGAATCCCCCTTACGTGTGTGCCTCGTTCATTTTACAGTAATCTTGAGGTACAGTAGGAATATCTGCTTATCGTTTTCATTTCGTTGTTTTTTATTATGTAAACTGCATAGAAAACCAGGTAATTGAATAGGAAATTCCTACAGTATATATTTTCCTTGAAATAATGAGAAATCACTCTACGTATTTCTCTTCGGGGGTTTTATCTGATTTTAGTGTCATTTCCATTATTGTCCATTAATCGCCTTTACATATGAATACACGGTTGCTGTCTTAAATGGATTCAGGTTCTATTGTCCGTGTTGCCGAAACACGGTAGCGGATTTTGACAATTGTCTAACTCCGCAAATGCTATCTTTACCACCATAGCATCAGGCAAAACATTGCAGATACATCACCCAAAACCGTTTATATTTTACAATAATCAGAAATCCTGAAAAATGACAGAGAGGTCTTCACAGAGAGAAAGAGAGAGAGATAGAGGGGGGGGGGGGGGGGTAGACAGAGAGGGAGAAAAAGAGAAGAGAGGTAGAGAGAGAGAGTGAGAGAGGCAGATGGAGAGAGAGAGATAGGAAGAGAGAGGTTTATATATATAGACAGAGAGATGTAGAGAAAGGTTGAGAAAAGAGTGTGAGGTGTATATATATAGAGAGAGAGAAAGAGAGGGAGTGAGGTATAGAGATAGAGGTAAGGAGAGAGAGAGGTAGAAAGAGAGAGAGAGAGAGAGAGAGAGAGAGAGAGAGAGAGAGAGAGAGAGAGAGAGAGGGAGACGAGAAAAAGAGAGAGAGAATGAGAGAAAGAAAGACGAAAGAGAAAGAGTGAGAGAGGGGGAGGGGTAGAGAGAGAGAGACAGAGAGAGAGAGCGCGAAAGAGAGAGGTGAATAGAGAGAGAGAGGTGGAGAGAGGGAGAGGTAGAGGTAGAGGGAGGTAGAGAGAGTGAATGAGAAAGAGAGAGAGAGAGAGAGAGAGAGAGAGGTAAAAAAGAGGGAGAGAGAGAAGGGTGGAGAGAGGGAGAGACAAGTATATATATTAGAGAGAGAGGTAGAGAGAGAGGAAGACGTAGAGAGGGGGAGATAGAGGGAGAGAGAGAGAGGTATATATATATATATATATATAGATAGATAGATAGATAGATAGATAGATAGATAGATAGATAGATAGAGAGAGAGAGAGAGAGAGAGAGAGAGAGAGAGGAAGAGTGAGAGAGAGAGAGATATGTAGAGAGAGAGATGCAGAGAGAAAGAGAGAGAAAGAGTGAGAGAGAAATAGAGAGAGAGAGAGAGAGAGAGAGAGAGAGAGAGAGAGAGAGAGAGAGAGAGAGAGAGAGAGAGAGAGAGAGAGAGAGAGAGAGAGAGAGAAAGAGATAGGAAGAGAGAGAAAGAGAGAGAAAGAGAGAGAGAGAGAGAGAAAGAGAGAGAGGTAAAAAGAGAGAGGGGGAGAGACAAGTATAGAGAGACTTGACTTGACTTGATATAGTTTATTCGCAGAACAGTTTACATGCCCTGCAAAAAGCCAGGGTAAGATGTCAAGCATCTATCCAAACTGGCTAAGCTTCTATTGCGTAAAGGGCTTAGTCAAGCACAAATCTTACATACCTGAGGGGCTGCATTATACTGGTTAACATATATACATGTTTTATCTGGTAGGTAAAAAAAACACTTTTATATCATTGATCATGATAAAGACAAACCAATGTCTATAGTAAAATTAATATATGGTGAACATTAAAATATCCACACAATAACAAAGCATCATTATGTATCATATTGTCAGGAGGTTTAGGTACCTCTTCACTATCATGCGGATTATATACATTAACAATAATGATAGTTTTGCCATCAAGAAATAATTTAACACCGAGATATTCAGCACATGTGTCACGTTTGTCATCGATCACTTTGGATGGTATGGAGTTCTTAATATATATGCCAAGCCCTCTTGTAGAGGGATTAGCCATATTAGGTTTGTCATAATAAGTGTATCCCGCAATTTTTGCATAGCGAGCACTAGTTCTGACTTCTTGAAGGCAACATACACCAACATCCTCAGTGTGAAGATATTAAGAGAGAGTTGCCTTGCGTTTCTGCAAACTGTGAACGTTCCAAGTAATACATTTCAAATAATTACTTGGAGCCATCGGTCGTTATCTGATCATTTCCAAGGTCCATTATCGGATGCAAATCGACGGGCGGTGTGGGCTGTTGTCGCTCCAGGAGGGTGACCATCCTTTCCTGGAATTTAGATTGTTGGACCATTTGCTGTTGCATCATGAACATCATCTGGCCCTGCTGGTTCATCATCAGTTCCATCTGCTTAAGCAGTGTGTGCAGCAGTTCCTTTATTTCGCGGTTAGACTCTTGTTTATCTTGTTGCAACGCGGGCGGTGCTGGGGCTGGAGTTAGAACCGGAAGTAGAGTTGAGGTGGGCACTGGAGACTGCACTAGGGTTGAGTTTGGTGTTGCAGGAGCTGGTGCTCCTGTTGGTGTTGGTGCTGTGGATGGTGCCTGGGCTTTATTTGAAGGGATTACCACATTCTTCTTTGGAAGAGGTGGGAAGGCCTTCACATCAGTAAGGCAAGGAGCTGGGGTGGCGTTCTTGGCAGGAAGGACTTGCTGCTTCTGATGTTTCATTTTCCTATCCTTCGGAAAATATGTACATAATGCAGAATTCGCATT
>BOPN01000290.1:449205-464205 GCA_017312705.2 Penaeus japonicus | reverse complement strand
CATATATCTGTCTGTTTTTCTGTCTATCTATCCATCTATATGTATATGTATATATGTATATATGTATATATGTATATATATATGTATGTATATATATATATATATATATATATATATATATATATATATATATATATATTTACACACACACACACACACACACACACACACACTAACACAGAAACACACACACACACGTACACACACACACACACACACACACACACACACACACACACACACACACACACACACACACACACACACACACACACACACACACACACACACATACATATATATATATATATATATATATATATATATACATACATATATATATATGTATGTATATATATATATATATATATATATATATATATATATATATATATATATATATATGTATAATATATATATATGGGATGCGGTCAGCTGGTCCGAATGTCCAAATATGATGCATCTCGCGACCTGGGGGAGATAATTAAGAGGGAGTCACTAAAATCACATAATCATGGAGATTTAAGTTTTATAATAATTCCTTTCATATAAAAAATGTAACTGTTCACGTACAATTAAGACCTTGATACATGCACACACACACACACACACACACACACACACACACACACAGAAACACGCCCCAGGGGAGGGACTGCCAATTTTATGGGAGTAATTGAGAAGGGATGTCCTCAGTATACTGAGAACTTGTATCGATAAATGACGAAGACCGAAGTGTGCATTAACTCAGTAGACGCATTCTGTTCGAGTGAAATTATTAGGATTGTATTGTGTTTTTTGTATCTAATCACAGTTAATGTAATGATTTTCTTTCATCTACTGCCTCAGTTACTGTCGAGAAGTATAACGAAGAAAATAATCATGACGTTGTTACTTAACTCGCAAAGGGAGGATTATTATGTGACACTGGTGACCATTGTTAAAAGGAGCCGAGACGTCGTACTGTATGTGTCAGGCCAATTTCTAACCATGGATACTTTCTTCTGATCCCCTTCTGTCTCTTTATCTTAACTGTATTGCTTTTAGTACCTTTATGTTTCTTTTATTCCATTTTAGAATGAGATCGCATTTGTTGCCGTCCATGTGTTTTTAATGAAGGCATATTCAATTGTACCCTTTTGAATAAATATATTCGGAATTTACTTGGTGTTCCATATCCAACGGAAGTCGTGATCTTTATAAACATTATTCAACTCTCTCTCTCTGTCTCTCTCTTTCTGTCTCTTTGTCTCTCTCTCTCTCTCTCTTTCTCTCTCCCTCTCTCTCTCTCTCTCTCTCTGCAAAGGTAGCCAGTCAGTCGCGTCAGAGAGCAACAAAAACGAAATTCAAAGCTCCTATTTATGTGTTGGGTTATACAATATCCTTGTGGACTGACGGGCGATATAGCCTTTCTGCCTCTGGCTACTGTCTGAGCAACAGAGGCGAGCAGATTTGCTTCGACCTGACGAAAAACATAGTACTACACCCGGGTTAGCATCCGGCAGGAGTTCGACTCCCGGCCAGGGAGGTATGTTATGCAACTGCAAAACAGAGTTTCAGGTCAAGGTGTGGTGCGCATAGCCTACAATCTGAAAAATCTTTCCGTCAAGAGCATGTTATTTTCGAACCCCCTGTAGTTTCCCATGATTTTTAGAACCCATTAATTATTCCAGCCACTAATATTTCCCGAGTGAGACGATACGGGCATCGTTAATTGAATAAGGTGAGCACATCGTTTGAGTGAATCGCGAGAGAATAACGTAACGGACGCTAGACGTCGGATGTGAAGTGACTGAAGGGTACGTGAATTCACGCACTCGATTGTTTGTTTGTGTCTTAAAAGTCTATGTTATTGAAGTATGATACTATACGGACTGATTACGGTAAATCAAACTCAAGGCAAGATAAAATAATATATAGAATACTGTAATAATCATATGATCATATCATATGCCATTGTTGCTATGTCAGATCACTGAACCACACCTCTGCCCCACTAATTCGAAGGCGGCGGCGCGCTATCAGCCCAACCGCCGCCTCGGCGCAGACACCGATTGGCCTCCAGGTCATGACATCATGCCTCACACTTGCGCCTATGGGGGGGGACGCGGTGAGATAAGCTAAGCAAGGATTTGAGGCTGCATGTAAATGCATACAAGCATTTATGTGTAAGTAGCTATATGTGTTTATATATGTACATATATATATATTTATATATACATATATACACAAATACAACTGTGTGTAAATGTGGATGTGTGCGCGCGCGTGTATTTTTGTAAGGGACATATCATATTTACTAATTGATTGATAGGTTGACGGATAGAAAGGAATCTACTCTTTATTTACGGGTTCTAAGATAAGGATTAATCATGGTTTATTTAGTGACAAACAGATAACACATTTACAAAATACACGAAATGGGTTGACGCGTAACGGAAACGGCCACATGCCTTAACGATTTGCTGGAATGAGCTTATTTACTGACTTGAGTTCGCTTGTTTTTTATATGAAGTTCCCATGGTTCTGCCTGCGTTATTAAGAGTGGGCTACCTATCAAATACATTTATTTCCCACGAAAATGGCCTGAAATCTTCTTGACTGGCTGCAATGCTTATATATGGATTGCGCTTTGCAAGCTTGTAAATATCGCAGAAGAATCATAAACTACCACACGCAAACACATTTTATGTTGTAACTTATGTCGTCGTTGCTTGATTTAACAGAATAACATTTACATCGCGCACACAGTCTATATTCAGTGTGACTTTTAGAATCGGCTCTGCTTCCCCCGTGATTTGGTTCAATGCCGTTGCCATTATTTCGCTCATTCTGTGGTTACACCATGTTGCTGTTGTTACTGCAATAAGGATAATGGTTTTTATAGAACTAATAGTAACGATGGTGATAATAATGTTGATGTTATCAATTTATTCTTCGTTTTCTTCTTCTTCCTCTCCCTCCTCTTCTTATTGTACTTGTTCTTCTTATCATTATTCTCATTCATCCACCTCTTCTTCCTCCTTTTCCTTTTTTCTTCTTCTCCCCCTCTACCACCTTCTCCTCTTCTCCATCTTCTCCTTCATCCACCTATTTCTCCTCCTCTTCCATATTTCTTCCTCCTCTTCTCATTATTTCATCCCTTCTTCCTCTTTTTCCTCCTCCTCTTTCCCCTAAATCATTATCGTTGACCGCAAAGAACGGTGGAGGACGTGGCAACATCCTCCCTCGGATGATGATAATGAAAATGATGTTGATAACAATGCTATCAACGGCAACATTCTTGAGTAAGCTAGGTGATTGTGAGAAGTACTGTGATAAGAACAATAGAAATATTAATAGCATGAATAATGGTATGAATAAAGATAGTACTAATAACAACAATAATTATGATAATAACAATGAAACTATTGATAACAAATATATAGACATTGATGTAATGTTGATAATGATAAAGTTGATGGTGTGAATGATAGTAGTAATAATTATCATAATAATAACGATATGATGGTAATCCTGATTAAAAAAACATGTTGATAATAATGCCAATTAAACAATAATGATGATGGTAACATAGGTTATAGGCTGATAACCATGTATCAATTGGAAATAACATTTGATATTGACGATGTAGTCAGGTAATAATGCCAATTATGACTGTGATCAGGATCGTCATAATGACACTCATGGTAAGGATAATGATACCATTATTAATTATTACATCATATTAGTAACGGTGGTAATAATTTGATGTTAGAGATGAAGATTTAAATGATCACAATAATAATGACGATGATGATAATGGTAATAATTATACTACTACTAATGACAATATTTATGATGATAATGATAATAACAACAACAATGATAATTGCAATAATGATAGTAACAATAATGGCAATGATAGTGATAATCATAAAAATAATGATGGTGCCGATAATGGTAATGCTGATGATGAAAATTGTAGTAGTGCTATTTATAACAATAATGATAATAATGGTAATAATGATAGAGAAACAATAGTGACAGGTATGATAACAACGACAACAATAATGATGATAATAACAATGATAGTGATGTGATGGTGATAACAATGATATTGATACTAATAGCAATAGTTAATGCATAAGGATGATAATTATAGCAAGGCTAATGATAATATTGCTGACAATGATAATGGTAATGATGACGATGATCATAATTATAATAATGAAAATGATAATACTACTAACAATGGTAATGATAACATTAATACTAATAACAATTATGATAATAATAATGATGGTAGTATTAATAATAAGAAAAAAACAATGATAATAGCAGTAATAATATCAATATGAATCATGACGATGATTATGATAATTATTATGATAATGATAAGAGAGATAATGGTAATGATAATAATAATAATGATAATGATAACAACAATAACAATAAGAATAAGGATGATAATGATAACGGTGATAATAATCATGGTAATCATAATAATAATAACACAAATTATAATGTCAATATTGATCATAATGATAATAAAAACGATGATAAAAATGGTCTTAATCATAATCATAATGATGATAATAATAAATAATCATAGCAATACCAACAGCAACAGCGATAATGATAATGATAATAATGATAATGAGGATGATGATTATAATGACAGTAATAATAATGATGATAATAATGAAAACAATAATAATAATAATAATAATAGTAATGTCAGTAATAATAATAATAATAATAATAGTAGGAGTAATCATAATAATTATCATCATAATAATAGGAAGATAATAAAAGTGATGATAATAACAATAATGATCATAATGATTATGATAAAACTAATAGTAATGATCGTAATAATAATGATAATAATAATGATACAAATAGCAACAACAACAACACAATAACAATCATCACAATGATGATAATAGGAGTACACGCCAGAATCCCCCGACCGCCCAGAGGGGAGATTCTTCAAACGAACCCTGGGACCCCGTGCTTGCGGCAACCCTAGTTAACCTGACAGGCTGCCGTGGTCCTACCAGACCTGAGATGTAAGGTAGGGTCCCTACTTGCAAATGAGAACACCAAGAAGTGTTATGCATTCAAGAAAGCCCTTGCTAGCTGCATCATCTCAGCCAGTTGATAACTGGCATAAGCAACACAGACTGAAGCATGCTTCGTCTTCTTGAGCTGGACGGAGTGTGCTGAGACTCAAGGCCGCGTCCTTGCCGGCAGCGATTGGCTGCGACCGGGATGCAGCGAGTAGCCATTTGACGCGTCCAATTGTCCATTGTGGCAGCGAGCGAGGGCCAACGCCAGAAGAGTTAACAATTAATATTTCTTGTTTGAACCACTCGCGTTAAGCCGCGTCCAAACTGGCGGCGAGCGGGCAGGCAGGAGAGAAAGGCTGGTGTTCGCTCGTGTCCTCACATAATATACTTTTTGTGGGTCAAATGAATAACTTTTTCATTTTTTCAACGTTTTCACTGAGGAAACGCCTGAGCCAAGAGATTCAACCGAGAAAAGTTCACGGATTATCTCTTCCCTCGTCTGCCACACTCGCTCGATCTACATTGCGCTTGAAGCGTAGACTAAATGTCGTGCCAAATCGACGGTGTCTATATGGCGTGTATTTTTCAAATAAAATTTGAAACTTCAGATCTGGGTTCATGCAATGTACATGTGGATTAAACTAATAGGGGTGGGAGAGGATTCCTGTCGTAGGTGTCCGAGAAAATTGATTGATTGCAACAGCTTTTATTCGAGAAATGTGTGTTGGATAGGTTCAGCCTCACCTGGTTGGATGGGGCAAGGACAGTTATTCAAATACATGAATAACACTGTTCTTATGAGCCAAAACACCTTCGACGTCGAAGATGTCATGGTCGACACCATCACCTCCCTTTCAGGATGCTCTCTTCCCACTTCGGTACAAACAGCGGTGCAAAAAGGGTCGACCATTCACAGCGTCGAATGGAGGGCCTACAACAATGCGCAAGGCCTTAAATCTATTGTTTTCTTGATTCGTCTTGGATCATACTGGAGCAAACGCAAATCACATGTCAAGATGATGCGAGGCTAGCTATTTATAGAAAAAAATATGTAGTGCGACACTTCTAACTGTGTGTGAGAATCTATGTGTTCATATTGGCCTCCCAATCCCTCTGTAATGTTGAATTTACATTCAGATACTCTATGTCCCGATATTGCCTTCCAATACGTAGTGTTCACCAGTATCATGATGGCGTCTGTATTCCATACATCATATGTTTTGAAACATCGGGGGATATTCTTCATGTGTGTGATTCTGTACTACAAAGGATTCGGTTTTCCCAATCGGGAGATTCGTCATATAATCCACTCATGATAGGAAATAAATGATGATAATGATAATGATGATAATAATTATAAAAATAATAATTATAGTAATGATAATAATGATAATTATAATAATAATAATCATGTTGATAAAGATTATGATAATAATGATTATAAAAGTAATGATAATGATGGCAATGGTAATAATAATGATAACAACAATAATGATGATAAAATGACAATGATGAAAATAAGAATAATGGCATGATGATAATGATAATAATCATTTTTAAAAAATGATGACAATAGTAATGATAAAAATGATAATAGTAATAATAACACTCATGATAATGATATTAATGATGATGATAATGATGATAATAAAGATAATGATAAGGATGATGATAGTGACAATAGTAATGATAAGGCTAATAATGATAATAATAATGATCATAATGATGATAACAAAGATTATAAAATAATCATAGTATTAATGACAGAAGTAGCAGTAATAGTAATGACGATATTACTAGTACTTTTAATGATGATATAAAGTATAATGATAATGAAGTTAATAATGATGATATTGATAATAATGATAATAATGATGATATTGATGATAATGATAATAATGATAATAATGATGATATTGATAATAATGATAATAATGATAATAATGATAATAATGATGATATTGATAATAATGATGATATTGATAATAATGATAATAATGATGATATTGATAATAATGATAATAATGATGATATTGATAATGATGATAATAATGATGATATTGATAATAATGGTAATAATGATGATATTGATGATAATGATAATAATGATGATATTGAAAATAATGATACTAATAATGATACTAATAGTGATATTGGTAATGATAATGATAATAACAAAATGATAATGATAATAATAATAATAATGATAATAATAACAACAGTAATGATAATTACAATTATGATAATAATGGTGATGATAATGAAAATAATAACAATGATAATAGTAAAAACAATGATAAATTAAAGATAATAATAATAATGATAATAATGATAGTACCAATAATGATAATAATGATGAAAATGATATAATGATAATGATAACAATAATAATAATAATAATAATAATAATAATAATAATAATAATAATAAAATAATTATAAGAATGATAGAATAATCATAATAATGATAATAATAATAATGATAATAATAATAATGATGATAATAATAATAGTAATAATAATAATAATAATAATAATAATTATAATGATAATAATAATAATAATAATGATAATAATAATAATAATAATAATAATAATAATAAAAATAATAATAACAATAAGATCAAGAACAACAGTAATATCAACGACAATATTAATGAGATTGATAGTAAAAGTGATAGGAATACACTATATGATACAGAAAAATGATAAGTGTGTAAATTGTGATTATGAAAAAGTTCTGACGAAACAAATAGTCCTTATACGTATGGCCTCTTCAACATTCAAAATATCGGTGGGAAAAATAGTTATCGTACATCTAAAAACTTTGCAAAGGTGCCAAAGTTTATGAAAAAAGGAACTTGATTTTAGAATTTTGTCAACATTTGAAATTATTTTCATTATATGGTATACAATATAGCTTATATATATATCATTATAAAATAATTGTAGCTCTGAAAGGCTAGAAATTCTATACAGGTGAGCCTTTTCGTGGGATTTGGCACAGCAGCGTTTGTTGTGGTGCGCGGCCGCGGCGACGGCGCATGCGCGGCGGCGGCGGGACGTTGCGGTTCAAATCGCAGCGCGACTCGCAGGGAGAGACACGGACGAGATTAACTTGAAAATAGTGTTCCCATCATGGCTGATCCTTTCGTTCAGGTGAGTGAACCCAGCTCAAGTTAAGGACTGGCCGACAAAGCCACGGGATTTCGTTATCTTCGAAACGAGCTGAAGTTCACTTCGAAATACGGAACAACCTCGAGCACGAAACCGAAGTTCAAACGACATACCAGGGATTTAACATTCTTCACTTGTTGTTTTCTCTTTGCGTGTCCTTTTGGGCGAAGATGCGTAGTTCCACGCCCTGGAGCATGGTTAGGAGGGCGAGGGGGGTCGCTGGTGAGAAATTTAGACGTCTATCCCCCAGGCCTCTGAGCCGGAAGCACAACGCAAAGTTTTCATTTTTTAAGGGTATTAAATCGAACTTTGGACATGAAGTTGTAGTCAGACAGAAGAGAGTTTGAAAAGCAATACTCTCAGTGAATCAACACCCTACTGTTGTTAGACTGACAACATTCCTCAGATCTGACTCTGTTGTCAGACACATGAGTCACCTGGTTTAACTGCCTTGTGTTGTCAAGAATGACAGCAGTCACCTTGTCTCCATTATGAAATGTATAATTTTTATGGGTAAATTTTCCGAATAACGCCTCTTTACTAAATACCACAAAAGTATTAATGGATTCCTCTCAACCTCTACTATTCATATATAGTGGATATAATGTGTGATTCCACCCCTTGCCCACAATCTGGGTCCCCCCTTTTTTAAGGCACTTCATGCTTCCTTGTGCTACTTCTGGGCATATAGGTAATTAGATTAGGGTTTTGCATGCAAAATATGTCCTGAAGTATCACAAAGTGCCTTAAGAAAGGGGGGATCTAGGGGGGCCAAAGCCCCTTCTTTGGCTAAAGTTAACTTCAAAATTAGGCAAAGTTAGGTAGGTAATTGGTTTAGGTTTTTTCATATGAAATATGCCCAGAATTCATATTTTACCCCACAATTTCCCTGATCTACTTCATGCCCTCCCCTACTATCGGGACCCAGATTGTGGGGCATAGGGATGGAAATGCGGGTAAAGTCGACTACATATGGATTGTACAAAGTGAGAGGAATCCATCGATACCACGCTTGTAGTATTTAGTGATGCGACGCTATTTGGAAAATTTACCTTTTTTATGCACAGCACCACCCAGCTGATGGTTTTTATAGTGCGTATAGTGCATGCAGCTACCAAAGCAAGTCACCAATGGGGACAGGGACAACACCCCAGAGAATGTTCTGGGGACCATGCCCTGTGTTTTTAAAAATGACTTGTATTTTGGAAGGTATTTACTTTTTTTTTTTTTTTTTCTTTTTTTGTAATTTGATGGTAATGTTTCTCCCCAAATGATTTAGTGTCATGACAATTTTGCTCAGAATTTGGCAAGTTTACTAAGCCCAAAGTTTAACAATTGAGATGTAAAGTACAAATCAAAGAAATATTGTATCAAAATCCTGAGTTTTATAATAACTAGGAATATATTTATATGTGTGTACAGGTGTATACAAAAATTTATGTATGTATACGTGCATATTTATATTTATACACTTAATAGAAATAATATATATATTTTTTATTAAAATTTATAATTTAGTATTTACAAAGATGGTCAGAGAGCCTCGTTCCTGGAGAATTTTTGTGTGCAATTGTCCTGGTTCTTACATTGATCCTTAACCCATTCTCGCCGGGGCCATTCCAGCCTTGCATGGTTGCAATGCCGGGGCTCTTGAGCGCTTAGGCCTAAATCAATTAAATGACTGGCACCATATGGTGCCACCCAGCAAACGGGCCCTTGAATGAGCGGTACCGTAGTGTATCACCCGTCCAGAGAGGGTTAAAAGCACCTGTTCTGATAGAATAGTTCTTTGAGCTGTATTTTGTACCTGAATTGTTGCACTTAGTTTGACATGTCTCAAAAGAGAGAAAAGAATATAAAAGTTGAAAATATCAAGTATTTGTAGGGTAAGTATCCCAAATTGAGGGAAAATGTGGCACAAAAATATTTTGCATAAAGGGTTAGATGCTCCATATTCCTTTATAATGCCCTATCATCCATCCTCAGTGAGCAGTCTGGGCTAATCAATTTAGTGGAGATTTGGATTGGGTGACATTCCTGATGTCAGCATTTAGGTATGAAGCTCAATCCATCTTAGATCAATATTGGAAATGACTAAGAGTGGCATAACATCAATTGCTGTGGCCTTTATGCTTTAGTGAAATGCCAACAAACCACACATTTCCTGGTTAGATAGAGCTTGTAGACCTCCCTGTTCATTTACCATCAAATATGGAGCTGCTGAAGTTCTGTCTTGCCAGAATAAGTGATGGAGGTCAACAGGCACAGAGGTGCCGTGATTGGTAAATAGCATTCTGTTTGTTATCGTGGTGGTGACCATCAGTTGACACTGCCAACTCTTGCAAAACCTCAATATGATCTTACAGGGGTTATAGGGGGTAGACCCCCTAGAAGTCATATCTGAGTTGTATTTGTATGTTGTTGGTGACTGCAGACTAAAACTAGTTTATCTGGATGGTAGACATCAAATGAAATGTAAAAATACCACTTTGCATTTGCTTTAGTCTTTATAATTTCTATGAATTAACAGTATGTAATTGTTTGCAGAGAATGATGGCAAGAAGCCAGGCTCGCAGAGCTGGTCTTAACAAAAACTTAGGGGATGTCACCAACAAAGAGAATGTTTCAATGTCGGGAAACACAAGAAGTCGTCTCAAGCAAATAAATTCCATGTATTCAGGTGAGTCTTTTAATTTGATTGAACAAGCAGGAATGAAAGTACAGAAATCATTAAAAATTTAACGTGGTTTTCTTTGAGTGACTTTTCATAGTCTATATGTATCTAGAAGTTTGTTCTTGACCCCTTAACGGCAGATGACATGAAATCATGTCTTGGCTCGGTTGGTCTTCCCACTGGGATGCAACATCCCACCATGGCTTAATATATGGCCATCATGCTGGGTGATCAGGTGTGTAGTGGCTGGCTGCCGGCTCAGAGGATGCTTGTGGCATTAGCCCTGCACATTTTGAAATACTCCGGCATTATGTCCAGGTGGAACCAAAACTGGCCTCTCTTTAATGGGTCGAGAGCAGGAGTATGCATACATTTACCTATATATGTGTGTGCACTTAACCTCAGTCACACAGAATCAATTGCAAATCAATATGGTAAATATATGGATGCTGTTCATCCAAATCAAACCTTACTGTGATTTGGAAGATCTGTAATCTGAACCCTTCCACAAGGGCATGTTGCTGTTGCTTCAAACTTTTTACCAGATCAGTTACCTTCTTTTGCAATTGGTTTGCTTGGTTTGAAAGTGCCGTTTCAAATTGTATTCCTTGAATGCAGCAACTGTTTCATGACAAATCAAACATACAGCTTTAACTTCAACATCAGTAAAGAAATACCTGTCAGTCCACTCTTTGTTAACCCATTAACGACAGGTGACGTGTTTTTTTGTCATACATGACGCTGGAGCTCTTGCCTGACAATGGGTGTCATGACATTCAGGGATTTTGGATCACTATGTTATTTTATTGTGTCATGAGTAATGAGTGAGTGATGTTGACAGATTGTTATTTTATTGTGCTATGAATAATGAGTGAGTGATGTTGACAGTTGCAGTCATAATTATAATAATTGCCATAATATTAAGCAAAATGGATTTCAACTCATATCCAAAACCTAGACCACTTTCTTCTAGCACCAGCAGGAGAGAGAGCCTTGAATGGCACCCATCTACGGTCTCTAGCAAGCACTATCTCTATAGAGTGATGACACATAGCAAGTTGCCAACCTCTTGCTCTAAAGTACCGCAGATGAAATATGTGCAGGCTGAACGAGAGGAGGAAGGTGACTCACACCATGCCCAATGCCTACAATGTGCCCCTGTGCCAGTAGGGATGCCTTTTATTGTGGCACTCACTGTCAAAAGCACAAGTTTCTATCCTCTTCCCTACCTCTTTATTTTGGATGGTTATAAGTTTCATGTTAGTTCGTGACAGCACACAAATATGAAAAAATAAAGTTGCTTTTTATCCTCCCCTAAAACAGCAATACTTCTATCACGTTGATTATAAAGAAAAAAAATGAGTTGATATGGACCCTGAATTACAATTTTAGTCGACTGAAAAATTGATGGAGCTTGTGATATGACAGATCTAAATTTCTAAAAACAGTAAAACAAAAAACAACAACAAAAAACACAAAAATAGCTCCAGCTCTACAATGAGTGACTAAAAGGGAGTGGGAAAAATTAAAGTATATTGCAGAAGCTGCCTTGCTCAGAAATAAAACTCATCCTGGAGCCTGTGTAAACAAATGTATCCCCCGTTGACAACGGGTTAAACACAGCGCATTTGTCTTCAACTTTTTGAATTTTAGTTAGTTTAGAAAAATTTAATTTTGGGTAAAATTTGTAAAATACTAAAGGTGAGGATGAAATAAAATGCCTCCTTTGCATCTACCAGGACACTGAAATGGTTCAAATGAAAGACAATAAAATCATTGATGCACTAATAAAGTTGCCAAATTAGCCAATCATGGGTAAAGTGTTAATATTCATAATTCTTAGGGTTGCGTGGTGCCTTCTCTTCCAAATTTCCAACATTTGGCATGTGGCCCCTGGGTTGTATTTTGCCCACACCTGCTATAACTGTTTGTATTTAATTTTCAATTGCAGATGAAGGTCAGCCATCAGAGCCAGCAATGCCCCTGCAGCCAGCTAATAGTGAAACAGAGTATAAGATGCCAAAGAAGCAAAGCAGCCCAAGGAAGCCTTCCTCATCAAGCCTTGACCTGGGTGGAGATGGAGCTGATTATCCCACCCCTAGCACAGAGTCTGCAAGCGAGGGACCTTTGTCTCCTCCTCGTAGGACCGGGCTAACGGCTCTTGCCAGGAGATGTCAGCAGTTGAGGGAGTGGGAGGATGACTACACATATCATTCTACCAATCATGGCTCTCAGGTAGTGGTAGAGGGTAGCCCTGCTTTCTCTGCTTCACAAGTGCATGGCCAAAATAAGAATATGCATGATCCTAATCCATGTAGAAAGGGAGCAGTTCATGCAGCCAAATCCCAAGCAGTGGGTTGCACTGTATCATCCAGTGGTTTGCAGAGTCCTGTTTGCTCTAGTGATGTGGCAGCTAACTTAGACACAGTGCCCAAATACTTCTTTGGTGATGGTCCTGCAGGTATGGTTCAGGGTAATGGTGGTGGGTCTCAGGCTGTCTCTGCTGCCTTGAGCATGACACCTTCCAGCAACATTACATCATCTCAGTCCAAGCATGCATCTAAGTCAGAGCTGTCAAGAGCCAAGCAAGCCTTTTCACAGACCGAGAGCCCCGCCTCTCCCACCAAAAAACTAAATTGGGACAGAGGCCTCCTTAATTCTCTGGTAAGTGCTTCACATTAAAGTAGGAAGGTTGCTCATTGAGATTTGATTGACAGTAGATGTAAAATGGTATTGGAAAACATATTCAGCATGATTTTTATGCATGTTTACTAATATTAAGCCATAGTACTTTAGTGCATGCTTAACTTAGTAACTCTTTCCAGGAAACAGTAAATGATGACTTGCAAAGCATATTGGTATGTACTTGATATTATTTTTTTTATATTTTAAAGCAAAGCCTTAGCCTGATTTAGTTCTTGAAATGAAAAAAAATATTGATTACATTTATAGAGGATGGAAAAGCAATGAGTGAAATGTGGTGTGTACGTGCGTGCATGCATGCATGCATGCATACATACATACATACATACATACATACATACACACACATGTACGTATACATACCACATAACACATACCTCATACCTCATACCTCATACACATACACATACATACACATAAGATGTATATGTTTTTTATGAATGATTCTAAAACTCGGGTATCCAACAGGAAGCACAAGGTTTCACTCCAACTGAGTCTCGGTCTCGCCTTTACTATGATTTCAAGAAAGAAGAGAAGGTGAAGAGAGACCTTTCTCCTCCAAAGAAGCAAGTGCAGAAGACACAGGACGGTGTAGGTTCATCTAGTCCCACCAAGACTAAAGGCATGAGCCTGGCAGACTTGGTGATGAGCAGCAGTCCAACCAAGGTGAGAAGTCCACTAAAGGAAAGCTTAAGCACGACTTCTGCCTGCTTGAATGCAACCAAGTCTGCCACTTCTAGTGTTCCGGCACCGCCTCCTCTTCCGCCTGTTGTTGTATCGTGTCTTCCCAAAAGTCCGTGTTCTAGCCCTGCCAAGCAGTTTTCTTGTGTGTCCAGCCCAAGGCAGAACTCCAGGAAGGTATGATTTTTTTACAGAAGAAAGTTGTTTTATATAATAATTCTGTAGTGCCAAGCCTTGATTTTAGCAATAACCAAAATTAAGAGGCTTTTTTGCTTCGTAAGCATCATGTCTCATCACATTGGATGATGCATCATTTTGTTTTCTCATTTTCACATTTGTATTTAGTGGCTACCTTGTGGGATATATGTTTTTGAAAATAGTGTCTCAAATCTTTCATTATTCAGCCTTTGCTTATATCACAAGTTGTTAATGGGAACTATGATCCAGAAACAATTACCCTTTACCTTTACTTTCTGAGTTTAAGAAAGTTTACTTTTTTGTGAAGATTAATTTGATATCTAGCTGATTTGGTATGATATCTAAAGAAGAAATGACTAATAGGCCTTATTGTTTAATGGGTTCTTGTGTATTTATGTCAGGTCAACAGTTTGGCAAACTACCCTGTCTTTGTAATAACATGACAAATTAGATATAAACTTGTTTGCCCGGTGTTTGTGTTATGCATCAGTAGGTCTTACAGAAATAGAAGATT
>BOPN01000290.1:434205-444205 GCA_017312705.2 Penaeus japonicus | reverse complement strand
AGGTGGTATTGTGATATGGGAATGTAAGTTATAGATCAGTAACTTTAGAACAGTGAATTGCAGATAGTAAGTTCTCTGATGCACATAGGCTGTTACTCTTGATGTGACTGCTAATATTGCATAGAAAATATAGGAATGATTTTCAATTGCTTTTATCCCTCAAACTGAGATGTCCCTCATGTGAGGTCAGATTAGTAGACTTAGACATAATTGACATGACAAAGTTTAATTTAAATATGATGTATATATGAAAAATAATGTGGTCTACCAACATCTGGTGTGACAAGACGAGTGAAATGAAAAATTGAAAACAAGGGTAGAATGATTGATGATATTGACACTTATGCACGTACACACACACATGCGTTCAATATGCATACCTTTATGTGTATATGGATATATATAGGTGTTTATGTGTATACACAAATTATATTTGATTCATATAATCTACACTTGCAGAACTGATAGTCCTAATACCTTGGAATCATACTCACCCAGTATGTTATGTCCTTTTATGGTTGCAAATATGTGTATACTGTATGAATGTATACTTGTGTAGATTCTTGTGCCTTTTACACAGTCTATTTTTGTGATAATGTGTTGATTTGATAATATCTATGCTATTCATACTATTAAAAAGGACAACATACATAATCTGAACGCTCTATATCTCATTTATTTTTCAGTATTTGGAATTTTATACTCTACAAGATAAACTGTGTCTTAAAATACAAAAGTCAATTTTTGTTGTTGTTGCTTTACCCCCCTTAGAGAAAGATTTCCGACTCTAGCTGCAGTTTAAGGGGCTTAAAAACTTTGAAGCTAACCAAGGGGGCTATTGTGAAAACATACCTTGTTGCAGAGAGATCAAGAGACCCAGAGGAATCTGAGACAGAGTATGCCGAGAGTGAGGAATCCTATGCTGAATCCACAACATCAGAGGACACCTGCATCAGGTCAGCCCCAGCAGGACCTCCCAAGCCTCCCCGACTCTACCTAGAGTCTTCGTCTTCAACCTCCTCCGGACCCTTCACATCACCCAAGGTTCCTCTGTCACCTGCCAAAGATATCCCAGGGGGATATCGCTGCTCTCCCCCCACCAGGCTCAACTCAACTGAGATTGAGGGTAAGAATTTAAACAAAGTATCATTTGAAAGAAAACATGTGAAAAATGGCTTCATAGGAAAGTGGAGCGGCAGCAACCTTAGTGTCTGCAGGTTGATCAGTGACTGTAGGGTCCTGAAGGCTTTAAGAACTATCTGCACACTAGTGGATTTGCCCTGTTTTGTCTACTTTAGTTTTCTTTTTATGTGGGAATATGTTAGCCCTTACATGGCAGGTATTTTTTTCACTGCATTTTTTTGTTCAAAAGAATCTAGTTATTTCTTCAATTATGTATGTAGGGCATTTTAACAAATGCTAATTAGTATCACATTGCTAATTTATCATAATTAGACCTGCATATCATAACCATCAAACTTCCCCATCAAAAATGACATATATCTATAACTTATTGAATAAACTAAAATACAACCTGGTCATTTCAGAAGTGCCTGTGTCCCCTAAGAAGGAGTATGTCCCACGGATCAAGCCAGGCTGCCTCTTCCCATCTCTGTCAGATATTGAGTCTCAGTCGGAGGCTGTGGACAGCCAAGATGAAGAGGATTTTGCAGATTCAAGGTACATCCTCAAAGCTGTATACACACACACACACACACACACACACACACACACACACACACACACACACACACACACACACACACACACACACACACACACACACACACACACACACACATACACACACATATGTATTTATGCATATAAATATATGTATGTATATATATATATATATATATATATATATATATATATATATATATATATATATATTTATATATTTATGAATATGAATATAGATATAAATATGAATATGAATATGAATAGAAACATAAACATGAAATATAAACATAAATATAAACATAAACATAAACATAAACATAAACATAAACATAAACATAAACATAAACATAAACATAAACATAAACATAAACATAAACATAAACATAAACATAAATATATATATATAAATATATATATATATATATATATATATATATATATATATATATATATATATATATATATATATATATATATATATATATATATATATATATATAAATATATATATATATATATATATATATATATATATATATATATATGTATATATATGTATATGTATATATATATATATGTATATGTATATATGTATATGTATATATATATATATATACATACATATATATATAATGTATATATATGTATATATTATATTATATATTCATGTTATATATTATATATTATTTATTATATATTGTTCATTGTCTTTGTTCCTTTATCATTACCATATTTATGATTGTTGTAATAATATTGTTACTGTTACTAATATTATTATTATTATTATTAATGTTTTGATTATTATTGTTGTTATTTTTTTTTTTTAGTTTTATCAGTTTAATGTGATTACTTTTATTACTATTTTTACTATGATTAGAGTCAATTCTATTATTACTAGAATTAATATTATTTATTATGATTATCATCATCATTATTGTTTTTGTAATTATTTTTGCCATTATATTATAAAGTGGCATGGGAGCATATATGGCATTTCATAGAGTGTGTGATTACAGCTTTGCAGAGAGCATATTGACCTGCACTTCCATGGAGAGCCTTGGACAGAAGATACAACAGGCTGCACACACTGGCATCACCAAGCAGTTGTCCACCATTGCTGAAAGAACAGAAATCAACAACTCTCATGTACGTTTTTGTGTTTTTCACAAAAGAATCGACTTCATATCTTCCGTTGATATTATTACATAATAGTGGTAAAATGTGTATCCTCATGCTTTAAGATATTCCTGGTTGTTCTATTACAGTATGACTATGAAACTGGCATGTCAGCAAGCACAATGGAGGCAGTTGCTGCCATTGATGACGCCATAGATGAAGCCCTGGATGATGAGCCAACCCCCCCAAAGAGGCTACGTCCCCAGGAGGAAATGGTAAGAGGACCTTTTGGCTGTACTTGAGCTACGTACCTCTAGCTGTAGATTTTGTCATTCCTGACTTTGTTAGAATTTGTGTTTGAAACTGCCTAGTTACTGGATATTCATGTTGCATCAAGGTAGATCTGTAAAGGATATCATATGCTAAACATATTTTGATCATATAAGAAAAAAATTGGAATGCTAATGTCAGTATTTAATTATATTTTTTCTAATCATTTTCTCTTAGCTAACAAGTACTTACAAAACCCCAAGGCTGAATCATGACTCCCCAAGTGAGGACTGTGAAAATACCCTTGCTCACAGCCTATCCATGTATCGCAAACAGAAACCGGTAAGTTTATTATTTTCACTTTGATATGCGATCTTTTTCCTTGTTTGTCAGGAAAGTTTGTTAGACAAAGGATGTAGTCTAATCTTGTAGCAATAAGGCTCTCCAATCCATAGTAAAAATGAGGATGGAAGATGAATATTACACAACCTTAGATTGCCCAAAAGAGGCACATGAATCCATAATCCCTTCATAATGCAGGTTTACACAACATTTATGGAACTTCAATCATGTAAGGTTTAGATACTTAACCCATTCACGCCGGGGCAGTTCCGGCTTTGCGCGGTCGCAATACCGGGGTTCTCGAACGCATAAGCCTAACGCCTCGAGATTCTCGGGCGCACAAGCCGCAAGCCTCGGTTGCCCGCTCGCTCTACCCGAGAGCGCGGCTTCCCCTCATAGCGTGTCCAGGGCGTCTGACGCGAAAACCACAATACGTGCTATCACGTCAACTGGCGTGAATGGGTTAACCAAGGAAATTTTAGGAATTTAACTTTAGTGTTATGATATACAATTTCTTTCTTTATATTTATTTTTTATTTATTTATTTAATTTTTTAAATGATTATATTGTCAGTCAAATAATGACATGCTAAATGTGTAATAGGTATTTTCTTTACTTATCTGTTAATGTACCTTTCTTCTCCAAAGCTTAGACCTTATCACAATATGTTGTGAGACTTCAAATGAGTATATTATTTACTGTGCTTACGTACATATTTCAAATGCACAAGCCTAATACCTAGGATTATTTGCCTGCTCTGGCTGTGGCCAAGCCCTACGTACCCGATCACCTGGCACGCCGGCCAGAAGGAGAGCCATGACAAAATATCCCTGGCGGGTGGTACTGCCACCACTGGATGTGATATCTTGTCATCTGATGTTAACGGGTTAATTTTGTTCATTATTTCTAAGGAAATCCTCTTGATTACGATTTTTATTTCTTAAACAAATCGCACCGTACAAAATTACAACCAAATAAAGAAATAGGGTCATGTTTGAGGGTTGGTTAGACACCCCTGCACAAAATTTCTGGTACTAATGTGGTAATCCCCAACTGTGTCGCTGTTGCAAAGTCTTGAATAGTTGGGGCTCATATAGCAGCTCCTGCTTTTGTATTCAATGATATGGCTGTTGGTGTCACAATCATCATACCTCTTTGTTAGTGCAGGAGATTTAACAGAACTAGAAATTTTGATATAGTGTATGTTCATTCTAAATTATGTTGTGTCTTGGAAAAGGATCATCATGATCTCCAAACAAACAAACAAAGAGTGTTAGAAAGTTACATTTCTTCAGGTGTTATGCAGTTGTTTTATGATATGATTATGTTTAATAGGAAGTGACGTACACACCAGTAAGGCAGATAGTTCGCCGGCCTGACCTAAGGTCTCCAACGCCAGAGCCAGCAGTGAGTCCATCTGTCACTGTCAGCGCACGGATCAGGGAGCTACAGGAGGAGGTGAGATTCAAGCGACAAACACATACATCAATTTGTTTCACAAAATGCAAATACATAGAAAATGCATGCTCTTGCGCATATTATGCATATTTGTTTATCTTTTTTCATTCACCCATTCGCCTACTTCCACTTATGCCAGGAAGATAACAAGCGCATGATGCTTCGTTATAGGGTGTTTTCCACATTTGATTTTATGATAGTTTTTTGACTTAGATCTTTTTATTCAATGTCAACCAGCATGAATGGATTAATTAATTTATGTGTCCCTCAGTTTTAACTTCTGACATTTTTAACTGCTAATGGCTATCACTTTGCAGGTGGAAGAACAGCAGCGTGTAATATCACAGGCATCCAATGCCATCACAGTTGTTCTACAGCGTGTGGAACAGCAAGGCACTCCACAGCATGTTGAGGCTGAGAAGCTGCTGCTGTTAGCCAGTCAGAAAAGGCAAACTGCACTCAATGAGATCCAGGTTGGAAACAGTCCCTCTCCTTTGAGCATTTTTGTTAGTGTGTAGAGGTCCTTCCTTTACATAATATTTTGAAGTATCTTTTCCCTGCAAGAACAAGGTTCTTTGATGGATGAGTTCTATTTTTCTAGGTCATAAGAGCTAAAGCACGATAGCTGTCATGGCTGTTTGCATATTTATGGTGATTCTTAAGTACAGAGTATATGATAAATATGCATAATGAAAATGGATGGATCATGACTTTGGATGTATATTGAAGAGTTTCGTAAATTTTACTTGCCACAACCAGAGACTGAAGACTGAGGGTGCCATGGCTCAGCGCAGTTGGCCAGGGGATGAGGATTGCTGCCAGGGCTCCATCAGTATCTCCAAGATATCGGTTCCTCTCAAGCAGGACTTTATCAAGAAGGGAATCAGTGGTCTGTTATACTGTTCAACTTCTCCCTGTATTGCATATAATGTGATATGGTTAAGTTTGCATATACGTGTATAAATAGTTCATTCACTATATATTAATCACAGTATTTATCAACATTATTGTTAGTATTAGCAGTATCTGTGTTTCTGATACTACTCAATTATTAAAAGGAATTATTTGAAAATCATATCTTTTCAGGTGACACCATTTATCACCTGATGGTTCTGGTGAAGCACCGTGACCAGGTCATATCCTCACAATTGCTGACGACACCTGAGTGTGTCGTTGATGGCTCTGTCACTTTTCCTAACCTAATGTCCTTGCATCATCTCACCTCTGACTTCAACATTGCGCTGGAGGTCTATGCCCTGAGCACAATTCAGCAACGCAACCTCAGCATCAAGAAGGTGAGCACAGATTCTGGTGTGGAAAGAGAGATGAATATGTTTCATATTTTTCCTCTGCTTTGTATGATTAAGAGATAACTGTACCTTTATAGATATTCTGTAACTTATTAGATTTTGTTCCTGAAAGCATTTTGTGAACTAGGAATAGGCGAGCTAACTGGCCGTCAGGACGGGAAATCTCTGATGCTGTCAGCACTGACTAAAAATTAGAGGGACACGGAAAATGTTTTCTCTGCCCTCCTGGCAGCACAGACTTTCCCTAAAATCCATCACAAAACAAGGGTTTACTCTGACTTTGAAAACTGTAGCTATGACTAGTGCTGTTACAAACATAATAATTAATGTCTGTTAGTGTGCTGCAATTGTGACCAGTTTCTCATGTTATGTCATGCATTTTGATGCCTGTCATTTAAGGCCTAATCAGGACCATCATGAGCATCATGACTATGTGCAGTTGGTTGATATAAAAGTAGGGTGTTATAATTGAAATTATTTAATGTAGTTATTTCTTGTGTTTGAGTGAAACTGTTAGGCAAAAACACATAAAGGGAATGGGGGAAGGGAAAGCTTAGGGGTTTAACTGAATGAAATATATTGTACTATTTCACACTCACTCTTTTCCACCCACAATATAAAAAAGTAGCAATCATAACTAAATGATTGGCTCAGGAAGAAGGCCTCTAAGGAGAATATGGGGATAGTATGGTGGGTTTGACTGGAGAAACCAACTGCGTGAGGAATCTGATTGGACACTACATGCATGTGAAAAAGTTGTGGGGATAACAGCCAACCAGTTTCTAACAATAGTATAGTAAATGTATGTACTGGACAAAATGATAGAGAACATGCACTACAGATGGGTACATGTATATTTATATTTTTCTTCACTTCTGAACCATTTCTGTATGCAGGAACAAAGCCGCATGAAGCTAACTCCACTGAAGAGGCTGCAGAAGAATGACTCTCGTCTAGCATCGCCTTCTGTGCAGTCTCCTGGGGGGCCCTTTGCTGTCCGCAGCTCCTCCTTCCAGCTTGTTGGCTTCACTCACCTGAACATTTCTACTCTCACCAGGAATGCATGGACGCTTGAAAAGGTATACAGCTCCCAGGTTCACTAGGCCAAGTGAAGTGAATTATTTGTACTAAAGACATTCTGTTAGATGTTAAAATATTATTATTATTATTATTATTTTTTTATGTATTTTGATCATTTTACTCATGTGTTAACGTTAAACCTGTCAATCTATATATATGTTTATGCATAACCACTTGCTCATACCCGTAGGTCCCTTTCTCCTCTCCCTTGGATGGCCATCTGCTGATGAATGTGAGTTGCAGCTTTGAAGGAGGTATCACAGAGCGAGGTTTCCTCACAATGTTTGAGGATGTCGGGGGCTTTGGAGCCTGGAACAGAAGGTGGTGTGTCCTCAGTGGAATGCACCTTCGCTACTGGAGATATCCAGATGATGAGACCAAGAAGGTAGGTAGATGGAGCACTTCGTTGGACTGTTCTGAAAATTGTCTGGGATTTTCTCCTGAGAATTTGATGTTGCTCACTACCTTCATTAACAGGTTTATATCATCAAAAATAATTGTATTTTTCTGCAGGATGCCATTGGACAGATTGATCTGCGTAGATGCACCACACGGCGGGTAGAGCTTGTGGCAAGGGATGTTTGCGCTCGCCAGCATACCTTCCAGTTGACCTGCATGCGTCCAGCATACAGCGGGGACATCAATAACCTTGTGCAAGAAATTCATGGTTCTGCCCTTATAACCAAGTGGGTATCTGTGCTCATATAATTCCTGTATTTGTTCATATCTCTTTCCTTTCATCTTCCTTATTCCTCCACTCCTAGCTTCTATGTTTGGTGTAGTTTTTATCAAGCTAATTAATATTAGGGTGGTGACTGAGATATGACTTTGATTTAATGTTGCTTCTCCTCCTTCCCCAGACTGCTTTTGTCTGCAGACAGCAAGGAGGAGCGAATCGTATGGTGCAACAAGCTCAACAAGGCCTTGGCTAACATCAGGGCATGGGATCCTGATGCTTTGAGGCCAGAGGATTACCAAGTATAATGGCCACATCAGCCTGAGAATATTTGGTTGAATAACAATATTTTGCTTTAAAAAGGAAAAACTAACAATATCTTATAGGCTGTATGATTGGTGTTAGGGTAATTGGTACATTTTTTGATTTGCCTGTCAGTGATTTCACAGACAGGAAAATGAGTGCCTTGCCAAGTGTGCAGATGTCTGCATAAGACTGACTGCATAGAGGTGATAGGGAACAAATTAATTTATATTCAAATATATATATTTTATAGCAGAGATGCTTTTATGATTTTATATTTTTCTTCATAACTTGCTTTCAAATGCTTTATCGCCATATACAATGATTTTCTTTTATTGTAGTGGGGTTTATTTATATTTAAGTATTATGTATTATATGTTACTAATCCATTGCCAAATATCAGTTTCTCATTAATTACAAACTACCAAAAGGTGTGCTTGTTGAACACATCTATGCTAACTTTGAAAATGTGAATATTAGCAGACTGATGATGCCTGACCAATTGATATACAGGACTTGACTTTGCAACTCACTGATGCCTAACCATGCAGTTTGATTACATTATTGACTACAGTGAGGCAGAACATTTTTTATTTTTATTTTTAGGGTACAGGATTTTGAATGATTGAAAGAGATTTATATAACCATTTAAACAATATTTTTCTTCAGGAATACTGATAGAAATATTGAAGATTACAAGGGAGATAATTCTCCTCCAGTCTATTTATAACACTATCATTATAGGTTAGTATTATCCCTTATACACTCTGTCCTATTGTAATAAAACAGTAGTAAAAAAAAACGTTTTTCCCTGAGATATCCTCTCGGTGTATAACCTGTATTTTCAAGGAGAGAACTGCAAATGCATTATGGAGAAAAAAACAAACATCACAGCTATTCTGTGGACTTAGGTTGTTGCAGATTGTTGTTGGGGGTCCCCAGGCTTTTCCCTAAAAGAAGCCCACACTGTGTAGGTTGGTACCCACTTGTACTGTCACTCCATGACTATTGGGAAGATATGAGATGGTGTTATGCCTTAACTATCCAGATGGGGTATGTCAGAGTTCAATTTATGTTATAACATGTACATTTGTGTATAATGTCTGATGTGTGGAGTGGATGACATGGAAATGCATGCTTCTCAAGAGGTCTAGTGTTTTTATTTGGAGTGAGCATGTTGAGTGTGGTGGTTGAGCAATATTGTCATTCCTTTGTGTAATCTCTTACTTGTGTCCTTGTTGAAAGATAAGGTGAACCCTTCCATATATTTTGAGAAAGTTTGTATACAGATACATAAACTGTATTTGTGTGTGTGTGGGGGGGGGGTGAGTGTGAGTGTGTGTGTGTATGTGTGCGTGAGTGTTTGTTTATATATATATATGTATATTTATATGTATATATGTATGTATATATATAGAGAGAGAGAGAAAGAAAGAGATAGAGATAGCGAGAGCGAAACAGAAACAGAAACAGAAACAGACAGTATATATATACATATATATATACATATATATACATACATATATATACATATATATATATACATATATATATAAACATATATATATACATATATATATATACATAAATATATATATACATATATATATATATATATATATACATATATATATATACATATATATATATATACATATACATATACATATACATATATATATACATATATATATATACATATATATATACATATATATATACATATATATATATACATATATATATACATATATATATA
>BOPN01000290.1:402189-409689 GCA_017312705.2 Penaeus japonicus | reverse complement strand
TAACAATGATGATAGTAACAATAGGGATGATAATGATAGCAATAATGCTGATATTAATACTGACAGTAATAAACATACTAATAATATTGACAATGATGGTAGTAATGATACTAATCATAATAACAAAAACAATAATAATGATAATAATGGTAATGATAACAAAGCAGTGATGTTGACGATAATGATAATGATGGTGATAATACCAATGTAAGTATTGATAATAACAAAAACAATAATGATAATTGTGATATATAATAATCATAATGATAATGGTAGTTCTCATAATGATGATAAAAGTGATACTGAACAAGAAGAATAACAATGAAGACGATAAAGAAAAGATAATGATCGCAATGACAACGACAAGGGATAGCAATAATGATGATGATAATGAGAAGAATAGGATGAGATTACCATTGGTAGCGCTGTCACTGCAATTAACAATAATAACGTTTATGATTTTCCTAAAGATAAACGTAATGATGATAATACGACTACTAATTATTGTAACAATTATGATATCAGTAGCAGTAATAGTAATAATGATAATAATAATAATAATAATAATAATAATATTAATAATAGTAATAATGATAATAATAACAATAGCAATAATAATAATAACAATAATAATGATAATGATAACAATGATGTAATGATAAAAGTGATAATGACACTGATAGTGATATTGCTAATGATGATGACAATGAAAATGATGACGATAATGGCAATGATAATAATGATAATAGTAATGCTGAAGATAACAATGATACTGATGATAATGATGATGATAATAATGATAATAATGATAATAATGATAACAACAACAATAATAAGGATATTGATGATAATATCAGTGATTTGGACAATGATAATGGGCATAGTAATGATAGTAACAATAGTAATGATAATAATGATATTGATGATAATAATGATAAAGATGACAATAATGACAATGATAACAATACTATTAATGATAACACTTGTAATTATAGTAATCATAACAACAAAAATTATAATGATGATAATGAGTACAACAATAATAATGATAACGGTGATAATATTAATGATAATGGTATTAGTAATCATCTACCTGATAAGCATAGTAGAAATAATGATGATGATAACAATAATATCAATAATGTAATAATGATAATAATAATAACAGTAATGGGAATATTAATACTACTAATACAACTGATACTACAAATGATATTATTTACAATAAGATGATAATAATAATGATAATGAAGATGATACCGATAATGATAATGATAAAATGATGATAGTGATGATGTTAACAATATTTAAAAACAATAACAATAATAAAATAACAATAAAAATAATGATAATGACAACACTGATAACAATAATGATAATGGTAATGGTAATGATAATAATAATGATAATACCAATTGTGATGATAATAATGATAATGATATTACAAAAACAGCGACAAAAACAGGAAAAGTAACAACAACACTGATGATGATAATAATGATAACCATCATCATTATCATAAATACTAGGTTGGGTGGTCAATCTGTTTCATAACCAGGAGGGTTTTTTTTTAATTTTTGGTATGAAAGTAAAGCAAAATAAAGCGACACAACAGCAGAACAGAACATTCCGGAATAACAAAAGAATATTCTATCGCAACCTAAATGGTGAGAAAATGGCGAACGGAAACTTCCCACCTGAAGCAACAGAAGCTAAAGATTTTTAGGATGGGGTCTGGAGCGTCGAAAGAGACCGCAGTGGGTGGGCTCAACGGGAGGATACGTGGGCGGCCAGAGGGGGGGGGGGGGGGCAGTCCCACGCCAAGGAGACCTACCAAGTAAAGGAGTTATTCCCAGAACATATGTTGATAATGATGATAGTGATATTGATATTGATGATGATGATGATAATGATACTAATAACAATAGCGATGATAATGATGAGAGTATTAACAACAAAGATATTAATACTGATAGTAATAATAGTAACAGTCATCATTACCATTATCATTATCGTTGACATGATCATTATCACTATTTTCATAATCATTATTGTTGCTTTTATATTGCTGAAGATGATGATAAAGAGAATATAGAATAACAGCAACAATAACAACAACGATGATAACAATAATGATGATGAAAGTAACAATAAGAAAAACAACAATAGTGAAGATAATGATAATATTGAAAATCAAACAATTTTAATGATAAGAATAACAACAATAGTGATCATGAAAATCATATTAATAGAAACAATAGTAATAATAACAATAATATTGAGAATGATGATAATGATACCGGTAAAAGAGACAACAATAAAAGTAACAGTAATAATGGTAACAATGATGATGATAATAATGATGATGACATAATGATAACAATGGTAATGACGGATGTATTGATTTTGCGCTAATGATAATAATGATAATAATGATAATAATGATTATAACAATAAAAGTAATAATTATGATGGTAATGAAAATAAGCATATTTGATTATGATAACACTAATAGTATAATGATGACCATAATAATGATAACAATAATAAAAATAAAAAATAATGATAAGTACCATCATAGTGGTGATAATAGTGGTAATGATGATTATATTGATAATGATAACAATAACAACATTGATAATGAAAATAATGGTAAAAATAACAATACGGCTTATGCATGAAATAGATAATGATACTAACAAAGTGATGATGAAAACAATACCGATTGCGATCTATAATTGTAATTGAAGTAATGATAATAATGAAAATAATGATGATAATCCTGATGATGGCAACAAGGATCATAATTATAGTAATGATGATAATAGTAATAATGGTCATGATAATGATAGTGATTAGAAAGACACCAACATCAACCATAAAACAACAACAATAACAAGAACAAAAATAACAACAACAGCAATGATGACAATAGTGATAATGGAAGTGATAATAGTGATGAAAATAATAAGAATGATACAAAATGATAACCACAATGCTAACGATAAGAGAAACGCCGATGTCGCTAATGAAAGGGAGAACGAAAACCGTGATAACGATAGCAATAGTGCTACTCATAATGCTGGGACTTGTATCATATTTCCATGAATTATATCATTATTGTCATCCTTATCATCATTATCATCACTTTTGTTATCATTGTACCGTTATTACTGATGTCACGGGAGAGTTGTAGTGGGCGCGTTTACCCCCGCGGTTACTGAAGCGGTTGCCAGACAAAACGGATGTGGGGGGGTCCCTGGGGGGGGGGGGTCCCCGTTGGAATCGTCACTTGAAGAACAAAGATTTCACGACCTCAGTTTTATCTTTTGACATCTTATTGGAGGGTAATACCAGTCTTTTAAATTTTTAACAACAAAGGAAGTCTTATGAACAACGGCTCTTGGGTCACATGTCAGAAGACCGTAGCGTCACGGAGCCTTGGTCTCGCTAGGGAGCTCCTTGGTGTTCCGTTTCTTTGACGGCGCTGCGTTTAATTAAGAGAAGGAAAGAGGGCGAGCTTAGTTTCACTCTTTTGGAAGAGGCCCAGGAGGATGCGCTCTGTGTTATACGCCTCTGAATATGCGGACTGAGGAATCTACGGTCTTTGTTGTATTTGGGTTTTGTTTCGTAATGATTTCGTTTTGTCTTTGGTTTGTTGGTTTATTTCTTTGAGTTTCATTTTGCATTTCGAAGAAGCGTGGGTGTTGACAATAAAGTGATCAGACATGAACGGTAATCAAACATTATTGGAAAATGGAAGAAAGGGATAACAATGTGATTTGTAGAAAGATAATTAACCACGAACAAACATGGCCTATGATACTTAAATATGGTAGCGACGAAGGGGTAAAACTGTAATTGACGCATCGCTGCCATCTCCTGCATAAAGGTTCACCTGTTCAGAGACTGAACCTTGCAAATCTCGCGTTGTGGTCTTGATGCGAATAGAAAGTAGACAGCAGAGCAAGCGCCAGCGCCAGCGGAGGGCGCGCGCAGTACCCCGTGGTCCTTCGAGCGAGGAGGAGCGTCTCGGAGAGGAGCCAAAGCAGACATGGCTGGTCGGCGCGCAGCCCTCGCCTGTTCACTCGTGCTGATGACAGGTAAGGATTTCACTCGTGTCTTCTCTTGATGGCTCAAACCATGCCGGCAGAAAAAAAAAAAACAAAAAAAAAAAACATGCAGTGCTGACATGCCAGGTGTTAAATGGGGAGACACAAAGGCCAGTGCAATTATAAAATCTTATTGTTTTATTCGATTAAGGTATATTTTCGCGTTTTTATTTTTAATCCAATGAAAAGACATATATCAATACAATTTTGAGGTAATAACTATCAGAATATAAATTCTGAAAGGAAATATATAGTTAAAACAGTTCGATAAAAGATTGAAATGGATACAAACAATAATTACTCCAAACTATGGAACACTGGATTTTTATAATACCAGACATGGCACAAGAAGTTGCAGTTAAACAAGGGGTGTTTTTATGCGTCTGGGAATGAGTGCATGACTAAGCATTTCTTAAGATGGATTCTGTATTACGGATACAAAATCTTTGGCTACAATATCACCAGACGAGGTTTTGAGCACTCATTACTCAGCTCTAACTTCTAACGGTCTAACCAATACACCATTTTACATTCTGATGATTTGTAAAAAATATCAAAGGATATGGAATAAGCAATTACCTCTAGCAAGTAATGATAATCTCTTTATAAAAGTGATATGCTTTTTTTTTTTTTTTTTTTTTTAGTAATCATGTTCCTGTCCATGACACGCACAGTAATCTGATTCAAAATCCTTCGCCGCAGCTGAGAAGTGAACACATGTGAGACTTAAAAATATCTTGATGGTAAGTTTTCTTAGGAAAAAAGAAAAAAAAAATACCTGGAAAGATATCACTCTGCTATATATTCCCGACAAAGAAAATAGATATTTATGATGTCTTTGGGCAATAAAGGCGGATCCAAATTGAGGCCCGGCATAAATGATCCAGACCCAGCCAGGGCTGATTCCCTGAAGGCCCTCGGTGTTCCCAAACGTCCTCGGGGAGGGAGCGGCCCCGGGCAGCGGTTCCGAGGCTCTTGAAGCCCCACGAGAGCGAGCAAAGGCGTGGATCTCGGGGCAGGAGGACAAATGTCTCTAGCCAAAGGAGCTGTAACAAAAGTTGAAGGCAGAAGCATGCGTCTTCGGCGCTGGATTGAGAAACGACACGCAAGAGCAGGAATGGAATGATGGCGATGACCAGTTTTTATGATTGAGTCCACTTGCATTTTTCATCATAAGTCCTGACAGAATTCCAGAAAGGAAAAGGTGCAGGCTGATGGCAGTGTGTAGACCATGATAGCTCCGTATATTATAGAATAAACATACATACATGATAAAAGAGCCACTCCTTAAGTAAAAAATGCTATTCGTACTCAATCTTAAAGGCAAACACACCCTAGCGTGTCCTTAGTCAGTCACGCTCACTCGGACTGGCTCGCGTGCGGGGAAAGAGCCGCAGCTCCACCTCACGGGACGACGCTAAGTCCGCTCTCCAAGCTGAGATGCTCGCGAAGGCTGACGACCTGTGGGGGCATGGCCAGGTCCGTCGGGCAAGGGCCAGGTCCGTCGGGCAGGGGCCAGGTCCGTCGGGCAGAGGCCAGGTCCGTCGAGCAGAGGCCAGATCCGTCGGGCAGAGGCCAGGTCCGTCGGGCAGATGCCAGGTCCGTCGGGCAGAGGCTAGGTCCGTCGAGCAGAGGCCAGATCCGTCGGGCAGAGGCTAGGTCCGTCGGGCAGAGGCCAGATCCGTCGGGCAGAGGCTAGGTCCGTCGGGCAGAGGCCAGATCCGTCGGGCAGATGCCAGATCCGTCGGGCAGAGGCCAGGTCCGTCGGGCAGAGGCCAGATCCGTCGGGCAGAGGCCAGGTCCGTCGGGCAGAGGCCAGATCCGTCGGGCAGAGGCCAGGTCCGTCGGGCAGAGGCTAGGTCCGTCGGGCAGAGGCCAGATCCGTCGGGCAGAGGCTAGGTCGTCGGGCGGAGGATAGGTCCGTCGGGCAGATGCCAGATCCGTCGGGCAGAGGCCAGGTCCGTCGGGCAGATGCAGATCCGTCGGGCGAAGGCCAGGTCCGTCGGGCAGAGGCCAGGTCCGTCGGGCAGAGGCCAGATCCGTCGGGCAGAGGCCAGGTCCGTCGGGCAGAGGCCAGATCCGTCGGGCAGAGGCGGAATCCGTCGAGGGCAGGAGGCTAGGTCCGTCGGGCAGAGGCCAGGTCCGTCGGGCAGATGCCAGGTCCGTCGGGCAGAGGCTAGGTCCGTCGGGCAGATGCCAGGTCCGTCGGGCAGAGGCTAGGTCCGTCGAGCAGAGGCCAGATCCGTCAAGACTGGCCAGGTCCGTCGGGCAGAGGCTAGGTCCGTCGGGCAGAGGCCAGGTCCGTCGGGCAGAGGCTAGGTCCGTCGGGCAGAGGCCAGATCCGTCGGGCAGAGGCCAGGTCCGTCGGGCAGAGGCTAGGTCCGTCGGGCAGAGGCCAGATCCGTCGGGCAGAGGCCAGGTCCGTCGGGCAGAGGCTAGGTCCGTCGGGCAGATGCCAGGTCCGTCGGGCAGAGGCTAGGTCCGTCGGGCAGAGGCCAGATCCGTCGGGCAGAGGCCAGGTCCGTCGGGCAGAGGCTAGGTCCGTCGGGCAGAGGCCAGGTCCGTCGGGCAGAGGCTAGGTCCGTCGGGCAGAGGCTAGGTCCGTCGGGCAGAGGCTAGGTCCGTCGGGCAGAGGCTAGGTCCGTCGGGCAGAGGCTAGGTCCGTCGGGCAGAGGCCAGGTCCGTCGGGCAGAGGCTAGGTCCGTCGGGCGGGGCGCTAGGTCCGTCGGGCAGAGGCTAGGTCCGTCGGGCAGTGCCGGAGTCCGTCGGGCAGAGGCCAGGTCCGTCGAGCAGAGGCCAGATCCGTCGGGCAGAGGCCAGGTCCGTCGGGCAGAGGCCAGATCCGTCGGGCAGAGGCCAGGTCCGTCGGACAGAGGCTGAGTCCGTCGGGCAGAGGCTAAGGTCCGTCCGGGCGAGGCTGGGTCGTCGGGCAGAGGCTGGGTCCGTCGGGCAGAAGGCTTCGTCCGTCGGGCAGAAGGCTAGGTCCGTCGGTGAAACTGAGTCCGTCGGGCAGATGCCAGGTCCGTCGGGCAGAGGCTAGGTCCGTCGGGCAGAGGCCAGATCCGTCCGGGCAGAGGCCAGGTCCGTCGGGCAGGAGCCAGATCCGTCGGGCAGAGGCCAGGTCCCGTCGACGAGGCTGAGTCCGTCGGGCGAGAGCCAGGTCCGTCGGGCAGAGGCTAGGTCCGTCGGGCAGAGGCTAGGTCCGTCGGGCAGAGGCTAGGTCCGTCGGGCAGAGGCTAGGTCCGTCGGGCAGAGGCTAGGTCCGTCGGGCAGAGGCTAGGTCCGTCGGGCAGAGGCTGGTCCGTCGGGCAGAGGATAGGTCAGTAAGGCAGGCTAGGTCCGTCGGGCAGAGGCCAGGTCCGTCGGGCAGAGGCTAGGTCCGTCGGGC
>BOPN01000290.1:377189-382189 GCA_017312705.2 Penaeus japonicus | reverse complement strand
GTAATTAGGTCGTTGAAGCACTTTTCCCAGCATGCATTTGGTACGCATTTGAAAATGTTCACAATTATGGATGACCATTAACCATCTCTGGTCGCGCACTGACAATGAGGAGAAAATGACAGGCTTTAAAGACAAGCATATCTTTTATGAAGATTTGCAAGAGACGAGGAATTTGACAGACGGGATGTGTTTCATTGCAACAAGATAATCTAAGTTAGATATAATCGATATCTCTGAGGTGATGCAGTGATTCTTTGCATATTCATCTAAAGAATTGACTATTTTAAGTCGTCTAGTAATTGTTCCAGCTGAAAGGCTAAGCATCTTTCCCAAGATGCAAAATGTATTAATATCACGCAAGACGAGCGGTTGGGCCGGGGGGCGGGCTCGCGAAAAGCTGAAGAGAGTCGCGGCCGCAAAAATAAAGGAAGCGCTGACCTCGTGGCTTCGAGAAAGTTTAGCCTTAATTTGCGGTGGTGTTCCAATGAACAGGCGGTAAAACCGAAATGCAAAAGGAATACAATGGTCCATTTTGGTTTTGCTTCTGACGAGCAGTTTAGTCTGATTCGAAACAAAAAAATGTTTCCTTGATTTTAGTGGCTGTGCCTTTTTTCATCTTTCTAGAGACGTTACTGACTCTGTGCCCGTGTTCTTCTGAATGGAATTCCTCCTTGCAGTTCCCTGGACGTCGCCACTCCTGACCTGAGCTTCCTCGAGTGCGCCGATTCCTGCTCGGTAAGCGCCACCCGCCCCCTGCATGGGCGCGGAGACACTAGTCTGATCATTGTCCTTGCATTATTACCATCACATTTAATAAAGTAAAAGATATACATCTACATAACAATCAGCATCATGTATTGCTCTGATTAATAATCTTTGTCACCATTATGATTATCATCATGTTCATATATATTGTTATGATACTCCCACTATTGCTACTACCACGAGCATGACCTGAGGGACGAGGGGTGCGCGGGAAGGGGTATGGAGAGGGACGTACGGGGGGGGGGGGGGGGGGGGGACCGGGCCACAGGAATGCCAGGATGGACGAGGCTGATGGAGACATTGCTTCCCACACAAAAAGGGAAACATTGATGAAGAAGATGGATATTAACATTACTGATATGATTATTTGATATTAATATTATCCTCATCATTAATTCCATCATTTACATTATCATCTTTGTCATTCCCATTACTAGTTTCATCCTCATCTTCAGTATCATTAGCGTTCTCATTATCATTATTACCAATATTGACACAAACTCCATTATCCCCATCAACTCTACCCTTTTCTTGTCGCTAAAACCCTCTCGCGCCCTCACGCGCAACTGCCTCTGAGCAAGTCTCCTTCCGCGCAGGCGTCGCCGTCGTCGGACTGCGTGGTCGTGAACGCCTCGGCCCGCGCCGCCCACGACTGCGAGGCCAGCGACGCGCACTTCGTGTGCCAGGTGCCCGGTGAGTCAGCGCCCTCGCCGGCGCGCGAAGCGAAGCAGAAATGAAGTACTGATGAGGGTTCAACTTTGCCCGTTCTTCCTTCTCCACATTGCGCTGCATATAAAGCAAGTACGGACTGAGACTTACAAGCTTCTCTCTCGCTCGCCAGCATACTGCCCCGCCGGCTACACCGTCTTCCGGGGGATGTGTTACAAGCTCCTGACCGCGAGCGACCACAAGGAGGCCCTGGTCGCCTGCAACGCCGAGAGCGCCGCCCTCGCCTACCCGGAGGAGCCCGACGTCCTCTTCTTCCTCAGCGCCCTCTTCAGGGTATCCACCGAGCTCTCCTCGCAACCCATTTGGTTCCTCCTTTAACCTTTTTCTCTGTGACTTTAGTATCCGCTTCTTGTATCATTCAGGACTCACCTTGCTGTGTTATTTAGCCATGAGCGTTCATTCGAAATACCTTCTCATCAGAATCTACAACACTTTCAGGAATCAATCTCAGTGACCTCGCCAAAATGGGTCATGGTCGGCCTTAATGATGCGTGAGTTGCCTCTGTGCACTAGATGCACTCCTGAAAAGTTTGTGGAATAGTTTCTGGTCGAGTAATGATTGCTAGCATCAAGTATATCCATGCGCACGGTTAATAAATTTGAATATTCATTGTTACATGGTAGCTTACAAATATGTCTTAAATAGCATAGAATATAGAATATACAATACTTTATCATATTTACCTGATGTGACTGAGCTCTTTTATATCGCTAAAGGTTATATCCTTAAATAATTCTGTGAATCACTTCCATTGATGTAAAATGTTTATAACATGCTTATATATGTTTTTATATTCTAGTGTTTTTAATCTTTTTCGGACTTGTTTTGCATATTACATAGGAGTGTAAGCACATATCCATATGTATATACTTATGCTAAAAATCATACCTCTTACCTTGCTGATATTGTTACAAATCTTCTTAACCTTTTGCCTTCGTTCGACCAAAGAGGCCGTCTCCCCCGAGGAGTCATTATGCATCCTATTTGGCGATTGAACTCTGGCCAACGGCCTCCCAGTGTCCAATGTGGCCACTGCGGGTCAGAGAGAGAGGATCAGAAGCACTCTGTCCACAGATGGGGCAACTGGAGCGGCGGGGGCCTGTACTCCCCTTCGGCGGAGCTGATCAGCCAGGCGCTGACGTCGGACTCCGAGCACTGGCGCGTCATCACGATCCCCGTGGCGGAGGATCAACTTCCCCACTTCACGCCCTTCACGATCCGGACTGGCGCTACCAAGGCCTTCTGTCAGTTCCCGGGACCAGTGGGTGCGTGCATCGCTCAACCGCTCTCGTGTCTTAACACACTGGCGCATCAAAGACAAATCTTTTTAACCGTTGCACTTACTCTTTCAGGGTGCTGGATAGAGCCGCTGGAGCCCACTGCCAACATGACGAGGTCTTGGGACAACTCCTCAGCAATCTCCACTGAAATTACTTACACGTGAGTTACCAGGAATTACAATGATTTGCAGCCATAAAGGATAAAGGTGTTTGGGTCACCAAGGTCGATTAACCATCACATATGTTACAAGTCACAGTTGTGTAATGTAATATTTTGTCATGAGAAGTATACCATTAGCCACGAGCCTAGAGAGGAACCATGGGTGTTCGGATATCAAGATCAGGTGAAATAACCTCCCGCATGTGTTACGCCAGATGCAACTACGGATACTTCGTCGACGGGAACACCTCCCTGACGGAGCAGACAGTGGAGTGCCTTGGGCAGCTAGGGGGCTGGTACCCTCCCACCATAGCCGACTGTTACAGAGTGGAAGGTGAGCAAATAATGATAAAAAGAAGGGGGCGATATCAATTGTGTTCATGTACTGTCCATGAACACTACATACAACTGTAACTTGATATGTGCTCTTCAGGATAGCAATCTTTGTGATATTCATACTTTCGTCCATTTGTCATACAATGCCCATGCCGACTGTTATCCTAGAAAAGAGGGATCTCTTCATGTTACACTGAATATGATGTGCTGCCTTCCGCCGTCTTTATTGCCAGTCAGATTTTTCCAAAGAGAGCAGCGCCGACATCCTTCTGCACAGGGCAATGTATCCTGGCGCATTCCAGCTGGCGCTGGATTCCGCCGGACAGTTCAAGACGTCTTTCGCAAGTGAAAGGTAACCTTTGGTTTCCGCAGTGTGCCTGGAGGTTCCCTCGCCTCCGTCCTCCGCCATCGCCAACGTCAGCGACTCCGAGTCCCTGTTCCTCGGCGGCTCCGTCAACTTCACGTGCCCGCCCACCATGGCCACCGCCGCCGCCGCCAGCCTCCAGGTCCTCACGTGCACCGAGAGCAGCGGCGCCTTCGGCTTCCAGCCACAGCAGGTCGAGCCGTGCACAGGTGAGGGAAACAGACTGCTCATTTCGGAGAGATATCCTGATTTCTTCAGAATTACTTAGTCACATACACACCCACGGCCGTGTAACTTGCGCTGGGCAGTCCTCCCTCGACCAAGAACCGTGTGCCTTTTGCAGTGTGCGCGGCGGAGCCCGAGGTTCTCAACGCGAGCACGACGTGGGTCAACACTTCCACGTGGCAGCTGGACAGCACCATCACGGCCACGTGCGACGCCGACCACCTCGTGGCCATCGGCGAAACCAGCTTCACGATCACGTGCAACGAGACGGGCTGGCAGCACGAAGCGGCGTGCTACGAGGGTGAGAGCGAGTCTCTCTCTCTCTCTCTCTCTCTCTCTCTCTCTCTCTCTCTCTCTCTCTCTCTCTCTCTCTCTCTCTCTCTCTCTCTCTCTCTCTCTCTCTCTCTCTCTCTCTCTCTCTCTCTCTCTCTCTCTCTCTCTCTGTGTATGTGTGTGTGTGTGTGTGTTTGTGTTTGTGTTTGTGTTTGTGTTTGTGTGTGTATTTGTGAGTGCATTTCCCCGGCTATTCCTCAGTCACCGCCGGGCCACACTTCTAGTTCATGTAGAGACAAAAGGGGAATAAAGAGTCACTTATTTATGATGCATCTGCCATTGCATGACCCTGTAGCCTTCATTGTGAGCCTTACAAGTGCCCAATTCGCTTAGTAGTAGGCATTTATTTTTTGTGGACACTCCCCAAGGTACAGTTGATCCTCTACTTCTCTTTCCCTTTCCTGCAGTGTCAGTCCGTCAGAAGCATTCCCAACAGCCCACTGCAAGCGGGCATGGGAAAGGCAGCTGCATTTGATAATTCATCTGCTGATTTTTTCAAGTATTTTTTATCCGAACTCTCCATGTCACTGTGATATGAAAAAAAAATTAAAACGACCATGATGCAGTGGACAGACATACACACGCGCGCGCGCGCACATGCACACGCACACGGACACGCACACAAACATACGCGCACACACACTTTGGGATTCCAACTTGCAATTCGATCCATACAAAACGCAGTTGATTTAAATGTGGGTAAAATTTCCGTAGATTTTCCGAGATACTTGGGGAAGATGCCTTTACATATCTTGTCCATGTCTCATGTTGACGTTTCATATATTCATTGATAGAAAATTATAAAAC
>BOPN01000290.1:369689-372189 GCA_017312705.2 Penaeus japonicus | reverse complement strand
TGTCATTCATTTCCATCTCCATAACATACAAGGCCTGTGGTGAAACTTCTTCCCTCTTTTTTCTTTTCTTTTGCTGCTCCCGCTCGGAAGTGTGCAATTCGTCGCTGCCGCCGGAGCCCGCGAACGCCGCGCTGGTGGCGGAGGAGCCGCCCTACTGGGAGGGCGCCTCCGCGACCTACGTGTGTCCACAGGGCATGCTGTCCAAGGCGGGGCAGACGAGCGCCTCCGTGGAGTGCGCCTCCGAGGGCTGGACGCAGCTCGACCCGGACTTCGCTTGCTTTAACTGTAAGTCTTTGAGGGACACACACTGAGGGATGTATTTATAAATACATTCATATGTATATATGCGAATATATATCTGTATACATACATACATATATGTATATATATATATATATATATATATATATATATATATATATATATATATATATATATATATATATATATATATATATATATATATATATATGTTTGTGTGTGTGTGTGTGTGTGTGTGTGTGTGTGTGTGTGTGTGTGTGTACATATCTATCTATCTATCTATCTATCTATATGCATATATATATATGTATATATATATATATATATATATATATATATATATATATATATATATGTATACATATACACATATATGTATATGCCTTTTATGCCTATTTAGAGATGGAATTTAGGGGTAATTATGCATCAGAACCTAAGTGATATGTTCTTGAAATGTCACCTGAATGATATGATTCCCAATGTAGCTGTGAAGATCTTCAACAGAAAAAGAAAAGTAGATAATCTTACTGGAGGTTGGGTCTGTAATTCGACAGTCGATTGGCTTGGAAGAAGCCTTCAACCGGAAGCTCTCTGGCTATTCCCTCGACATGCTGAGAAGGAACTACCGGACAGGCGAGGCCGCAGGTCTAAAGACTGGGCGCAGCAACTCTAAGAACACTAAAATCTCCAACGATTACTGCGCTTTCGGGGTTAGAATTCGCTTGAACGTGGAAGAAGAGTACCGCTGCTGTTGCACTTGCTTTGGCAGCATAGCTTCAAGAGAGGACACGAAGGCTCCGGTATTGGAAAAGATCAGTCTAGTCGTAGGAGTCATTTGAATTACCGCAGTAAATAAAAGGTAGGAAAAGAAGTTGACTATTAATGGCACATAATCAAGAACCATCTGCCTCATGTCTAGAGCGAGTAACGGATGTTGGACTACGAAGTGAGGCTACCCAGGGCCTCTTGGCTGGAAAATGTCCGGAAATTTACTCAAAGAGTAAAATAATAATTGTCCATCAAGACAGAGAGGGGTTGAACTTTTTAAATGGCGTGATTTAACAAGGTGCCATTTTCTCCCTCAGTGCAGGAAAAGGCTGCTGAAGCACAGAATGCCTAAGCTTACACCCAACCCAGAAAACACGGATAGATCCTTTGACGAGGTTGGCATGAGAAACACCTCGCCTTTCGTCTGAAGTGTAGAGGTCAAAGGGTAAATGAGCAACGGAGGGCCTTATCCAAAAAGGACTTCTTCAACAGTAAATGCTATTGACCGAAATGGTCTTGTTTCAGAAGGGTGTGGGAAATATCTCAAAGGTTTTATTCATTTGTAATGAAGTACAGTGCATCACCCAAACATAAAACTATGAAAGAAAGCGGAGATTGAAGTGAAGTTTGGATTTCAATCTCTCTTCGGTATATTTTGTCGAACTCACTTTTTAGGGAGACAGAACACCCCCTTTTACCTTGTCGCTCCCTCCCGCAGTGAAAACAATACTGAATCTGCAAGAAATACGAGAGTTTCTTTCTGGTCTGTCCCTCCCCTGCTTCCACCTGCGCCTCTTTCAGCGTGCCTCAGCCTTCCCCCTGAAGGGCCGGCACGGGTCTCCAGCAACTACACCGGCGGGCGCGTAGAGGGGACGGCGGTGGAGTACACGTGCCTGGCGGGCTTCTACGACCCGGGCTCCGCGACGCCGCCCACTTCGGTCACTTCAGTGTGCGAGGGCGGGAGTTGGTCGCTCGAGACGCTGCCGTACTGCGGAGGTAAGTGACATTATGCCTGTATAGATACGTGAATATATGATGCATATTCTTTATAATGCTTCATGATATACCTTGGATATAAAGTACAAGATCTATATTGTGATATGTGCTCCAGTACTATTCTAATCATAATGAATTTAGTTTCAATCTTTTTATCTTTAGAACAGAGCATTTACATGGTCGAGATCAAAGATTAAATCCATTGAGTGTGTGCTGTTAGCAAACTGGTCAAATAACGTTCCCTGGTGGAGCTTTTTGGCTCGTGACGTTGTAGGAGAAGGAAATGCGATTAAATTCGAGTAACTTCCAATGTTTTACGATGAAAAATAATTCCAAAAATCTAAAATAAACCAATAGCCGCTATCTATTCCGTATTTAAATGACGGTTACTCAATTTCAAGAAAATGCATCGGATGGAAGATTCCCCATGATCCATCTCCTCCGACATAGAGCAGTTTCCATTCCCGTTGAACTT
>BOPN01000290.1:342189-347189 GCA_017312705.2 Penaeus japonicus | reverse complement strand
AAAATATCATATATAAACTAATATCATTCTATGCCCAGGATGACCATCTCACCTATTATCAATCATACAGTCACATTGGAAATCTTATGATGTACAATATAGAATACTGGACTTTTATCATGAAAAAATGACTCGAGATTAAATATAGAAAATCAGAAATGTATATTTATCATTCCTCCACTATATCAACATCTTGATTTGGAAACTTTATTTCTCATCCAAGATTGAGTCAAAGTTCCTCTCTAAATGCACAAAAATATATACACATGGGGACTGATACTAGTGGTTGACTATTTGCCAAGAGCAGGTAAAATTCCTATTGCAATGGGCATGACACTGTGAATTTTTGTTCATGAAATCCTTACTCTTATTACATGAGGAACCTTCCCCTGGTTCAAGCAGATAGAAATCTGGGTAAAGGGTTTCTTGGGGCCTCTTGCCTGTAAGGCTGGTGAAGGAATACTTAATGTCAGTCCCTTGTGCACAAGAAAAAAACCCACAAAAGTATGCATCCATTAGCAATACCTGAGTAGATCTAAAATTCTTTTGACCTAAGACTATCAAAATCAAATATCAATTGCTCCTTTAACATGGAAGCAGACTAATCATGGAAAGAATTAGACATCCATTTCTAATAAAAGCTCAGCAGGCAAGACCAGCAGCAGAGCACAACTGATATTAAAAGTGGCTCAGTTACACACTCAGTAACTGGTTAACCAATATATCAAGCACCAGGATCACTAGCTATTAAACTGAAGAAAGGTTTGAAATTCTCTTGCAAGAACAGACTCCAAAGTAAACATAAAAGGTATATGATCTACCATAAGCATGCTTTCCAAGCATCTTTTCAATACTCTTGTATTTTCTACAGCCAAAACAGCTTAACATGCTTTCCCTTGCATGACTTAAAACTGACAAATAAAATCAGTGTCACATTGAGCATTTGCAGTAACATCAGGGGGCTTTCCTATCTGGTTAGTGGCTGAGGATGACTGCAATGGCAAGGTTACTTAACCTTTTTGGTTGTCTGCTGTGGCTGTGGTGCCTTAGGGTTCTCCTGTGGTGGGAGGCCAAGCACAGTTCGTACACTATCCGGCACATTGGGGGATGATGCGATCTGTCGGTATATTGCCTCCGCCTTCTTGAGGGTGGCTTCCAAGTCTATGCGTAATGAAATGTCATTGATGTGCTGAAAAGTCGAAGAGAAATAAATCATTTCACCTTCCAGAAGTATCCTATGCCCTACATTACTAATACACATATTTAATAGTTTCATAAGTAAGACTTTTTTCTTACCAAGGAGAGACTGACAAATACAAAATACAATAAGTATCCTACTACACTTCATCATCTATGCATTTTATATAATCACCACTAAAAAACTAGAAAACTTATGTATAAAAAGATCATACAAAAGGCATGCTATAACCCAGAAAATGCCCTAAAAGACAGACACAGGTTTTATAAGATATGGGCTATACTCTATAGCTGCTCCATAAAAAAGTTTCTGACTGATCTGTATTTCAAGCAATTTCCTTGACCTTATGATCTACTCACCTTGACAATAAATAAAACTAAAAAATATATCTTAGACACAACTACTCTTTACACAATGAAAATGTTTTTTTCATAATAATTTTTGGAATCTCAATTACATGTCTTGCAAGAGGCTTCTGCTGCAACTCAGGCCTGAAAAAACTAGGAAAAGTTGTATTAGATCACATACAGCTCAGCTCAAAAGAGCAAAACGAGCAAATCCACAGAGGATCTCTCACCTTGAGGATTTCCGTGAAGCCAAATTTGTTCTCCATGATGGTGTTTCTCTCTGTGTCCAGAAGGGCGACAGCAACGAGCAGGTGGAAGTTGGGACAAGGCTGGCCTGTCCATAAAACCTCCCACAACCTGAAAAAAAATAAAAATAAAAAATAAAAAAAATAAACATAACAAGGTAAAATATATACATAAACAAACAGATATACATCTATAACTATACTTTAATCACTCACATGTATACATGTCTATACATAACCACAAAAAAACCTACAAACAGAGAGAGAGAGAGAGAGAGAGAGAGAGAGAGAGAGAGAGAGAGAGAGAGAGAGAGAGAGAGAGAGAGAGAGAGAGAGAGAGAAAGAGAGAAAGAGAGAAAGAGAGAAAGAGAGAAAGAGAGAAAGAGAGAAAGAGAGAAAGAGAGAAAGAGAGAGGGAGAGAGGGAGAGAGGGAGAGAGAAAGAGAGAGAAAGAGAGACAAAGAGAGAGAGAGAGAGAGAGAGAGAGAGAGAGAGAGAGAGAGAGAGAGAGAGAGAGAGAGAGAGAGAGAGAGAGAGAGAGAGAGAGAGAGAGAGAGAGAGAGAGAGAGAGAGAGAGAGAGAGAGAGAGAGAGAGAGGGAGAGAAAGAAAGAGAGAGAGAGAGAGAGAGAGAGAGAGAGAGAGAGAGAGAGAGAGAGAGAGAGAGAGAGAGAGAGAGAGAGAGAGAGAGAGAGAGAGAGAGAGAGAGAGAGAGAGAGAGAGGGAGAGAAAGAGTGAGACAGAAAGAGGGAGAGAGTGAAAGAGGGAGAGAGTGAAAGAGGGAGAGAGAGAAAGAGAGAAAGAGAGAGAGGGAAAGAAAGAACGAGAGAGAAATTTTAATTGTCAGTGATAATCTAATCAGTGAGATAGAAAGTAAATCTGTCAAATATAGGAAATACTTACAGAACTGCTGGTGAAAAACCTTTATCAAACATCACTTCCCATCCATTCACACCCTAAAGAGTCCTCCAATTCTAAACCACCAAATGATGTGATTGATTTCAGTGCCAAACCTCTACATGACTGGGTAATGGCCAGACCTAATTGTAATGTTTCCTAACACCCTCTGGTTCACAACCCATGACATGGGACTGTGGTCAATGTCTCTCCTAGCTACACTGATTGACACCAAGCTCACCGTTCACACCTGCTTTTTCCTTCAACTATGGTACCTCACCTGATGATCCTAAGGATTATGACACCTAAAAGAGTGTGTCAATCCTGCTTCAGGAGACTCAAGGTGGACTGAATTAAGTTCTTTACCAAGAGAGGCAATTTGGATTTAGCAATTTTAGACTTAGCATTCTGTATTCAGCCTGGGTCCATTGCTTCCTATAACCGGGGTGGCCTAGGCACTACCTAACCCTTGTACCTTTTCTTAACTACAGCACCACACCCGGCCTTGTCTTTTATAGTCCCAATACCTCCAAAGACCTAATTACCCTTTATCCTTACCTCAATGTGTTAGCATAGTTCAGTTCTCTTTTGAATCGAACTAGGAGCCACCTGAAGCAGAAGTAAAAGTTGGCTGAGTCTCGTACTTCCAGGTAGGACATGAGCTCTGGATCTACAACTCGCACAATCTGGTGGACATCCATCAGCTGCTGCTTCATGCCAGACTGGTCCATGTCAAAGTTTCGGTACTGGGGAAGTAAACAAGACACTTGTACCTATATATTGTACTTCTAAATCCCTACCAGTGTGATACAAAAAACTTATCATTTAACCCATTCACGACGGGGCTATTTCAGCTCTAAATGGTCTGAATGCAGGGGTATTAGAGTGCATTAGCCTAACGTCTTGGGATTCTCGAGCGCACTAGCCACGAGTAAGCGCTGTACGCCCTATCACCCGGCGCACCAGCCTTGACTAAATATCTCGTCGCCAGCATCTAACCCAAAAACCACTGAACGTGATAGCAAGTCAGCCGGCGCGAATGGGTTAAAGCAAATATAAGATAGAATAAACTACACTCACCACCATGTTCATGTAACCAACAAAGCACCAGAAAGCTGTGGCTTCGTGTTGAGTGACGTAGAGGATGGGGGCAAGAAGGTCGCTCATGCCTTGTACGTATCCCAAGTCAAAGTTATACATCACATATGTCATGAGGATATCGTGAAGGAGTGTGACGTTGGGATTGTGTTCACCCTCAAAGAAGGGATGATTGCGGTCTGTCCGGTTGACATCCTTCTCTGTAAAGGAATTGCATTTCCTTCAATTATTGACCACATTCTTTCACCTTATGATACTCCTGATACCTATCAAATTTTCTCCATACATTTCTTGGTTATTGGGATTATACTATGCACTAATAGCACTCATCCTTATAAACATAAATGGGAATACGTATATAGCACACTGCTGAAGCAATTGTATAACAAAGAAATAAATGACACACCTGGCTTTCAGCCAAGACAACTGCTTACCAATGAGACTCCGTCGTTCCTTGAAACCAGTAAAGCGATTCTCTTGGTCTTCGCTGATGGTCTTCCATTGCTGTTTCATGGTGAAATAGAAGTTCTCTCTCTCCCTTTTCTTCTCCTCTCGCTGAATGAAGGTCCCATTCCACTCATTGTAGCCCAGAAGATAGCACCAAAGTTCACGCCTTAAATTTGGGTGGATGCCCTGAAAGGAATCAATTTCTGAACTGCTCACTCTGATCTACAGACTTTCTCTGCAGATTCAAAAACATTTCAAAGTGCTGAATTAAAATCCTCTCAATTTAAGATATGGACAAAGCTACAAAGAGGAACTGAAGAATGACAAAAGGATGGCAGACAAGGAGAAAGAAAGAAAAAGAATATAAGAAATAAAAGACAAGGATGAAATACTTCTAAGAAAGTGAAAGAAAGAAAACTAATCCCAAAGGAGGGGGAGGAAGCCGGAATACACCTTACCCCTCTGAATATCCTCTGATTCAACAGATCCACTTCTAAGACACGTCCGTCATCATCAACAAACTGCTGGAAATCGTCGTGTGTCATTGGGGCCAACCGGTCCACACTGGGACGCTCCGATAGGGTGCCCTTCTTTGTTAGGAGCTCATAGCCTGCAAGCAAGCAACTCAGGAAATCAATGACTAGCAAACAGTAAAACATATGTTCCAGAAGCACAATGAAGTTAATAAAAAGCCTATGGTTTTGATTTCATTAAATGAAGGCTGAATGAGAAGAGACAAATAACATGAAAAAGTGTAAATTTCTCACCTGG
>BOPN01000290.1:327189-334689 GCA_017312705.2 Penaeus japonicus | reverse complement strand
TGACGCAGGACCTCTTGCCTGACAATGGGCGTCATGACATTCGGGGATTTTGGATCACTATGTTATTTCATTGTACTATAAGTAATGAGTGAGTGATGTTGACAATTGCAGTCATAATTATTATAACTTCCGTAATATTAAGCAAAATGGGTTTCAACTCACTTCTAAAACCTAGATGGCACCACTTTCTTCTAGCACCAGCAGGATAGAGAGCCTTGAATGGCACCCATCTACGGTCTCTAGCAAGCACTATCTCTATAGAGGGATGGCACATCGCAAGTTGCTGACCTCTTGCTCTAAATTACCGCAGATGAAAGATGTGCAGGCAGAATGAGAGGAGGAAGGTGACTTACACCATGCCCAATGCCAACAATGTGCCCCTGTGCCAGTAGGGATACCTTTTATTGTGGCACTCACTGTTAAAAGCACAAGTTTCCTTCCTCTTCCCTATCTCTTCATTTTGGATGGTTATAAGTTTCATGTTTGTTCATGACAGCACACAAATACGAAAAAATAAAGTTGCTTTTTGTCCCCCCCCTAAAACAGTAATACTTCTATCACATTGAGTATAAAGAAAAAAAATGAGTTGATATGGACCCTGAACTACAATTTTAGTCATCTGCAGAATTGATGGAACCTGTGATATGACAGATATAAATTTCTTAAAACAGTAAAACACACAATAAAACAAAACACAAATATGGATCTAGCTCTACAATGAGTGACTAAAAGGGAGTGGGAAAAATCAAATTATGTGGCAGAAGCTGCCTCGATCAGAAATAAAACTCATCCTGGAGCCTGTGTAAGCAAATCTATCCCCCATCGGTAATGGGTTAAAAGTCCATCAAAAATACAATTATGACCAATATAGTAATCTACAAAATCAAACAAGGAAATAATCCACATTGACTTTTACCTACACAAACAATAAGCAATATAAAAGGAGTCAAAAAAAAAAATCATTATATATGAAAAGATCAAATATGATAACAGGGGTAAGAAATATGCAGATCCAAGAACCAATGATCTGGAACCATCTGACACATCTTAGAAATATTCACCAACATCAGGTGCTTGAAAATTTAGCCAAACACGGTATTTTAGTCACTTGTGATGTTAATATTTTGTCTAATTTTGCTACCCATTGACAGCGGATGGCATGATTTGCTGCCAAGGCAGAGTCGGTCATAGACGCAGATGGCACTGTGCCAGACAATGTAAACCCGCCATCCGACTTTATACATATTTTATTAAAACTGCGACCAATGGGTTAACATTATATTATTACACAACGCAAGCACTATACATGTAAAAAGAATAACCACTGTAATTAATGGAAAAAGTATTTGAATTTGTTTAGGCTGCAAGCTGTAAGGCTACTACAGAGGTAACATGTTGGCCTCTCAACTGTATGGTTGACATATCAAGCACCACTCAAGCTTGTGAGTCTCTTATGTCACCTAGCACTTATTGTTGTGGCTGGGCATCACTGTGGGTAAGGACCAAGCTTAGACTTATTCTCTCGAGTCAACAATAGTTGGCATGGGCTTACGAGCTATCACTAGCTGACATAGGCTGGGCTCGACATAGCCCGAACGAAGCATTTACTCAACATATCCGACTTATCCTTATCCTTAGGCTGTGTTTGGAAGGCTATAGCTTGAGAACTAGTGTATTCCAAGCCATGCTTATGAAGCCCACAGAAGAAAGAGCAGCCTCCATTGTCATGACATGTTTAAACATTATTTAGAATTTAGGCCTGCCCTTGCCACTGCAACTATAGATGCCATCCATTGCCACTTGTTACTAATCAAATTCTCCCCATTGAGCAAATTTGCATGAAAACAAGTGTGAAATCTAGTCTGGGTTCAAAGACTTCTTGCTTTTCCTCTTTTCCAGAAGACTGTACTCTATATTCAATCTTTTATCATCAACAAGAGCACACTGAGAATGAGAGAGAGGAGAGAGAGAGAGAGATAGGGGGGGGGGGGAGTAATTCTAAGTAAGACATCCACATCTGTTTTAAATGCTATCATTCTCTTAACCCTATGACGATGGTGCGTCACACACATGTGACAAAGCTAAATTCCCGATGCCAGGGCTTCATGCCAGTGTGACGTTTCCAATGCAATATTGCAATGGCCCAGCATAGGGGTTTTCGCGTAGCGCGTGCCCCGTCGGGAAAGGGTTAACTCCATCAATCTTAGGGGACCCCAGGGGAATTAGGGATTGAACAGAGGGATGGCACAGAGGGCAAGTACCCTCTTTATCTAAAATACGGAAAAAATCAAGCCTAAAATTGTCCAAAAACAGTGCATAAACTAGACAATTCTTCCTAACTTTCTACAGGGCAAGCCCCAGGGATAATTAGCTTACCCTTGTATTTGTCACACTGATAGTCTTTTGGGCACTCGTGGCAATTAGGGCACTGTCAACTCTTTAAAATGACACCATGATCCCTTAAATAATACACAAGTTTAATATTTTGTCCAATATTTAATATAGGGTCACCATACCCTTAGTCACTCCAGGCATGACTATACTGACACATGTAGTGAAAAGGTGGTAGATTTGAATAGACAAGTGACGTTCAGCATGTATAAGTATCACGAATTGTGTAAAAATTTGGTTTAAGTAGTAATATAAATGTTTAAAATAAACATATAGAAATACTATAAAGTCTAGAATAAATGAAAAAATTACATAATTTAACAGATATTAACTTGTTACTAATTAACTGGGGGTATGCAACACCATCTATTATTTTCCCAGGAAGCTCTCAGTATTATTGGCATTATAAGGTTCAGTGACTTATTTTTATTTCCTGTTCCTGTAATATCTTAACCTTAATTACACTGCAACACAGGGCATTCTCACATTAACTTTTGTCTATACAATTATGACACTTTTACAAATGTATATATTGCAGCTGACTTATTTAGTATTACAAAATAGAAAAAGAGAGTCTGGGATGATAAAGGGAAAGAAAAGGGAGGGAAAGAAAGAAAGAGAGAGAAAATAAAAGAAAAAAAGAGAGAAAAAAGAGAGAGAGAAAAAAAAAGAGAAAGAGAGAGAGAGAAAAAAGAGAAAGAGAGAGAGAAAAAAAAGAGAAAGAGAGAGAGAGAAATAAAGAGACAGAGAAAGACAGAAAAAAGAAAGAAATAAAGGAAGATAAAGATAGAAAAAGAAAGAGAAAGAGATGGACAGAAAAAGAAAGTGAAAGTGAGAAAGAGAGAGAGATAGAAAGAGGAAAGAGAGACAGGAACATAACAGAGAAAGATAAAGCTTAAATACTCATATTCCCTCAATCTCCCCAATGGCAGTGCTCCCTAAGAGACAAAGACTGCCAAACTCGGGGAAGAAAAGTCAAACACCCAAGACATCTTGCACAAGATCCTTCCCTCTTTGGCAGCCAACATTCTCCACGGTCCTCACTTAAAACCCTATTTGCGTTATCCCTCGATGGGGAAGTGCCATCCATATGTTTGGGCTGTTTTAATAAAGATATAAAACCTAATTCTCCACTTAGAGAACAAAAGAAAACATAACAAATCCGAGCTCCACAGCCCCATAATCGAAGAGGGAATTGTATTCACTTGACAGGAATGGGTGTCTCATAATTCAAGCATTGCCAAAGCACACAAGCACCAGCCAGGAAAATTACAACTATATGAAAGAACATCGTCATAATCCTGGTCATCTGGAAATGGTGTCGTATTTTTCCTAATTGCGTCTAAATCCCTTCACCCTTTATCGAGTATGCTCTCCAAACCTATTTCTCCAATGCCTGGCACCGAAGACCTGAAAATTCCTCTCAAAACCGCCAGAAAAACGGAGAAATAGCTCTACTCACAACCTCCTCGTCCATCTTTGTTTACGTCTTCTACAGGTGATGACTAACGTTACTGTGACCATGTAATCATCGACCAATCAGAACAGGACTTGTCTCAGAGTCGTTTTCTGATTGGCTGAAGGCATAACATCGTCGACCGTCCCCTCCGACCCTCCGGGAGATTTCACTGGAGTTACATGATATTATTATTAATTTTATTTATTTCTCTAGTTCAGGGGGTTGATTACTCTAGACTTCATTTTCATCTATCTTAATTTCAATATTCGTGTCTTCTTTTCTGCAATACTAATTCCTAAAACAGTATATGACGCGCATATGATGATCGACGGATGTAAATATAAAAGATGATTATAAGATTAGGCAACTTTCAAACAGTATGACATCCTTACAAAATACATATAAAAGGTTAATGCGTATATCGAAAATTTATTGCAAAAAGTAAATGACACGTCAATCGATTTTAAAGGAAAATATAGTGAAATAACGGAGTGAAAATTTAAATTTCTCTGACACAAAAAGAAAATTGTATACATCGTATACATCATATTACGCAGGTATCAATGCATATCATGTACACTCAATCAGCCATACTAATTATCACTCCCTGTATTTACTCATGTGACATAAATCTCTCTCTCTCTCTCTCTCTCTCTCTCTCTCTCTCTCTCTCTCTCTCTCTCTCTCTCTCTCTCTCTCTCTCTCTCTCTCTCTCTCTCTCTCTCTCTCTCTCTCTCTCTCTCTCTCTCTCTCTCTCTCTCTCTCTCTCTCTCTCTCTCTCTCTCTCTCTCTCTCTCTCTCTCTCTCTCTCTCTCTCTCTTTCTCCCTCCCCCCCGCCTATTCATATCTACATACACCTCACCGAAATCTCAAAAACTTGGCACCTGTATCCTACGCTGTCTGTAACGCTTTCTACATATATATTACAAGATCCCCTGTAATATATCCTTTTTTACTCAGCCTGCTTACTCCAAACTTACTATGCAGATCTCGCTCTTATTCAGCTCCCTCCCGATCTGTCTGTGAGATGCCAGTGCGAATAAGGGCAATGAAAACTCACAGTCGTGTCACACAAACTGATGCCATTCAAGGGTAGCAGCAGGCTTTCACAACCTCGTTCCCTCTGCACACTTCGCTCTCTGTCATCTGATTTTAAAACCTAAGGCTTATTCAAATGACTAATCGTTAACTTGATCAAAGTGCTTATCCTTTGTTTTAATTGCAATGGGGAATCCTTAAACAATTCCCATATTAAATGAAGGACAAATCAGTCCACCTTACCGTTTTTTTAATAAAAAAGTCCTTTTTTCTCTGTAGAGTTTTAAAAATGATCAAGAACCTAACTTGATGATAAAATGCGAAATGAAATTATCTCTGCTGGATAAGAAATCCTAAAAGTAAATCCTTTGGCATTTGATATCCTGTAACCAGTAAGGATGCAGTGAAGGGCAGTGCCAGCTGACCGCAGCTGGACCTGGTAGGCAGGATCTCCCAGGCACTCACAGTGGAACTGATTCTATTCTTTGGTTTGTTCCTTCACATCGCCTTGCACATAAATACATAAACATTATATATATATATATATATATATATATTTATATATATATATATATATATATATATATATATATATATATATATATGCATATATATACATATATATGCATATATATATATATATCTATATCTTTCTCTTACACAACAGAACTATCTAAGCGTCCATGGCATGAAAACGTACATGTGTTGTTTTCTCTTTCTCTTGTATTACAAAAGTACACGCACATATGTGTATGTGTGTGGGTGACAATATGTGTGTGTGTGTGTGTACATATGTGTGTATGTATATATATATATATATATATATGTGTATGTATATATATATGTATATATATATATATATATATATATATATATATATATATATATATGTATGTATATGTATATATACATGTATTAATTTGTTCCTTTGTCTGTCTGTCTGTCTAATAATTAATTCCCCTATCTCTCTCTCTCTCTAGGCATCCTTCCCCCACAGTCCGAGGGCGGCAACGCGCCTCGCTAGAATCCGCGGGAGTCCTACGAGGAAAGTCCGGCTCAAGCGAAGCAGGAATACCTGTCACCTTTCCTCCTCCAGCGGCGCCTCAGCCACGTCCTCTGAGGGAACCAGTTTCCTGTTGCTCCTTTGCTTACAAACATCCCCCAAGTGTGAGCAGCAACATTTATTTCTTTGAGTGATTCCTTCCCATCTGTTCTCACACTTTGCCTCCCCTATGCTACAGCGATCATGTCAGTTCGGAGATTTGTCATATACGCTCTCCACAATAGAAAAATAAGAAAAGTTGTGCTGAATACTGCGATATGTGTGTTTATCCTCTCAGTAAGTATATAACAGAGTTGTATGTTGAATGACAGTCTATCAACTGCACCCCATTAATGAGAAATTAGGGACACGGTCGGCAGGGCTGTTTCAGGAACTGTCGATGAATAAACTACGTCACGCAGTTTTGACGAGAGACGCGATTTCTTTGCATCCAGTTCTCTGCCTCTGTCTGCTTCTCTCCCCGTCTCTCTTCACCCCTTCTCTCTCTCTCTCTCTCTCTCTCTCTCTCTCTCTCTCTCTCTCTCTCGCTCCTTTTCTCTCTCTCAATCTTTCTCTCTTTCTTTGTTTCTTTGTTTCTTTCTCATGTTATCGCTCGTTTTCTTTACCTTTATTTCTCTTTTTTTGTGCATGTGTACATATTCAGAGAGAGATAGATAGATAGATAGAGAGAGAGAGAGAGAGAGAGAGAGAGAGAGAAAGCATTCGCAGTCGTGTCAGAGGTTAAAAAATAGTTTCATTTGCATAGTTACCCGCGCGCATAGATATGCTTTTTTGACTGAAATAATATCTAATCTGAATTCCTATCATATAGATATAAGGGTATGACTGTGTATGTACAAGTGAACAATAATAAACAGTTTACAGTTTTATGAATACAACGCAGTATGTTGCTGGGTGACCCGTTCATATTGCATTACCAATTGCGCGATTGTATATTTTCCGAGAAAATGTCAAATGATCAAGGACTATTCATTTGGCGAGGGTGAGAATTATGATGCAGATAATGATAAGGATTAAGATACTAGTAAAGATAGCAATAAAAAGTATATTGCTTAGAATAGAATGATGCTAGTGCTAATGATCATAGAGATTATAATGATGTAAATGATGAATATGACAATGTAGATAAGGTAGGGCAAGGTAGGAATAAGAATGAACGTTTTTCCATCGCAACGCATTTAATTTACGTTTCGATACCAAATTTCCTTCCAGAGCCTGTTGTTCGGCTCGGGCCAAGTGCACGTGGAGAGGCGACCCGGACACATGCACGTAGGCATGGGCGCCGTGCACCGGCAGGAGGGACGCGAGGTGCACGTAGGGCTGGGGGAGGGCTGGAGGGAGCGTCTGCGGGGCCCCTTGGAAGCCAGTGATCCGCGGGTGGTGTCCGCCCTCAGAGACGAGCACTTGCGCCCACCCAGCAGCCAGCCCTACCAAGTGGACCGCTATGAACGGAGACTCAACTACAAGGTCGGTGGGGCTGGGGTCGAGGCGAGAAGTCAGCTGGGCGATTACTTTGAATTGGAAATTATATTGCAGAATCATCTATTTC
>BOPN01000290.1:307189-312189 GCA_017312705.2 Penaeus japonicus | reverse complement strand
TTCCCCTCTCTCTCTCTCTCTCTCTCTCTCTCTCTCTCTCTCTCTCTCTCTCTCTCTCTCTCTCTCTCCCTCTCTCTCTCTCTCTCTCTCTCTCTCTCTCTCTCTCTCTCTCTCTCTCTCTCTCTCTCTCTCTCTCTCTCTCTCTCTCTCTCTCTCTCTCTCTCTCTCTCTCTCTCTCTCTCTCTCTCTCTCTCTCTCTCTCTCTCTCTCTCTCCCGCCGCCTCCCCTTCCCCCTGTCTCTCTCTCTCTCTCTCTCTCTCTCTCTCTCTCTCTCTCTCTCTCTCTCTCTCTCTCTCTCTCTCTCTCTCTCTCTCTCTCTCTCTCTCTCTCTCTCTCTCTCTCTCTCTCTCTCTCTCTCTCTCTCTCTCTCTCTCTCTCTCTCTCTCTCTCTCTCTCTCTCTCTCTCTCTCTCTCTCTCTCCCTTCCCCTCCCCTCCCCCTCTCTCTCTCTCTCTCTCTCTCTCTCTCTCTCTCTCTCTCTCTCTCTCTCTCTCTCTCTCTCTCTCTCTCTCTCTCTCTCTCTCTCTCTCTCTCTCTCTCTCTTCCCCTCCCCCTCCCTCTCTCTCTCTCTCTCTCTCTCTCTCTCTCTCTCTCTCTCTCTCTCTCTCTCTCTCTCTCTCTCTCTCTCTCTCTCTCTCTCTCTCTCTCTCTCTCTCTCTCTCTCTCTCTCTCTCTCTCTCTCCCTTCCCCTCCCCTTCCCCCTGTCTCTCTCTCTCTCTCTCTCTCTCTCTCTCTCTCTCTCTCTCTCTCTCTCTCTCTCTCTCTCTCTCTCTCTCCCTCCCCCTTCCCCTCCCCCCTCTCTCTCTCTCTCTCTCTCTCTCTCTCTCTCTCTCTCTCTCTCTCTCTCTCTCTCTCACATACACACGTACACATACACGCATATTTCACAGTTCTCAGATGAACAGAAATAGCACCAATCAGAGGCAAGTGACTTTCTTTCATCAGCATCATTTTCACTTCTGTTGCTCATCATTCAGTCTACAAATTTATGAAGATCAATGCACAAGCTAAATAATGGCAGCTTTGTTTTCATTCGTACCGAAAAAAAATCGTGTCCCTCACTGAAGTGTCTATTGCATTCACGACCAAAAAACAAACTTGATAATGAGTTTTGGAAGGAACAATAATGGATAATGTCTGTGAATTCTTTTGTGTATTCTGAGTGGCTGTTTTTTCAGTACAAAGAAGTTGATTTTCATTTAAAAAAAACAAAAAACAAAAACAGATTGAGGTACCAGTGAGATGTTCTCCCTAATGATCGGTGACATGATATTTATTGTTAGACGTCACTGTGTTAGCACGGAAATACTTCTCAACATTTGCACACGAAATAGACTTTCGTAATGGTGACGAAGCGAGACCCCGTTCAGCCGATTCCGAGAATGACGTTTGCATCTTCACAGAACTGGTGTTTCAGGACATGGATTCCTTCTTTGCAAAGAGATGCATTCTGCTTCTCCTTCTTTCCTTTGCCATTGGTTATTCGCTCGGTTTTCATCTCCTTTGTCCGGCGTTTCGACATTTGAATTCTTACAAAAATGTCATATTGACTGCTTATAAAATTTGGTAAAACGCACTCCTTAAGAACATGAAATAAGTATTACTTAAAATATTGTTTTTCTTTATATCAACAAAATACATTAAATATTGTTGAATCACAGGAACAGGATAACTTTCAGTATATAGATTTCTTTCTCCCTTTCTCTTCTCTATCATTTTCTTCATACTTTCACATCCCACTTTTCTCTTTTCATTCTTCCTTTCCGCCTCATGTGTGAGTGGAAGGCCAGTGGCTGTCCCTTAACAGGAGAGATAATCGCATTATATAACATTATCTGATCGGGTCACGTGTTTCCGATTTCTTTTCCATCTTGACCATCAAAATCAAAAGTACATAACCACGCTTCAGTACTTTACTCACGAGAGTTCATAAAGCTCTAGCGCGGTTCCGCCCCGGACTCCCGCCACGATCCCCCCTGCCAATAGACCTCCGCTGACACCAAGGAGAGCCAGGCCGCGCAACTTGAATCTTCACGAATATCATCATCAGCTAAATCCGTTCGGTTCTCAAAACTCAGGAAGGTTTATGCGTAGAGATTGCTTATGTATTTAGATGAGATAAGTCCTCTCACATCAGAGGCTGTTTGTGTGTCGGCATCGGAAGGCAATGCTTTGTGGAGAGCGATTACGCTCGTAGTGTCTTTATGTTTGGTGCAGAAATAGCAACCACTCAGTTCTTTTTATCAATTTGTCTTTTTCAAGGCTTTCAAACGTCTGCGTTTTTATAGTATCATTATGTTTTTTTCATGCCTTCAAATGTCTGCGTTTTTGCTATTATAGTGACATTTTTATCTTTTATGGAGCTGTTTTGATATTCGCTGACAAAGAAGAATCAGAATCCATTAAACTCTTAGAGTTCCTTTGCAGATGTTTAGGCGAGTGGTAAGAGGGAGAAAGTAAAGAGACGAAGAATAAACACTTATCAATCATCAAATGACCGAATGCAAACTAAACATACAAGATGCAGTTTTTATTTTCTTTGTACATAAACGGACAAATATATGTACCACGTCTAATAAACTTTCTTGATTTCCATAAAACCGAACCAATTTAGGCTCGTCATACATAAGACTTTTCAAATATCATATGGTAAAATTTTGTGTTCAAAGGAACATGAATCAAAGCAAATTTAGTGGCGGGTGTGTGTGAGTGCCTCTGCGTTTGTGTATGTGCATTTGTATGAGTATGTGTATTTGTTTGCGGGCGTGATTCTATATATGTGATTTGTTTGTGTTTGCACGTATACTTGCGCGCTCACACTATCATTCGAAGAAATGGAAAACAAAAATATTCCTCTTCGGGAATGCATATTACAACATTACGCTTGAATACACAAAAGCGAAGTACAGATGAGATACCGGACCGGCCTCAAGAGTAAAAAAAGAACATATATTCGTTTAATACAATACCACGAGAGCCAAAATACTACCCTACTCCGGGAAACGTATATATCTAGATGATTTTCAAGATACAATGTACTGTGTAGCCTTTGTGTCTCTTGTAACATTTAGTTCTGAACTTAGCATAGTTGATAAAAGAAGACAAAATATACATGTGATACCTGTCTCATACGAAAATACAAGGCATAAATATTCTATATTTTGTTAAAATTAATTTCCTAGCAAATTCATAAAACAACCTATTTCATCTATAGAATGAAGGGCCTGATATTACGCCAAATGCTTTGTTAATGTTAATGTCACGCATTATCAAAACAGATTTGGAAAAATGTGGACTGTCAGCATTAAAGCCAATACTACCTAGCCTGTGTGTATGTCAGCGTATTATAATAAATATCCGGGAGATTAGTTTAACAAAATTTAGCATTCGTGAGATTAATCTAACAAAATATAACATTTGTGAGGTTAGTTTATCAAATCATAATATCCGTACATGGCTGCCAGGCGTCCTTAACTTCAAGTTTATTACGATAGCGTCTTGTGCGAGATGAAGATGGTTCGTAGACTTACGGGGTTCTGGTCATTCCCTGCGGGTTTCCTATCACCCGGACTCTTTCTCTTCTCTTCTCTTCTCTTCGTCCTTGACAGCCTTTGTCGTGCAGGGAGCATCCGCAGGCAGAGGAGGAGGGTGTACGATCGCATAGACAGATGCGTGTGTGTGAATCTGCTCTGAGAAAAATCAGAGATACTTTGGAATCCATTGAAAGTCGCCTTTGCCAGTTCGTTAAATATCGAGAGTGCTGAACTCATTGAGTTTATTTGTATATACATACAACATGAGGTACAGAAGGGGCCGGCGACGCCGTCGGCCTCGAGGGGCGGGGCGCTCACGAGGTGGCGGCGGTGGCGAGCGGCGCGGGGGGTGTGGCGCGCACTGTCGGTCGGCTCCATAGCGTGTAGTTGGCAGGGCGCACGGGCCTGGCGGCGCCCTGGGGCAGGCCTGTGGGCGTGGGCGCGACGGGGTGGATGGCCCAGCCGCCCACGCTGCCCCCGTGTGCACACAGGGGCGGCGGGCGGCCGTTGGTGAAGGAGTGAGAAAGACACGAGTAGGCGCTGTGGTGACGCAAATCTCTGCCAGTGACGTACTCCAGGAAGCGCCGCAGAGGCAGGATGTGGCTCTGCTGCGCCGTCCACACCGTCAGGAAGTCCTCGAGCACGTGGTGCACGCGCTCCGGTCTCGGCAGCGCCGACTTGCCCATTTTGTGCAGCATTTCCGATTCTGAAACGACAACAGCATGACGGCGCGACTGCAGGACTCACAAGGGACAGGCACACATCCTATGTACACAGAGACATTCACTTAAAAGGTGAGAATGGAAATATAATTCAAGATATTAAAGTTATTGCCCCCCCCCCCCCCAGCCGCCCCTCAGCCCCGTACCTGTCGGGAGTCTCCTGTAGTAGTAGAAAACCGGGTGGAGGAAGTTGGAGCGGTGCGCCTCCAGGGGGTCCCCGGTGGCCCGGTCCACGCGGAAGGTGTCCTTGTCCGGCCCCGAGAAGTCCGGGCCGTATTCCATGAGGACCACGACCAGCGGCCCCGCCTCGCGCCCCGTCACCGCCTCCAGGCGCGCCAGCAGGTGCACAGGGAAGTCCTCCAGGAACTCGAACCTCCGGCCGCCGCTGCAAGGGAAAGCCGCTTTGAGATGCGCAGGAAGGAAAAGGAAATGGAACCTTTCTGACTGAAGAAAAGGTTCTGAGCGAACGATGAGTGTGACATTTCCTTCAACAGTCAACGCAGTGACTAACAGTCCAAGGTTCCGAATATCTCCGCATACCTTTTACATAAGTAAAGGAATAAACAAATAAGGGATAGAGGAAAACAAACCGATTACATTAATGAAATCCTAAGATAATGCAACAAAGGAAGACATGTAAAAGACATGTAAACATAAACTCGCCATTTCAGGATCTTCCTTCTCTAATCTGCTATCTCACAGTAATGCACGAAATACAATGTACTCACAAAATAAGTCTATCTATC
>BOPN01000290.1:297189-302189 GCA_017312705.2 Penaeus japonicus | reverse complement strand
TTTTACTTTGACTTTGACAAGTTTATTGAGACAAGTGATTACGTACATCTCAAAAGGATGAGTTACTTACTCGCTAAGGTAGAGTGTAGCTAAAGCTAACCCAATGAACATGGTACCTACTTGTTGAAAATGGAGAAGTCAAACTTGAATCCGAGGCAGCGGATGACGTAGTCGTATCCCTCCCGCAGCGAGAAGTTGTCGAAGTCGTTCTCGGTCGGGATCTCCTCGCCTCGCTCTGCCGAGGAAGCGGGAAAACATGACGTTCGCAAAAGGGCGGCTTTAGGAATGCATTCTCTGCGCCGGTCACAGACGCCCATGAGCTCAAATATTGCCACGAAACAACCTTTTCCTATTGCTATAGTAATCTATTTCCTTCGCGAGGAAGGCTTTGCAACGCCTCCAGAGCGGCCACCGACCTTTCTTGGCCTGGATCTGCCTGAGCGAGTCGGCCTCCCACGGGAACTGCACGTAGATGCGTCCGCCCCGCCGCTCGAGCGCCATGTCCTCCACGCCCGCCTCCAGCAGCCCGTCCAGGGACTTCAGCTGGTACGTGTCCAGGAGCCCGTTGTTGATGGCCCTGCGCGAGGATGGGGTTGGTCACGGGCTCCGTGTGTGCTTACTTTATGTACACACTCATGTCTATATCTAACTGGGAATTCTTAGTACATCTGGACAAGAATGAATAGCAAACAAGCAGTAACAAGAAGAGGATGAGGTCAAGGGGGGGGGGGGGGCAAGGACATGTAATACAGGAAGGCTTTAACCACTACATAATTAAGTTTGATTTTCTTAGCCAAAAAGAAAGATTCTTTTCTTTCGTAAGAATTCTTCAGGGAATTGATGAATAAATGTGGATCTTTTCCAACTGAGCTGATGGCCCTCATCCTGCTCATAAATACCGTAAACTAAGCATTTGATTCCTTGGTTTTCCCAACATTGCCGAATTAGGTAAGGACAATGATAACTTGTTTATCATTAAACGACGAAGTTTTGGACAGTAAGTTCTTAGATCTATCCTTGTGGGTTTAGGGAAAAAATTCTCGTAAATGTATGCGCATGATTTTGGAGAAAAAAAATTAACCTTGGCCAAAGTTTCAAAGAATATATCGAGTTTATGATCGATACATTCGCAATCTCTGTGACACAATGTCGAATGCACTGATTTCGTATAGCTGGTTCACAGTAAACCGACAGCCTATGGGGGCTATCAGCATTAGGCAAAACATACCAATAAACGATTTACTTGCATTCTTCCATGTCACTTTGAAAATAATAGCGTGAACAAGACTACTGGACTTGCCAAAAGTTAATCGAAATGCAAGTGATTCGCCGACCATTTTGGAAGAAGAAAAAGCATCAAATCCAGCGGAGGACGAATAAAGCAGTGTCAAGCATTCCCACCCGTGAATAAGCTACATCCGGGCTAGGAAAACAATCTATAGCGATACCGTTAACTTATACAATCTTCTACTTAATCGAGAACTTTATTTACGACGCATAAACGAATGAATTCAGTGAAGCAGTTGATCGGAATGAGAGCTGTCTGTGGAGAAATGGAAGAGCTCCGTTCTGTGAAGCCTTTGGCGTCTTCAGGAGCAGAAGAAGCTGAGTAGGATTGTGCAAAAGCTCAAATTTGCTGAATATACAAACAGTAAGCAAAGAACCTGCCTCAGGGTTGTCTAAGATAAGCAGCTAATGACTTGATGAGGGAAAGGTTTTATTCCGGGGACTCGGGACACGGAGGTAAGAAATTTAACATAGCAATACGACGACGTCAACAAATTGGGATCAGAAGACATCTGTGGGAACGTGAGAGGATAATTACAATTGAACTCAGTAATACGACTCTCTTCGCCTCCGTGCAGAAAGGGAAGTACCAAAGCAGCATACTGACTGGCAGGTGAACGCCCACAGGGAATCCCACGTGAACGACAACTGAACACCTGCGAGGGAAGGCAAGTGAACGCCCGCAAGGTAAGGGATGTTAGCGGCCGCGTCTGAACGCCGACTGACCTGAGGTCGCCCACGTAGTGTGTGTTCCATGAGAGCCTCGCCCGGGAGCGGGACACCATGTGGACCATATTGGTGCTGCCGTAGATGGCGTCTGCCGTCTCAAAGGCGGCGTTGCCTGTCGGGGGAGAAGCAGAAAGGAGTAGAAAGCAGAAATGAAGCAGAAGGGATCCGGACACTCGGGCGAGTGCAATCCTCTCACGGCCGCTCAGTGCTTGAGGACCAGAGAGGAGAGCAGCGAGCTCGGATGAGAAGAGCCGCGGCTGTCGATGCCTCGAGGAAAAATGTTCAGTCTGATTTACATTCAAGTAGATTTCCACCATGAAATTATTTCGCTATGTTATAGGAAAAGAGATATATATCAGTCAATATGATTCGCATGAAAATGGAAAGAAGGCATGACTATTTATTCAGACCTGCTGTTGAAAAGTCCTGGAAAGACTATTTTTTGATAAACCTGAATTGGAGAGGCCCAGACAATGTGATCCACATTCTATTTCGTACCAAATCTTCTAAACAAAAGAACGAAGGGAAAAACAGGAAAACACACGAAGATGCTTATTCGTGTGTTATTCTGCTTTTCCCAGCGTCGTTTTGTTTACTATTCGTTTCACATGATTCTTTCACATGACTACGACTTAAACGGGCAAAAGCATTGACGCCTGGGAAGCAGAGCTCGTTCAGAGGCGCCAGGAGGCGGTTCGACATATCCTCCCCCATTGACGTCACGACATAAGAAGCCATTCATACCAGGAAACAAAACATTCCTGTTTACTTATATATTCCCTCTAGCGCCCTTTGAAACAAAACACCTGTCTAGAGTTACTTTCGAAATCAAGCTCCTGGTTCCTGTTGAGGCCTGAGGCGAGAGAGCGACAAGTGGGACTCGACTTACCTCTGCCAAGGATGAGGACGTTCTTGCCCTCGAAGACGCGCGGGTCCGTCGCGACGTCCTCGTATCCCTCGACGAGCTCCGAGCCGGGGAAGGAGGGCGAGTTGGGGACGCCCAGCCCCGTCGCCACCACCAAGTACCTGGCGGGGAAGAGGCGCTCAGTGACGGAGGGGCAAGGGGACGGGAGGGGAGAAGGGTGAAGAGGAGGAAGACAAAATTGGAAAAATAAGGAAACAGAGAGAAAAAGAAATTAAAAGAAACCGAAGAAAAATAAAGCAAGAATAAAAGAATAAGAAAATAAAAGGAAGAGAACGAACAGAAGATGAAGAGGAAAAAGCACATAAACCTGACCCAATAGCCCATTGTGGTTGACCCCCTCACCCCCCACTTCACCCCCACAATCCCGCGAGTTGTTGCACTGACCTGCAGACGAACTTCTGGTTGTGTTGGTCGCGCATGGTGAAGACCCAGCCGGGGCTTCCGCGCGTGCCCGCCTGCCGACGCACGTCCCAGATGGCTGTGTTGTAGCGGATGTGCAGCCCCTGCCGCCGCGCGAACGCGTTCAGGTACTGCACCATCGTGTCCGCCTGGAGGAGAAACATACGCGAGGTTACATGAGGATGAAAAGGAGAGAGGGAGAGAGAGAGAGAGAGAGAGAGAGAGAGAGAGAGAGAGAGAGAGAGAGAGAGAGAGAGAGAGAGAGAGAGAGAGAGAGAGAGAGAGACTGTTATGAATGATTTATATTCAAGATATTTTGTGACATTTTTAAGTTCAACTTTTGAACACATTTCTGTCTGTTGACCTTTACATGTCATATGTTTATTCCTTCCCTCCACCCCTCCCCCTTCCCTCCCTCCCTCCGCTCACCCCTTCCCTCCTTCTCCCTCTCCTCTTCCTTTCTTTCACCCCTCTGCCCTCCCTTCCCCCCGTTCTTCCTCCCCTCATCCCCATATTTCCTTGCCCCCTTCCCTCTTACCTCCTCCCCAGCTCCCCCTCCCTCTTGTTCCTCTCCCCTCCTCCTCCTCCTCCTCCCCATCCCCTCCTCCTCCTCCTCCTCCCCATCCCCCCTTCCCCCCCCCCCTCCTCACCTCGGGGAAGAAGTCCTTGGAGAAGTGCCTGAAGAGGAGGTCGTCGTCATCGGAGAGGAGCGAGTTCCAGTCGTGGCGGAGGTTGAACTCGGCGTTGGTCCTTCCGGTGAAGCGCTTGTTGATGCTGATCAGCTTCCGGTGCCGCGGGTACACGCTGAAGAAGCTTCCTGCCGGAGGGACGGACGGAGGGCGTGAGGGCCGGGGGACGTGTGGGAGGGAGGGAGGGAGGGGAGGGAGGGCGTGTGGGTGGGAGGGAGGGAGGGCGTGTGGGAGGGAGGGAGGGAGGGCGGGTGGGAGGGAGGGAGGAAGGGCGTGTGGGAGGAGGGAGGGCGTGGGAGAGGGAGGGAGGGCGTGTGGGAGGGAGGGAGGGCATGTGGGAGGGAGGGAGGGCGTGTGGGTGGGAGGGAGGGCGTGTGAGAGGGAGGGTGGGCATGTGGGTGGGAGGGAGGGCGTGCGAGAGGGAGGGTGGGCATGTGGGTGGGAGGGTGGGCATGTGGGTGGGAGGGAGGGCGTGTGGGAGGTAGGGAGGGAGGGCGTGTGGGAGGGAAGCAACGGGACGGAGTGCGCGGGCGGCGAGAACAGATGAAGGTCACTTTGCCCCGCAGTGTAGCAGGGTTTTCGAAATGTCAACGGAATGCAAGTATCTTATTCTCTATAGTGATAACAAAAAGGATAATGATAATGATTATGATAATGATTATAACAATAGTAATAATGATAATGAGGATGATAATAGCAATGATAATGATAATGATAAATATAATAGTAATATTTTAATGAGGATAATGATAATACCAAAAATAGTAATAATAATAATGACAATAATAATAATGATAATGATAATATGAATGACAATAGTAATACTGATAATAATGACAATGATGATAATAATTATAATGATAATGAGAATAATAATAATAATGATAATAATAATGATAATAATAATGATGATAATAATGATAATAGTAATAACAATGATAACGAAAATGATGTCAACGAAAGAAATATCA
>BOPN01000290.1:264689-269689 GCA_017312705.2 Penaeus japonicus | reverse complement strand
GCCTGCGAACCGGCCCTCGCTCAGCCCTCGCTCAGCCCTCATCAGCATAACCGTATCTGCGCGACTTTCCCTTCCAAACGAGAAGTACGAATTGATTATAGATATCCATAGAATTCCGCGCAGGTGTTTAGCGGCCGGAGATCTCAACCGAAATGAGTTTTATAATTGAACTGGCGGCCGCACTCCCGAGGCTCTGCGAAAAGGGAATTTCCTTTGAGTCCTCAGGGGAATGAGATGGTGTGTCAGCGGGACAAAGACGCCTCTTCCGAAGTCCTTTCTTCAGGGTCGGGGAAGGAGGGGCTTCGTCTCCAGCCACAGCGAGCTACAGGATTCGTTTCCTCTGCTTAAGAGAACCAGAACTAGCGGTCAACATGCAGCGATGCCACTCTCTCCGCGCAACGCAAGCTCTTTATCACAGCCTTTCCAAGCGGTGAATTTTCCCCTGGGTGTAATTTTCAGGGTTCCAAAAGGGAAAATACATTGGGGGATATGATATTAACAAAATATCTATCGGTAGAAAAAAAAAATCCATAATGTGATGACTGACTTTTCTACAAGCGCATAAAAAAATCCAGATTTATGCAACGATCACCTGCAGTAATCACCTTGTGGCGCCAGGCTCACTGCTTTTCCAAAAGGCGCGGCGCTGGTGTTTTGTTACCAAAAGGTTCCTCAAATTGTTGGGAATTTTTCCTTATCCAAATGGGAGGGGAAATTGGGATGGGTGAACTGGCAAATGGAGTTTATCACATAAAAATCATTTGGAAACCATTGCTCTGCCAATATAGATATTGATATATAACAATGGACACTAGTTATACATATATCCATACGCATTTACATACAAATATATGCATACATACATACATACATATATATATATATATATATATATATATATATATATATATATATATATATATATATATATATATATACACACACACACACACACACACACACACACACACACACATGTATCTCTACATCAATCTCTATATATATCTGTCTTTTCAGCTGAGCAGAAAACGCGAAAAGCGGCGAACAACAGGATTCCATCTACGGCGAGTTAGGCAAGTTGTGGCAAGGCTCCTGTGGACACGAACCCCGACGATCGATGGGAAGTTCACATGGAAAAAACAACACAAAGGAAAGCTATTTTGCTTCTAGATTTCCTCCAGCGGGGCGAGAGGGAGGAAGGAGGGAGGGGAGGGGGAAACTGGAATTTTGTTTAAAACTCTCATAGATGTATATGTTTGCTTTTGTTTTATAATTTTGATAAATGATGTAGCTGTGTATAAGAAAGTTTATGCTCTTTTCTATTTTATGTAAGAGCAGTTTTTTTTCCTGTGTAAGGAGTAGGATCTTGGGATAAGGAATTGGTGGAGGAAGAGGAAGAAGAGGAGGAAGAAGAGGAGGAGGAGGAGGAGGAGGTGTTGGAGGAGGGAGGGAGACAAAGTGGAGGAGAAAAAAAAAATGGAGGAGGGGTGCGAAGGAGGAGAGGAAAACGAGAAGGGAGAAGGAGTCCTAGTCGGCCGGGGGAGGGGGGAGGGGGGGTCGCTCAGGGGGGAGGGGGCGGAAGTAATAACCGCGCGAGAGAAAAAACTCCGGCAAAAGTATTCCTCACATGTTCCTCTTCGTCGCCGCCGTCTGCAGTTTTAGATTCCCGGTCGAAGCATGAAACGGCGGCGACAGCGAGGCGACCGCGACCGCCACCGCGACGGGCCTCTTTGAATTAAAGGGATCTTTATTGTCGCCTTTCGATACGTCGGTGGCCGCCACAAACGTAATGTTTATCTAGGCCAAGTGGATGGTCCTTTGCGTTATTACTGTTGTCGCCCGTATTTTTTTCTGGCATAGTTACACAGGTCAAGAAATTTAAACATCTTTAAAAGGGCAAATATTTTCAGAGACATCACACATTAATTTAAGAGGAAGCGTTTATAGTATTTTGACTGGTTGAAGGTTTGCGGGCGGGGCGGGGTCAAGACAAGGACTAACTTCCGATTTCTCTCTCTTCCTCCCTTCACCTACCCCCCCCCCTCCCCTCCCCTCTACCCCCTTCCCCTCCTCCCCTCCCCAAGTCCCTGTGCTGCGTCTCCCTTCGGCGGCCCCGCCTCCTCGCCGCCAAGAATAGCCTCGGATCGGCCAGGTGAGTCGGCCAGGTGAGTGGGCTGCGAGGAGGCACCTGTCCGCCCCCGCCCGCAGCGACACGGCCGTTGTGTCGCCGCCTCCGATGGGCGCTTAATTTGCTCGCTTTGCCTCCTGACAGGCGCCGCGCCAGAGGTCGGAGGGGGAGGGGGAGAGGGAAAAGGAAGGGGGAAGCGTGGGAGGGGGGCGAGGCTGCCCTATTCAGAGTTACATATTCGCGCGAGTGAATCAGTATTTATAGATATATATGTATATGTATGTATACACACACACACACACACACACACACACACACACACACACACACATATATATATATATATATATATATATATATATATATATATATATATTGAGAGAAAGAGATAGATTGATAGATACATAGATATATATATATAGAGAGAGAGAGAACGAGAGAGAAAAAAAGGCAAATTACCCTTTCTAATGTTCCCTCGCATAATATCAATGGCTCTCCTGAATTTTCAGTTAACCGTAATCCTCCTCACACCGCTACTTCCCTTCACTTTTTCTCTTACCATCCCTTGCGGATAAAGAAATCAGAGGTCTCGTCAATGTTTCATTAGCGATAATAGATTTATTGATCAAGAATTCGATATTTTTTTAAAAATGAAAATGAGTTACTCCCAATTTTCTTAAATCACGCCCATTCAATCGCGGGAACGAAATTCTACTCACACTCTTAGATCGCTCAAAAGGAAAAGTCTAGTAATCTATTAGTTGGCCCATACAACCCGTCGCTCGATGATAACCGTCATTTATTTATTATAAAAAAGTAGACCTCGATCTCGTTTTGGCCATTCCCAGCACGTTACGTAAATCTCTGTTGAAGCGCAATGCGGCCGACGGTGCTCTTGAGGCTCCTCATGTGTTTACGATGCTCCTCCAGTGTTTACGCTCTCCCGTCTTAGGAATTTTCTTAATTCTTATATAGTAGGAGAAACGGATGGAAATCCTGACCAAATCATTCATGAACACAAACGCGATGTTAGATGCGCCAGGGAATCTAATGCTTGTTTCCTTCACGTGCGAGATGAAGGTCGTCAGTTGAATTGGAATGACGCTAGAGTATTTCATAAATCTTATAATTCATAGATTTTTTTTTTAGAATCTCTTTTTAATTGAGAAAACACCCAATTTCAACTTGATTGATGGTCAGTGGGGTATTGATGACCTTACCTCACATCCAGTTGGCAAAGTTTCCCACAGTCTGTCTATCCACTATATATTCTTGTCTAATTTAACTTTGACTATCCATTTTGGGTGTTACTCGTCCAATGAGGAAGTCCAAAGGACTTCGAAACATTACGGTTTCATTTACTTTCTTACTTCGGCTGTGTCTTATTCATCTGTGCACACACACACACACACACACTCACATGTGTGCGTATATATACTCTCTCTCTCTATCTATAAGTTTAAAGATTGGGTTACACATATAGCTTTCCCGCGTGCCAATGTTCTTCAGCCTTTGCATGGCACCACAGATCACTCTGGAAAGTCCGAAGCTAAGGCCACATTGAAGCTCTCCTTCACGGATGCAAATGCGAGGACGATCCCCCTCTCGGACGCCGCCTGAGGGGACTGGGCCTTTGTTCAGTAATGGCGATTCCAGAGTCTATACGGCGCTCCCCTTAAGTGCTCTCGTCTCGCCTTGGCGCTCCACTTCGCTTTGGCTTCGGCTCGACGGAGTTACAACTAATAATGACTCCTAAACTACTACATCCGGACGAAAAGCAAAACACTGTAATAAAGTCTACCTTTTTTTTGAAACCCGTCAAATATCTCATAAGTTTCCATTGCTTCGAAGCTTCACTGTCGTTCTCATGGGACAGTGAAGCCTAACGGGAGCTTCGAATCTGCCTGTGAAGCCTTACTGGCATTCGGATTGAGTGATACACGATTGGAATTCGGAACTAGTAAGCCTTGAATGGTATTCGGGATTTATAGCTAAAGTCTGGTTTACGGATAGAGTTTCTCGTCAGTTATATGTATCCCCCAATCTGCTAGGAAAGTCGTAGTTGACTTTTTTTTTTTTTGCAATTAAGACCCTCTTTCCATTAATGCTGATTTTTTTCCCAATTAGGCGCATCAACTGATACTGCGACTCCGTTGTAGCAATCTTCAACAATACTACTTGTTGATTGTCTCCTTTTAAATCTTCGGTGATTGGATGCTGAACAACCGTAGGAGCCAAGACTCCTCCCCGAGCATCCAACCAAGATAAACAAATTATGAAATCGCTAATGCTTTCTTAATCAACAACATTTACACAATTTCATCCGCTAGGTTCCTAGCAGGTTCAGGATTATTAACTATCCTCTAATGCTTAAATCACCCGAACTCATACGAAAACCAAGACTATGTTGCCCGACCCAATAAAAAGGGCTCTTAAAAATAATCGAAATGAGGAAGCTGGCCTGGAAACAGAAGCTGAATAAAATGAGTTCTCAACAAGAGAGAGAAGGAAAGAGGAAGAAAGAAAAATAGATAGATAGAAGGATATAAATATATATGTATATGTATATATATGTATATATATATATATATATATATATATATGTATATATATATATATATATATATATATATATATATATATATATATATATATATATATATATATAGAGAGAGAGAGAGAGAGAGAGAGAGACATGAATAAAAGAGGTGCAAAGCTAATTCCAATCTATGGCTCCCGGAAGTTCCTACAGCGCGAAGCATCACTCAAGTCGATAAGCAATTTCCAGAGATTTTCCCACTCGCTGCCTGATTTCCTTCGCGCAGTCGGGTGTCTCGCTGAAGGATTTTCTGCTCCGCTACACTTTCGATGC
>BOPN01000290.1:229689-232189 GCA_017312705.2 Penaeus japonicus | reverse complement strand
GATAGATAGATATAGATATAGATATATATACATACATACAATTACATACATACATACATATATATATATATATATATATATATATATATATATATATGTTTGTGTGTGTGTGTTTGTGTGTGTGTGTTTGTGTGTGTGTGTATGTGTGTATGTATGTGGGGAGGGGAGGTTGTTTACACACCCACACACATATGAACAGATATATGAACCTGTCCTCATGCATGGTTTCGAGGCGTGGATAATAAGGAAGCAGATCCGAGGTGAGCTTCAAGCTACTGCCTGTGGAATTTGAGACGAGGGCTGAGACTCCCTTGGACATCCAAGAATTCAAATGAAACTCTTCTCGAAGAAGCTGACGAGTCCAGGAAACACGTTAACAAAATCAGAAAACGCTAAGCAGAATCCATAGGCCACTTTAGGAGGGAAGAGGCACCGGAAAATTGGATTACCTTCGGGGAAACTGAAGGCGAGCGAGGTTGGGGCAGACACGTACCTATCTCCCACGACGGTGATGACTCCAGTCTCAGTCCCCGGGAGTCATCAGTCACCTATGATATATATCACTCATCCTGGAGGAACGTGTCTTTAGTGGAGTCATCAGTCACCTATTATATATATTACTCATCCTGGAGGAACGTCTCTTTAGTGGAGTCATCAGTCACCTATTATATATATCACTCATCCTGGAGGAACGTCTCTTTAGTGGAGTCATCAGTCACCTATTATATATATCACTCATCCTGGAGGAACGTGTCTTTAGTGGAGTCATCAGTCACCTATTATATATATCACTCATCCTGGAGGAATGTGTCTTTAGTGGAGTCATCAGTCACCTATTATATATATCACTCATTCTTGAGGAACGTCTCTTTAGCGGAGTCATCAGTCACCTATGATATATATCACTCATCCTGGAGGAACGTGTCTTTAGTGGAGTCATCAGTCACCTATGATATATATCACTCATCCTGGAGGAACGTCTCTTTAGTGGAGTCATCAGTCACCTATTATATATATCACTCATCCTGGAGGAACGTCTCTTTAGTGGAGTCATCAGTCACCTATTATATATATCACTCATCCTGGAGGAACGTCTCTTTAGTGGAGTCTCGAATGGGAAAACAATGTGTGAAAGACAAAGATGGGAGAGGAAGACGGTTGCTTGAAGGGGAGGAGGTAAAGCGCGGGCGTTGTGAGACGCCCACGTACTGCTTTCATGGCAACCCCTGCTTGAGGAAATAGCCCTAAACCTTAACTATTTGGCTAACATCTCTGAATGGATATCGTTACTTGTATTTTTTTTTCATTAGGTCGCGACATCATTAGCATAGTTACATGACATAAATCAATACACTTTCGGGACAATGTATGATACCTTTTTTAGCCATTTACGTGAATATACATCCTCAGGTCGAATTTCCTCTGCTGTAGTAGCCGGTGTGTGGCCGGTCGCTAAAAACAAGTCCTTTCCTTGTTAAGGAATCCCTGCGAGAAATTCGGGATTCTAAAATCATTTCATCAATCTTAATCCTTTCATTGTTGGAACTTTAAGGACCTTACCCTGGAATACTAATCAAGGGTGTATTTCCCAGGGTGCATGTGATATCATACCCATTTCTTGATCTTCTCGGGTAGACAACAAGCTTACTGTATGTGTTTTTTGCTTCCACTTACCCAGTCACTTGATGGAAGGGCATGGTGCTCCTGCCCCACTTCACGCTCGGATTCTTCCCATAGGCCTATGGTCGCGAGTTGAGTGTTGGTACCAAAATAAGGCATCAAACCCATGATTAGTGTTCCAGTCCTATTAACAAATGAAATGATGCCAAAGTGCAACAGAGTTGGAGCCTGTGCTGTGCTGGAGAAAATATAATTAAGGCGTCAAGCCGTTGGACGCGAAGGAGGTTGAGTCACAAACAGCTTCAGATGAAAACAAAGCCCTTGACACGAGAAAGTTTGTCACTTCAGCGTTCCCGCCTCGCGCAACAGCCTCCGTCAACGGTTACGTCACAGTGGCTCCGGCCAAGCGAATTTCATCTCTCTTTTCTCTCGTGGCTTCTTGTTTCGTATTCAGTCTATCTTCTTGGTTATTTATAACTGTATGTATGCGTGGATAGAAATGTTTATTTATTAGTCTGTCTGTGTCTGCATCCGTCTCCCCTTTGTCTAATTTCTACCCTTTTCCATTTCCCTCTAACTGTCTTTTTCTTCTTCCCCCGTTTCTTTCTTTCTCTGCTCTTCTCCCTTCCTTCTTGCACTTAAACCTTTCTCTCTTTCTCTCTTTCATCCTCTCGTTCCCTTTTCTGCCTCTCTGATGAGGCTGTGAAGGAGGAGGCTGCGTAGAGGGCGCTCTGACGTAAAAACATCAACGATGATGTTAATGGCAGGAGTTCCACAATAATAGCAGTGGTGGTGACTGGCCTTCGCCGTCGTCTTCACATTGTCGCAGTTATCTCACTTTCCATACGCATTTTACGGGATATCATGGAGTGATTATCAT
>BOPN01000290.1:207189-212189 GCA_017312705.2 Penaeus japonicus | reverse complement strand
TGTTGCAATGTTCAATTAATTGATTAAAAATATATATACGTATAAACTCTTTCCAGCGTTTTGCAACAAGAGCTCGCAGGGGCTAGTCTCGCATGGATTTCTGTAGCGGAGCGACGGAAATCGAGAGAAGGTAATGACGAGGTGTCATTAGGCGGAGTAGAAACTATTTAAAAAACAATAAAAATAAATAAATAAAATGAAAAAATAAAGAAGCGAACAAACGGCAAAACAGCAAAACAAAAATGACGGATAAAGGATGAAGAAAAGATGAAAATGATAATTAAGATAATGAAACAACCACAGCAACCATTCAGATGAAAATGAACGCGGTACAATCTTTACTATGATTATCGTTATCGTTTTGCGATTATTGATTATTGTCCCCATATTACCATTACGATCATTCTTGTTGTCATCTTTATCATTATTGTCATTCATTATCATCGTTATTATCATTATCATAATTATCATTATCATCGTTATTATCATTATCATAATTATCATTATCATCGTTATTATCATTATCATAATTATCATTATCATCGTTATTATTTAAATTATCATTATTATCATCGAGTACTATCATCCTCATTACTATCATCAGTCTTATGATCACAATAATTATCATTAATATCATTCACTAACTCTGGGTACCCACAATGCAACTCCTGGCCTCCTCCATCGACACTCAAAGGAGACTTCGCATCCGTAGTGCTCCTTCCTGGCTTGAAAACTCATGGCACTCTCCTCTCAGCCTGACTTCCACTACTCTTTCCGATAACTTCATCCTGTGGCTGATTACGCTACGCCTCTTCGCCTCACACCTCTCCTTCACGCACTTCTTCCTTCCTTACGCACCCTCTCGCTTTCCAGGATTTCGTCAGGTTGATTAAAACTCCACTGCTGCCTCCTTAATACCTCCATGCCTCCGCCGGTATGCCATCTAGGTCACCTACGTCGCCCTTTTGAATCGCCCTTTTCGATCATCTCTTTTAGTCAGAGTGTCGGCATTCAAAGTCCTGAGCCTCACCTCACCTGCTTCCTCTAGACATGCTTGCTCTCCCCCTCTCCTCCTCTTTCGCTCAATAGCAACATATTTTCCATTAATATCCTGCTAGCCAACGGTACTGGTGGCGGTCATTGGTAATATGGGCCTCGACTGATCTAGTATAGAGATCCGATTTGTTATCTGCACATTTGACTTGGCATAAATTTTATGCCGGATGCCTTTCCCAACATATGCCTCCCCAGTAATCCAGGGTTGGGACCAGCACTAAGAGTGTATTGGCTTATGCAGCCCTGGCGACTGGGTTGATAATGAGAGCAATTATGACGATGGTGATAATGATGATGATAATTAGTATGATATTGTTAACGACAATAAGGAGGATAATAATAGCAATGATAATAACGATAATAATGATACCAATGAAAATAACATTAAGGATCACAGTAATATTAATGATAATGGATATTTTATTAATGATAATGCTACTATTAAAGAAAATAGTGATAAACACAACGATAATAATAGGGATGAAAATGGTAATGCTAATGCCAATGTGATGATTATAACGATGATAATAATGCTCATTAAGCGAAGGAGATATAGCGATTTTAACGAGCTCGTTGATTTAGCAATGTCCAATTAACCTTTGCATATTCGAGTGTGTGTGCGTGTGCGCGTGCACTCACATGTCCGCTCGCGAGCATGTTCTAGCCCATGTGGGCGTGAGAGCCTGCCACCATGCGGCTGCGAGTGCATGTGTCTCCGACCGCCTCGGCGCCCGTGTCCTCCGCCGCCTCCTCGTTACGCGAAGAAAAGGAAGCAATTACAGACGTCGCGAAGGAGACATTGACGCGCAAAGGAATCATTATTGTCCTGGACAATGATCGGGTCCCACAAGCCCTCGGCGCCGTCGCCACTACGGCTGTGGGTGTGACTTGTGGGGGGGAGGGGGGGAGAAGTGGAAAAAATGTGCGAGATAAAAGAGACAGGGAGGGAGAGGAGGTAGATGAGCGGATAGGTAGATGACTGGATGAATTGTTGGAGCTAAAGATAGGCGTTGAATGACAAAGAGAGATAGAGATAGGTGGGTAGGTAGATAGACATACAGACAGAGAGAGAAAGAGAGAGAGAGAGAGAGAGAGAGAGAGAGAGAGAGAGAGAGAGAGAGAGAGAGAGAGAGAGAGAGAGAGAGAGAGATTGAGAGAGATAAAAATATATAGATAGACTGCCAGAGAGATGGTATGTGAGAGAGAGAAAGAAAGTTGTTTGTATGTGATTGTGTGATTGTGTGTGTGTGTGCATGAGAGAGAGAGAGAGAGAGAGAGAGAGAGAGAGAGAGAGAGAGAGAGAGAGAGAGAGAGAGAGAGAGAGAGAGAGAGAGAGAGAGAGAGAGAGAGAGAGACCCTTTCCGCCCCTCCTTCGCCCCTCTTCGAACTTCTCGAACTTCGCCCATCCCTCTTCCCTTCTCCCCTCTCCTCGCCCCACGTTCCCCTCCCTTTCCACCCTTCCCCTACCCCCTTCACCTCTCCCTTCGAGTCCTTCCCCCCCCCCCGCCTCCTCCGTCTCACCTGCTCTCCCCCTGGCCCTGTTCCCCCTCCTCCTCCCTCACCGCCAGGACCCCCCATGGCACCCGAAGGATTTACGAGGCCCTCCCGAGCATCCAGTGATTACGGAGCCGGTTTAATCAGCGGCCAAGTGGCGTGGCGGCGGCGGGGGCAGCAGCGTCCGGCCCTTCGTCATGCTGGAGGCGGTCACTTCACTTTCCTGTTGTGTTTTTACATCATGCTTTCCCGGGTACATTACCTTTGTAGTGGTGCTTCCTTCAGTTGCTTCCTTCAGTGAAATGCCTTCAAATTTTATTTTTTCTCACATGGTGATGTTTTTTTCCCCGAAATATGTATTTAAATAATATTTCCACAACTTACCATAATTTAGTTAAAGGTAAACAGCCTAAACAGTAATATCTTCACGGGGAAAATATTTTTTACAATCCTTTTACAAATAAGATGTCTTTACAATAAGGCTTTCGTGGATATCTTACTTTCACGTAAAGATAGATACTGACCTAAAATACCTTGCAATAATAATCATAACTTACCAGTGTGACGGACAAAAAAAAAAAAAATGTCTGCAAGGTTTATTGCCTGATTCCGTTCTACATGATTACCCTTTGAGTAGTGAAGTTTTACAGCATAACGAGGTCATGCAAATTTCGTTTTTCCACTTAATGATGTTAAACAGTCAAAGGCCTTTGTATTTGAGCCAAACTTAAACGCATTTAGAGAGTAGGCAATATAGATATTTTGTCAATTTATAGATTCTGTTTGTCCTGCAAATGACGAAAAAATGATTATGTAGACAACATCATTATACGTTGTAGCTTTAGCGATAGTGGTAATAATAGTAATAATAACAGATGCTATATGAGTATACGTAGAGGATTGGAGGCCATTAGATAAATAAGAGTTGTGATAGAAATAATAAGGATCACAGTTATGTTAGTAGGAGCAACAGTAATAGGGGTAATATCACCACTGCTGAACGAGCTCACAACAAAAATCAAAACCCTCCAAGAGAAGCATCAGCTCTGACAGCTCGCAACACTACCAAGAGAGCACTAGGTGAGACGCGAGATGCAATTAAAGGTAATTAACCCGTTAGGTACGAGGCATATTCTTGTTGTGACTATGAGACAGGCAGCAGTGCCACCTGCGCGGCACACAAGTCGTATTTCAGAGGGAGGGAGCGTCTCGGGACATATTTTGTTTATTCATATTTATTCTCTCACGTCGTATTGTTATGATATTAGAGTCTCTTTTACGTTAGTCAGTTTTGTGATTTCCAATCCCACGCGGCTTAGCTGTGCTATTCTCAATATTGCAATCGACTGAAACTGGTGTATAAAGTCCATACCAGTGATTTATCTTCTTTGGACTCGCTATGAAAGAAAAGTTATAGTTTTATGGGAGAATAAAAATAAAATCACTCCCCAAAAAACATAGCAAAATAAGCTAACATGATAATAGAAAATGAAGAGATGGAGAAGAGAAAATCGTCAGTGCTTCCGGCTGCGAGTGAAACAGCACAAAGCAACCATACTGTCACAGGGGAACTTTGCAGCCGCTGCATATGGTCTGCATCACCTTCCCCTTCGTGTTCTGCCTGCACACCCTGCACTGCCGGTACTATAGAGATCTTGCTGTGTACCATCGCTCTCTGAAGAGACCGCGGACTGGTGCCATTCCACGCTTTCTCTCCTGCTGGTGCCCGGAAAGAGTGGTGCCATCTATGTCTGGGATTTTAAACTAAACCTATATTACGATGATTAAAGTAATTATAATAATAACAACAATTTCCATCATCTTTCACTACGTGTAACTATTGACCCTAGTACGTCTGTAATAAAACAATAATAGAAAACAGTCTATTAGGTAAAAACAAAAATTAACCCGCGTCGGCACGTTCCCGTCACCCGAATCCAACAGGTTAAGCCTCCTCTATCTCACGAACGAGATAAGAAAGAGGGAAGGCTCTGTTTGCATTCGCCATGATGAAGTTGTCAAAATACTTTTAAAAACTTCTCATGATGATACCGTTGCGCCAACTCCATCGCCAGTGGAAAGCTAAATATGGATGTGAGAGAAGGAAAAAGAAAATAGCGGTCGTTGTCTCTCTGTGTGGAAAGGAATCACGTGGTTCAGTGAGGGAAAGCAACACTGAGTACACATTCATTGAGTACATATTCTGGGTTGCGTAATGGCGGCGTAGGGGAGGCTGTGAGGGAATGAATGGAGGCCATCTATTCATTCTAAAATGTAGGAGTAAGAGTAGTAGTAATATTAGAAGTAATAGTAGTAGTAGTACTAGTAGTAGTAGTGTAGTCGTAGTAATGGTAGTTTTAGTAGTAGTAATATAAGTAGTAATAGAAGTAGTAATAGCAGTAGAAGTAGTAATAAAAATAGTAGTAGTAGTAGTAGTGGCAATTTTGTCA
>BOPN01000290.1:179689-182189 GCA_017312705.2 Penaeus japonicus | reverse complement strand
ACTAACACTAGTCTCTATCTTATAGCCTGTTTTCCTTTGTTTTTTTCGGGCTTCACAAAGTTACTGAATAATGTTGAAAAAGGGGGGAATACTGATCAAAATGATTCTTACGGTGATAAAGATGATAACAACGACAAAAATAAGGATAATAACAGACAATAACAATAATAAAAACAGTAATGACAAAGATGATTTCAACAATGATAAAAACAATGAGGATGATGATAATGATGATATTGATAACAATAATGATAATCGTGGTGATAATAATGATAACAATAATAATGATATTAATGATGATAATAATAATAATCATGATAATGATAACAATGATAATGATAATGATAATAATCATAATAATGATAAGGATATATAACAATGATGATGGGAGTGATAAGATTGACAATAGTAATGATGATTAAAGTAATGATAATGGTAACTGTAATAGTGGCAGTAATGATAATGATAATAATGACAATAACATGATAATAATGATAACAGTGATAAGGAAAAATCATGATTATAGTAATAACAATAGTAATGATAATAACAATAATGATAGTGAACATAGTAATAACGAAAACTATAGAAAAAGGTGATAATGATGATGATAATCAAATGAGCAACAACGATGATCGGAGCAGCATTGCCTTACCTGGTGATGCACGTCCAATACTCCATGCAGTGGCAGCCAAATTCATTCTCGTGGGCGTGCTGGGCATACGTGGGCTGGAGCGTGGGCGCCGCCGCCATGGCCATAATAAGAAGGAGGGCGTGTGACGTCATGTTTATCCTGGCGAAGGAGAGAGAGAGAGAGAGAAAGATGAGAAAATTACACAGTTGCTTCGAACCGGTTTCGCGCTGGCGAGGCGACACGTAAATAATAAGCAGCTCGCAAGAAGGTATGCACGGGGGAAGAGAAGAATAAGAAGGTGAAGGAGAGAGAGAAGAGAAATGAGACAGAGGGAGGGAGGGAGGGAGGGAGAGAGAGAGAGAGAGAGAGAGAGAGAGAGAGAGAGAGAGAGAGAGAGAGAGAGAGAGAGAGAGAGAGAGAGAGAGAGGAGAAAGAGATAGATAGATAGAGAGAGAAAGGATAAATAGAATATAAAAAACGCTCTGTGATATTTACACATATCATATTTTCTATCTGGTTGTTCTATGTTCTTTCTTAGGATAAAAACCATACTTATTTATTTGTTTCATTTGTCTGTTTATCAGATTAATTTTCTATGTTTTTGTTCGTCAATTGGGCCAAACGATGAAGAACGTGGATATGACGCCAAATAATTGTTGGACAGACAAGAAAGGTAAAGCACAATTTTTCCGAAAGAGATGGCGAATTGACGAGAGAGAAAAAAAAGAAAACCTTTTTGGACACAACAAGACAGATCAGGAATACCAAGTATCACTGCACGGCGCTATTGCTACCACTGCAGGAAGATTGAGGGAAATCAGCCGAGCTCAAACAGAGCTCCTGAACAGGCACACATAAGCCGGAGGGTTAAACAATGAACTCGTGGCGAGATTTAAGGCCTTGTGTTGATATGGATAAGGATTTGGGGTTATCTGAAGAGGAATCATGTGTGTACTGTGGATAAATAGGAAAGTGTGGGGGAAGACAGCATCCTCTAGACTTAAACGACAAAACCGTCTCATATTCCGCACGACTCGATATCCTACGAGAGTCCTCACCATCCTTAGTCCTCGCCGCCTGAGCGCTTCTGTAGTGGCGGCACCTAAACCACCAATTAAGCGCTTGCGGCGTGTTTGCTGCGGCTGCGGTGGCCCGGCTAATCCGCGGATAACAGCCGGCATCAACATTTCACGCACACGACACAATCTGCTCACATACTCAGCCACGACACACGGCTGCCGTCTCTCAGGGGGGAGGGGCCCTCTCTATAAATAACTGTCTAGATATTTTTATCGCGGGGAAATTCATATGCTCTAGGAAACCGTACCTGGGTTTGAGTGTTTTTGTAGAGTGAGGTAAAAAGATTTTGTAACTGATATGTGGTGAGATAACCCCGTAGACTTTTCCTATATATACATATATACAAATTTTACCTCCCTGTGCGTATATATAATATATATATATATATATATATATATATATATATATATATATATATATATATATATATATATATACATATATATATATACATACATATATATATATATATATATATATATATATACATACATACATACATACATATACATACATACACACACACACACATATATATATATATATATATATATATATATATATATATGTATATATATATACATATATATATATATATATATATATATATATATATATATATATATATATATATATATATATATATACATATATATATATACATATAATATATATATATATTTATATATATATATATATGTATATATAACCTGAGAAGAAGAACAAAAAGGAGAAGAAGGAGGAGAAGGAGGAAGAAAGTAGGAAAAGGAGAAAAAGGGAGAAGAA
>BOPN01000290.1:157189-167189 GCA_017312705.2 Penaeus japonicus | reverse complement strand
CTTTTTTTTTCCTCTTACTGTAGCTTTCTTTCACACACACACACACACACACACACACACACACACACACACACACACACAAACACACACACGCACACACACACACACACACACACACACACACACACACACACACACACACACACACACACAAACACACCCACACCCACACACACAAACACAGACACACGCACACACACACACACACAAACACAGACACACGCACACAAGCACACACACACACGACTCGCCGCATCTTCCCCCGCCCAAAGGGAAGGTCAGAGCGAAGAATTACCTCCAGCGCAGGTGGAAGGGACGTCGAGGTATGTCTCAGCAGATAACGCAGATAATCAAGCTATAAATCACTGATGGCGGGGAACTGGTATGAATAAATTGGTTGAAGGTCAGATCATCACACGCGTTGATTGGATGTGATGAAAGTGTGTGTTGTTTTTTTTAGGTATAAAGTGGGGGTTTATGGAGGGGAGGGAGGGAAAGGGAGCGTGAGGGGGGTGAGTTGGGGGAAGGGAGAGAAGGGTAATAACGAGAGTCAGATTGGTTTTGTGAGTGTTTTTCTTTCAAACGTTTAAAGTGTCATTATTGCTATCATCACTACTATCATTATGATTACCATATTCATTATTATCATCATTATCATTGTTATGATTGTTATTAGGAGGGAGGGAGGAAGAAAGGAAGGGAGGGAGTATGAGAGGGAGGAAGGGAGGGAGGGAGGCAGGTAGAGAGGAATGACGTGGGGGAAGGAGGGAGGATGAGAGGGAGGGAAGGACAGAAGGGAGGGAGGAGAGGAGGGAGGAATGAATCAAGGACGGCAAAGGGGCATGGAAGGGAAGAAAGAAGGAAGTGAAGGAGGGTGGAGGGAATAAGGTAGGGAGGGCGAGGGAGAAGAAGGAAAGAAAGATAACGGGCGGAGGTAGGGGGATGGGGATAGGAACTCAAGGGAGGGAGGGAGGGAGAGAAGGAGGGAGGGAGGGAGGGAGGGGGGAGAGGGGAAGGTTAGGGGTGACACCAACACGAAGCCGCAAGAAGACAAATGGCCGGAGAAGGGCGCAGGGGAAGGGAGGAGGAGGAGGAGGAGGAGGAGGAGGAGGAGGAGGAGGAGGAGGAGGAGGAGGAGGAGGAGGAGGAGGAGGAGGAGGAGGAGAAGAAGGAGGGGGCCGAGGGGGGAGGAAGAGAGGGTGCAAGGGAGGTGGAGGAGGAGGTGGAGGGGGAAGGGGAAGGGAAGGTGAGCAAGAGGGGGAAGGAGGGGACGGGTAGTGGAGGAGGAGGGGAGGGAGGAAGGGTATGATAAGGAGGGGGAGGCTAATGAAAGGGATTGTGGAGGAGGAGGGGGAGGGCGGAGGGGCAAGGGGGAAGGGGGGAGGGGAGGTGAAGGAGGAAGAAGGTGTTGAAAGGGGGAAGGGGAAGGGCGCAAGGTAATAGCAGTGGGGGAAGGAGGGGAGGAAGGGGGGGTCATGAAGGGGGGAGGGGGTAAAGAAGAGAAGGGAAGACGGTGGGAGGGGCGAGGGGAGGGGGGAAGGGGGAGAGTAGGGGGCGAGGGGAGGGGGGAAGTGGGGAGAGTAGGGGGCGAGGGGAGGGGGGGAGGGGGGAGAGTAGGGGCGAGGGGAGGGGGAAGTGGGGAGAGTAGGGGCGAGGAAAGGGTAGTGGGAGCGAAGGGAGGAGGAGAAGGAAGAGGAGGAGGAGGAACAGGAGGAGGAGGAATAGGAGGAGAGGAAGGAGGAGAAAATGGAGGGATTAGAACGAGAAAGGGTAAGGGCGGAGTGAGTGGGTAATGGGGGAGGGTGAAGTAGGAGTAGGAAAAGAGTGAAAGGGGGGGGGGGAGTAGAGTAAGGGGGATGGAGAGGGGGGTTGTTTTCCTAATCACCATAACCGCCAGGACGTTCTCTAGAGGAGGGGGGAGGGAGGGGGGATGGGAGGGGGGAAAGGACAAAGGGAAGTAGGAAAGACAAGGCGCAGCGAAGGGGGAGGGGAGGAGGAGTGGAGGGAAGGGGGGGGGAGAGATGTTTTCGGAAGGGTCTAATTTGACATGACGACCTAATCACGTCAGGAGCGGCTCGACAAGACACCTGAAGAGGATGTACGACTTTGCGGTTCCTCGTCGTCCTTCTCCTCCTCCTCCTGGTCTCTTCCCTCGTCCTCTTTCCTTTCACTCCTCCTCCTCGCCATCCCCTCGCGCCCTTCCCCTCTTCCTGCTTTCTCTCGTTCTCCCATTTATCTATCCTCTCTCTGGCTTCTCTTCGCCTGTTTGTTTCTCCCATAGGTGTTCTTTTTTGACTCCTCTCATTCTGTTTTCTTTCTTTCCTTTATTTTTGTTCTACGTGGGAGTCTCTCCTTCTTCTATATTCCTCATTATTTGCTTTCTCCCTGTCCTTATTCTTCTTCTAAATGTCCTTCTCACTTCCTCACATACTTGTTCTATCCTATTTATTTTCGGTTTTGTGTTTGTCTTCATTTCCTTCTTTATTTTCCCCCATTCATTCTCTTTCCTCTATTTTTTTCCCCAGGAAGGACCGACGTCTTGGATGCGCTTCATTTCGCTTTCACCTTTTACTTGATGACATCACCGAGGGACTCGCCAAGCCCACCCTCCGAAAACCTTTAATCGAATCATTCTAATTCACTTTTTTTTAAAATTGATTCAAAATTTTGATTATATTCACAGTTTTTATACATATCTGATCTAGTCAAATAGTTTAGTAGTTTTGACTCATCTATCATTCTTTTTTATATCAATCCAGTGGTTTTAATCAAGCCGTTTACGAGCCGCGTCTTCGCCATCGCCGACGCCCGAAGCCTCGCGACACAGACTGACACATTAAGCTCTCCCGGTCACACCCTCGGCCCGGCTGGCCTTGAGGTCGCCTAACAGGGGAGAGGGACGGGCAGCCACGCGCATGGCACCGGGCGCTCTTGCATGGCGAGTCTGAGGCAGCGCGAAAAGAAGGTTGCTCTTCGGTAGTGTGCAAAGGATGGCTGAGTTAAATGTGGAATTAGACGCTCTTGCTTGGTGAGTCTGCGGGGGACACTGAAGTAGTGTTGCCTTTTTAGATGAAAAGGAGTCATAAAAATGCTCTGTGATAAGATAAGAGAGATAGTCCAAAAGGTGATTCTGAAAGGTTAAACTATTATTTTTTTCAAATATTAGAAAACATATCTGATCAGAAGGTCTAAAAGATCAATAAACAGAATCTAGAGACTTTCGCACAATGAGAGAAACAGCATAAAAAGACTCCACAGAACAGGCTTGCCTATTGACTCCCTCGCGATGACGTAAGCCTCTGACGAAGAGGAAGTCATGATGAGTCTCTGGTCTTGTGACTCCGCCCACCGCCTCTGCCCGGAATGCGTCCTGCTCTTTCGGATTCCATGAACTTTATTGGTCTCCTTTGCGTGTCAGATTGCGTCTTAATCTGGCCTTACGGGTGCATGGGAATCGGAATGTAAAATCCGGAGAATTGAGATAAAAGGGGGGACTAAAATCATAAGACGTCTTAGAGCAAAGAAAACGTACCCGAGCGGTTGAATGGGAGAAGGAGAAAGTGAAGTTGAAGACAAAGAGAAGAGTGTAAAGATAGAAAAAAAGGAAGCTAAAAATGGAGGTGGAGAGAGAGGGCGGACCGAAGGGGGCAGACGAATCTTATCGTTGCCTTTATTTCAAGTTTAGACGAACGCTAAATCAAGCACTCACCCCCTTAATTAAAAACTAACCGCGTAAATCCGAAAAGTAAAAGCCGGAAAAAAGAAGAAAAAAAAAAAAAAAAAAACCGTTGCATCACGAGAAACGCGAGAAGAGAAAGTTAAACAAAAGCACATCGGAGAGGAAACGAGCGCCATCTTGCGTCAAGGCAAAGACAGGGAAGGAAAAAACCAAGAGCGAGAAAGGTCCGGCGGCCGAAGGGGAGAGGTCAGCAGCGCGGGGTCACTCGGGTCAGGCGATAAGGTCAGCGACGAGTCTTTTTGACAAAACTCCTCTTGGAAACGTAAGCCCCGGTCCAAGGTCGACCCTCGCCCTGTCCCACGGGGGATGTCGCACCGAGGACCTCGCAAATCCGTCCGAGAAAGTACACTTTGTTTCGCGCTGTCGTATCGAGACTTCAATTAATATAAACACAGCAAGATGTAAAAGGCAACAATATATATATATATACATATATATATATATATATATATATATATATATATACATATATACATATATATTTAAACTCACTACACAAACTGTTTTCTGAATAATTATTTTGCTCTCAAACCTATGCATGCCAAAAAAGAGAACACACCCACACACATACACAACATAATTCAAACCGTCTCCGTCTCAAAATCCAAACTCATCTAAGCTAGAATTCGCGGGAAATCCTTAAATCCGCTAATCTATCCTTCGACGTCTAATCTATACATATGTCTTCTGCCAAATCAGCGGCGCGAATAGCCTTGAACGGACCCAACTTTCCGGGAATTTTGCACACGCCATTTTGCACTCTGGGAAGCACCGTTTCGTGGAGATAAAGTGATGCAATGGATGGTGCCTTTGGTGATGCTGGTGTTGATGATGGTGGTGGCGATGGTGAAGATGGCAATGGTGGGAGTGGCTGTAGTTGTTGTTGATATTAGTATTAGTTAAATTCGTGGTGGTGGTGATGGTGATGATTGTGATGATGACGATGATGCAACACCAACAACAATAACAACAACAGAAAGATCAACAGTATTTGTAATAATATATACATACATACATACATACATACATATGCATACACATACACACACACACGGACATGTATATATATATATACATACATACATATATATGTATATATATATATATACATATATCATCATCATCACCAGTCTGTATCATTCTGTCACGGCTGGCTCAATTGTGAAGGCCAGTGCCGGACATCTAAATATAATAAATCCACGGGATGTTTCATCAGATTTCATTTAATATTTCCCGAGCTCATATTAATCAAGTACTTTTCCTGCAAATATTTGAAACGGACTCATTTGTGGTAGCGCGTGGTCCGACTTAAGCATGAGGCAAGTGGCCAAGAGGGAATCTAATAATTAGAGTATTAAACTGACAATAATGCAAGCAGAACTATAACCCTATTTATGTTCTACACTCGAATTCATTATCTGCCATAAGCACAAGTTCAGACAAATAATTATAGTCTCCAAGTAGGCGTGTGTGCGTGATAGATAGATAGATATATAGATAGATATATAGATAGATAGATAGATAGATAGATAGATAGATAGATAGATAGATAGATAGATAGATAGATGCACACACACACACGGCATTCAACCGACACCCCCTCTGCAACCCGATAGCATTGCCTCTGCTTCGCTGAACGCTTGGCGCTCGAGAAGGAATCCGACGACCTTGCAAGTTGAGAGCAAGCAATATGCAAGTTGCTACCTTCCATTAGACTTATTACTTGATTATCCAGGTTCTTGGATTCCCTTCCTATACTTCACTGTTAATGCATCATCTTTTCTTCTCAACAGTTTCATAAAGTTAACGAGTCACGTTGATCACCAGATGTTGGATGTGCGTTTCTTATAAATCTGCTTTTGAAATATATGAAAACACGAATTTCTTCATCTATCTCAAAGGCACATGATATTTACTCTTCCAAAAACGTATCCAAAGTAGTCATCTCTTCCTGATATAATTTCCTGGATGCATAAGAACATCTTGTTATTGCTTAATGCAAATAACTGTTCTCGGAAAATGAGATGCATGACGTTGTTATATGAATTATGCATTGTGTATGTACCAGGAAGCTATTCCATATTGGTAGAAGGATTCTGATTCTAACCACATGAAAATGTTTTGTGGTTCTTTAGGTATCTCATCTATTTTGAAATAGATCTAATACTGCGGTTGTATTCCTCAACTATAAGTTACATTTATTTGTTCATCTAAGCGAAAAAAAGCTCGTCTGTAATTGCGTATTCAGTCTCGCAAAAGAAAAGGAAAGAAAAGAAAAGAAAAGAAAAAAGAAGAAGAAGAAGAAGATGCCTGTGCTAAATATACACAAGTTTAAGGTCACTCGGCGTACCTCGCGCGGATAAAAATACCCCCGGACATGCAAGCCAAGGACAGAGGCCCAAAGCGATGACTGATCGCGAAACCATGCACTCCCGCTGCGGCATCTCCTGCTCCCGTGCCTGGCAACTTCGGCAGGTGACGTCACCGGGCTTCACGCCACGTAACAGCCCTAACCGCAGTCAATGCCACTTCATTCTATGGTCACATAACTCAAGCGTATTTCGTCCTTGAAACGGGTATCGGCGTTCCTGCCAGGTATTGATTGGCTTTTTCCTTCTCGCTTTTTGTTTTGCCTCGTGATACAGCGGGACAATCTGATCATGAATCTTGCTTCTTGCACCTTTAATTTCGGCGCCGTCTACATCCGGGGTTCTTCAGGCCCGCCAAGGTCGCTCGCTCGCTCGCTCGCTGGGTGCGCTCGCTCCGGCATCCGGTTGATGTCCATTAAACAGACGCGAATTCGGTTTCTCGGTTCGAGGACTGACTGGCACCTCCTATCGAGAGGAACCTTAGACGTTTCGCGCGATGTTCCGCCGTGTATCGTTCCCACGTCCTGATGTTCCTTTGGTATGACTTGGTCGATCTGAAGCGGCGTGTGTTCCGTGTCAGAGATAATAGGCTCTGTAGCTCCGGGCTTCGGAGAGACCTTGAACGTGGCCTTAGCAACGAACCGAGCGTAATGATGCACCGGCACGAAGGCAAGGTCGAAATTCGTATATGAAGAAGGTTCAATCGTGGGCCGTAATGACTCTTCTTCTCCGTGACGTCATAATTGAATACCAAATATATTACGAAGGCACATGTTTGTCCTTTACCTTGGCAGTGAGACTCTAATCGCATGCAAGGCGGGGCGTCATGCTGATTCGACGCGGGTTCCCTGCAATCTTCGGAACAAGGGAACGCCTCCAACCAGCTCCACGCAAACACGCACACACATCATCCCTTTTTATGTATACACATGTAAGCCTGTGTCTGTACATGCGGAAGAAACGACAGAGGCGAAGCAATACCATCATCAACCAGGTACTGACGAAATTCTAGCGAAGGACGTGCCAGCACGGAGGGCGAGGGCGGAATTCGGGGCGTGTCAAAAGGTACATGGAGGCTCGGGATAAGATTAGCATTGCAGACGAGATGTGGGCGGGAATGGATAATTTCGCAATGCGAGAAATGTGAAACTGCACTTCTTGCATTGCGAAATTATTCTCATTCATATCTCATTCACACCTTTTCAACATTTGCAACAATTACAGGTAAAGGACGTTTATGCCCAGAGCGACAGATGAAGGAGCAGGTCATTTAAGGAACAGGTCAGAGGCTAACAGCGAAAGGTTATTAAATGCACAGGTCACCGAGGAAGCAGTTGCTTGAAGAAACAGGTCAGTGCAAGAGGTCACGATGAGAGGAGGTCACCGACGGAGGAAATCCCCAAGAGAGATCGACGGAGGGACGAGTGAGGTCACGCAGGAACAGATGATAAAAAAATAAGAAGAAGAACAAGAAGGAAGAGAGAGGTCACAGACAAAAAAGCGAAAGAAAATAAGAGAGGAAAATCCCCCATAAAAGAGGAGGTCAGCCGGGACGAGAGCCGTGACGAGGGCATTGAGAGCTGAGGTCACTGAGAAACAAGGCGAAGGATCGCCGTGGGAAGAAAGCAATAACTTGAACGGATTCATTGTGTGTTTGTTGAAATCGCAATTGCACGATCCTTGGCATTTCGTTGCAGGATTTTTATTTTTATGATGAAGCCCTTTCTGCGGCCGGCGTCACGTGTGGGTACATGAGGTTTTTCTTTTTCCTCTTTTTTCCTTGTTCGCCATCTCTTTGTTCTTCCCTTTCTTGTGCTTGTCCTTCGGTTTCTTCTTTTCTTCCCTTTCTTTTTCCTCCTTTTTCCTTCTCCTTCTTCTCATTATTATTATCCTCCTACCCCATTTCCCCCCTCCCCTATCCTCCTCCTCCTCCTCTTCTTCTTCCTCCTTCTCCTCCTCTCCTTCTTCATTCTTCTTCTCCTCCTCCTCCTCCTCCTTTTCCTCCTTCTCCTCGTCTTCCTCATCTCCTTCCTCCTCCTCCTTCTCCTTCGCCTCCTCCTCTTCCTCCTTTTCCTCCTTCTCCTCCTCTTCCTCATCTCCCTCCTCCTCCTCCTCCTCCTCCTCCCCCTTTCTTATTATTTCTTCTTCTTCTTCTTCGTTGCTTTATCAATGTTTATATGCAGTTTACACTTATTTTATGAGTATTTTCACACCTCCAATACAAGTTTCAAAAGAGAACTAACATTTTTTTTCATGCCGCTTAACTGCAGGTTTATACCACAACAGCCGCTGCCTCCAACTTTGACTTTTATGCTCCGGCCATGATATTCGGTGGGGAGTTAGGGAGGGAGGGAGGGAGGGAGGGAGGGAGGGATGGAGGGACGAAGGGAGGGTAAGGGGAAGGATAAAGGGAGATAGAGAGAGGGACGGAGGGAGAGTAAGGGGAGGGATAAGGGATGGGAGGGAGGAAGTGACGGACGGACGGAGGGAGGGTCAAGGGAGGGATATGTACATGGAGGGAGGAAGGGAGGGAGGGTAAGAGGAGGGATAAGCACATGGAGGGAGGATGCATGAGGGTAGGGAAAGGAATTTGAGGAGGGAGGGAGGGAGGGAGAGAGGGAGGGAGGAGAGGAAAAGAGGGATAAAGGTAAGGTAGGAGGAAGGGATAAAGGGAGGGAGGGAGGGAAACAGAGAGGAAGAGGAGGAGGAAAAGAGAGAAAAAGAGAGAGATTGAGAGAATGATAGACAGATAGATAGACAGATAGATGGACAGAGAGAGAGAGGGAGAGAGAGAGAGAGAGAGAGAGAGAGAGAGAGAGAGAGAGAGAGAGAGAGAGAGAGAGAGAGAGAGAGAGAGAGAGAGAGAGAGAGAGAGAGAGAGTATTTAGCTACCTAGTAATTATTCAAAACTTACACAGACAAGTGCATGCACAAGTTCTCTCTCTCTCCCTCCCTCTCTATCTCTCTCCCTCCCTCTCTCTCTCTCTCTCTCTCTCTCTCTCTCTCTCTCTCTCTCTCTCTTCTCTCTCTCTCTCTCTCTCTCTCTCTTTCTCTCTCTCTCTCTCTCTCTCTCTCTCTCTCTCTCTCTCTCTCTCTCTCTTTCTCTCTCTCTCTCTCTCTCTCTCTCTCTCTCTCTCTCTCTCTCTCTCTCTCTCTCTCTCTCTCTCTCTCTCTCTCTCTCTATATATATATATATATATATATATATATATATATATATATGTATATGTATATATATATCAGATAATCTCTCTCACGCACAAACACAGCCTAGATATTTCATTAAAAAAAAAAAAGAGGAAAAAAAAAAAACAGAAATTAGAATAAATAATAAACAAAATCGACAGGGTACTGCGCTCCTGCATTGCCTTCCAAGTCGACGGTCCGCGCTGCCACACCAACAAAGGGGAAGCGACGCAGTGAAAGCGAAGCAGATCTGTTACTCTTAAGTTTCACTCGCTTAGTGGAAACACATGGCGGGAGGGGGGAGGGGGGGAGGAGGAGTGGGGTGGGTGTGGGGGTGGGGTGGGGTGGGAGTGGGAAGGGGGGGGTAATGGTGGTGGGGATGATGATGATGAGGACTAAAAGGAAGGGAAGGATGAAAGAGAAAGAGAGGATGTGTGAGGAGAGGAGGATGCAGTTGTTGATGATGAAGGAGCGAAGTTAAGGGGAAGGAAAAGAGAGAAAGAAACAAGAAGAAGAAGAAGAAGAAGAGAGAAAACTCGGGCAAAAATTAAGAAAGACAAAGAAGACACAGAAAAAGATCTTGGATGCAATATCTTTTTTTATCACTGGGACTTACTATGCATGCATGCATGTATGTGTGTATGTAAGTATGTATGTATATATACATGCATGTAGGTATGTATGAATGCGTGTATGTATGTATGTA
>BOPN01000290.1:134689-142189 GCA_017312705.2 Penaeus japonicus | reverse complement strand
GATGGCACCAGTAACAACAACCATAACAACAACAAAGATAACAACAACAACCAACAACAAACAGCGAGAGTAACAACATCCGACAAAGACCACGGCCTGTAATGAAGGACCACGAATCGCTCACGATAACATCGTCCTTCTTGTTATCTCCTTTGTTATCTCTTTCACTTTTTATCTTTTTCTTTTGTCTTTTGTGTGTTCATGTGATGTAATTCAGGCTTTTGTTTTCGTCTTTTCTTTTCGTTTGGTTTATTGTGTTCATGGTTATTGTTTGTCTATTTTGATTATTGTTTTTTTCTTTTTTCTTTTTAATCATATTTTAGGGTTTGTTTCCGTTGTTTAGAAAAGATGAGGGGGAAGAGAAAGATAGAATGGAGGAAGTGGGAGATTCAGAAAAGAAAAAAAAACAATCACGAAAAAATGGAATGATACGACAAAGAAAATGAATGAGACGCAGGAAACAAGATGAAGAAAAACGAATAAGATTATCTTATTATCTGCAGCTATTAGATTATCCTTTTCGCCAATTGTTATTTTTGGTTTATAATTCTTGTTTTGTTTTTCCTATCATTAGTATTGCTTCAACTATTACTACTGCTATTATCATTACTACTACTATTACTACTACTACTACTAGTATTATTATCATGCTTGTTAAGTATTAACCAGTTTAGTTTCCTTTTACATCTTCATCTTTTTATATATATATATATTTCTTATTAATTTTGCATTATTTCCTTAAAATCTCAAACAAGAGTCGTGCAAAATGAAGCAAAATGTCTATCAGATATGAGACAGTACGCTTTATCAACATGATCCGATCAGCTGTGCATGGTGTCTTTCGCAACATGGGGTCTGAGGGTCCGGCTTCTCATCATAGTTTGAGATCCGGGATTATTCGAATAAAGAAAATATCCTTGGCTGGAACCCCGAAGATCCATCGTTAATGACGTATGGGTACATTCATATTTTTATATTTCAATTCTCTTCTATCTAATGATATCAGGTATTAGATAATCGTCTTCCCTATATATTGTATTTCTTCCCCAAGTGTTACCAACGTAACTCTATTATTTATTCATCTATCATAAACGATAATAATTTTCAATAAACAATACTCGCGCTTCAGAAAAAAATAAATATTAAGTTTATTTTACCTTAAGCTGCTTAATTAAATCCCGGAATCCGACGTACCTGCGGAGAATAAAAGAGATTTTAGCATATTTTTGGGCATGATGAATTATGGGAATTGTTGTGTGATTCAGGCATTAAGCTCTAATTTCATTGGTGAATGATGATAATGGTGAGGAAGATCATAAGTCTTATATTTTAATGACAATGAGGATGATACTTATGATGACTATTACAGTGATAATGAACATGATAATGGTAATGATAATGATGGTAATGATAATTTTGGTAATGATAATAATGGTAATAATAATAATAATGATAACAATGATGGTCATCATGAAAATAATTATAACAGCATTACCAATAATGATAACAACTATAACAATCACAATATAATTCAAGCTAATAAGATTCACAACACAATACCATAATATCGATAAAGAATATAAGTACTACTACTGATAATAACAACCAAAGTTACAACGACCATTCTCCTTCAAGTTGCCATCACCATCAATTCCCCACCATTCCTGCCCCCAAAAGACGTCCTACAACCCCACTCCTCCCTCAGAAGGAATAAAAATAAAAATAAAAATAAAAATAAAAATAAAAATGAAAATAAAAATAAATAAAAATAAAAATAAAAATAAAAATAAAAATAAAAAATAAAAATAAAAATAAAAATAAAAATAAAAATAAAAAAATCAAAATCAAAATCAAAATCAAAATCAAAATCAAAATCAAAATCAAAACCAAAAAATCAAAATCAAAATCAAAATCAAAATCAAAATCAAAATCAAAATCAAAATCAAAATCAAAATCAAAATCAAAATCAAAAATCAAAATCAAAATCAAAATCAAAATCAAAATCAAAATCAAAATCAAAATCAAAATCAAAATCAAAAATCAAAAAATCAAAATAAAAAAATCAAAATCAAAATCAAAATCAAAATCAAAATCAAAATCAAAAAATCAAAATCAAAATCAAAATCAAAAAATCAAAATCAAAAATAAAAATCAAAATCGAAATCAAAATCGAAATCAAAATCAAAATCAAAATCAAAATCAAAATCAAAATCAAAATCAAAATCAAAAACAAAATAAAAAAATCAAAATCAAAATCAAAATCAAAATCAAAATCAAAATCAAAATCAAAATCAAAATCAAAATCAAAATCAAAATCAAAATCAAAATCAAAATCAAAATCAAAAAATTAAAATCAAAATCAAAATCAAAATCAAAATCAAAATCAAAATCAAAATAAAAAATCAAAATCAAAATCAAAAATCAAAATCAAAATCAAAATCAAAATCAAAATCAAAATCAAAATCAAAAATCAAAATCAAAATCAAAATCAAAATCAAAATCAAAATCAAAATCAAAAAATTAAAATCAAAATCAAAATCAAAAAATTAAAATCAAAATCAAAATCAAAATCAAAATCAAAATCAAAATCAAAATCAAAAATCAAAATCAAAATCAAAATCAAAATCAAAATCAAAATCAAAATCAAAATCAAAAAATTAAAATCAAAATCAAAATCAAAAAATTAAAATCAAAATCAAAATCAAAATCAAAATCAAAATAAAAAACAAAAGCAACAAGAGCGCGCGATACCCACGGCGCTGCGAGACCTTCTGGCGTAATGGGGAGACTCTTATAAATCTACCATTACCGTGGCTGTAGCATGTAATTATAATACATAATGAGAGGCTTGTTGTTACGCTCGTGGCATTGCTCGTCGCTGGGAAGGTTAGAGGCAGGAGTCCTTTGTCTTATTATGCGAGCAAGTTAGTTAGATAATGAAGTTATTTAAAGTAAGGTAATCACGTTAGAGTGAATTATGAATCCAGGTTATATAACTGATTATGGGGTTAGGTAGTATTAAATTTTTATGTGCGAGGGTTTTAGATTATATTATAAAATCAATTTCAAAAAGTGGAATCGCAGAACGGATTAAAAGTTATTGAATAAGAGATAATCAGTTGAGTTAGAGTAAAAAAGATAAAATATAGGGCACAGAACTTAACCAATCACATCAACCGAGAAGCAAAACAATGGTTATAATACGGTTAGGAAAGAGTGCAAATATCAACCCTAATTAGGATGGCAAAACAAATAACTATGGCATCATGACAACAACAGCAATAGCACCGACGACAACAAAGACAACAATAACAACAAAATAACAATATGGAAATGAGAAGACGTCATAAACAAGACCTCCATAGCATGTCCTTCATCGACGGCTCTCACAAGGTAATTACACCCTTATGTAAGAGTGCCATAAGCAAGGCCAGGCAATGGCACTCACAGGAGGCGAAGGTGAGGAAGGTGGGAGGGCGGGGGGGAGGGGGGGGGGAGGGGAGGGGGAAGAGGAGGAGGAAGGGATAAAGGATGAGAAGGAGAGAGGGAAGAGGGAGAAGGAGAAAGAGAAAGAGAATAAGAGAATAATAAGAATGATAAGATTAGAATAAGAATAAGACGGAATAGATGAATAGGAGGAAGAAGGGGAAGAGTAGGAGTAAGAAGAAGAAGAAAAAAGGGGGGGGGATAAGAAGGAAAATAATAATAAGGAGAATGCGAAGAAGATGAAGAAGGAAATTAATAAGACGCGTATAGAAGTCGGAGCCAGCGAAGGAGGAGGAGAAAAGGTGGAGAGAGAAACCAACAGCAACAGCACCGCCTATGGGACTGCAGCCTCGTCCTCTGACATGACGTCACCGCAGCTAAGTTTAGGTCAAGGGAGACGTAATCACGCTGGCAATTCCAGGTGATGCTGATTGCAATGCTCATTATCAACTGGAACAATGGTGTGTCGGACAACAATGGCAAATCCACAGGGATGGAATTAGGGGAAATAATTAAAACAATATTGCACATACGCTGGAATGCAGATAGACACGCACACACACACACACACACAGACACACACGCACACATACAAACACACACACACACACAAACACACACACGCACCCAAACATACAGACACAAACACACACACACACATACATACACACACACACACACAAACACAAACACGCACAAACACACACACATACAAACACAATCACAAACAGAAACACAAACACAGAAACACACACACACACGCACCCACACCCACACCCACACGCACACACACACCCACACACACACACACACACACACACACACACACATTGATTTCCATTACCTCGGCATAGCAAGGCATAGCAAGGAGGAGCATGAGAGGAGATGCTGCCAGATGCTGAGGAGATGACACGGAGACAGCGAGAGCGAGAGATCCCGTTTGAAAAAGTGAAACTGGCCGGCCGGAGGGAGGCTGTGTCTCTGGCTGGTACTATATTGCTCTCTTTCTCTCGCTGTTGCCCCCTTTCACTCTCTCTCTCTCTGTGTCTGTCTCTGTCTCTGTCTCTGTCTCTGTCTCTGTCTCTGTCTCTGTCTCTGTCTCTGTCTCTGTCTCTGTCTCTGTCTCTGTCTCTGTCTCTGTCTCTGTCTCTGTCTCTGTCTCTGTCTCTGTCTCTGTCTCTGTCTCTGTCTCTGTCTCTGTCTCTGTCTCTGTCTCTGTCTCTGTCTCTGTCTCTGTCTCTGTCTCTGTCTCTGTCTCTGTCTCTGTCTCTGTCTCTGTCTCTGTCTCTGTCTCTGTCTCTGTCTCTGTCTCTGTCTCTGTCTCTGTCTCTGTCTCTGTCTCTGTCTCTGTCTCTGTCTCTGTCTCTGTCTCTGTCTCTGTCTCTGTCTCTGTCTCTGTCTCTGTCTCTGTCTCTGTCTCTGTCTCTGTCTCTGTCTCTGTCTCTGTCTCTGTCTCTGTCTCTGTCTCTGTCTCTGTCTCTGTCTCTGTCTCTGTCTCTGTCTCTGTCTCTGTCTCTGTCTCTGTCTCTGTCTCTGTCTCTGTCTCTGTCTCTGTCTCTGTCTCTGTCTCTGTCTCTGTCTCTGTCTCTGTCTCTGTCTCTGTCTCTGTCTCTGTCTCTGTCTCTGTCTCTGTCTCTGTCTCTGTCTCTGTCTCTGTCTCTGTCTCTGTCTCTGTCTCTGTCTCTGTCTCTGTCTCTGTCTCTGTCTCTGTCTCTGTCTCTGTCTCTGTCTCTGTCTCTGTCTCTGTCTCTGTCTCTGTCTCTGTCTCTGTCTCTGTCTCTGTCTCTGTCTCTGTCTCTGTCTCTGTCTCTGTCTCTGTCTCTGTCTCTGTCTCTGTCTCTGTCTCTGTCTCTGTCTCTGTCTCTGTCTCTGTCTCTGTCTCTGTCTCTGTCTCTGTCCTTCCCTCCAACCCCATCCCTTCCCCTTCCCCACCCCCTCTCCCAGCCCCTCCCCCTCCGCCCCGCTCTCCGTCTGCCCGGCGTCTGGTCACCGCGCCCGAAACACACGGAAGTCTGACCCTTTTGACCATATAAGGGAGAGGGAAGAGGTAGGCTCGGGAGTACTACTGCTACTACCGCTTCTGCTGAGGCTGAGGCTGACTTTGTGCTCTGCTACTGCTACTGCTAATGAAGCGGGCGGTGGTGATGATGATGATGATGGTGATGTTTGTGGTGTTTGGTGGATGATAATAATGATGATTATGATAATTATAATAATAATTATAATAATAATTATAATAATGATTATAATAATAATTATAATAATAATTATAAAAATAATTATAATAATAATTATAATAATAATGATAATAACAACTGTAATAATAATGATAATAATTACAGTAAGGATGATCGCAAAATAATGATAATGATTATGATAATAATAAAAAACAATGATAATGATGATAATCATAAAAATAATCTCAAAAATAATAATTACGATAATAATAATGATAATAACAATAAAGGATGATAATGAAAAAATAATCAGTAAAATGATAACAATATTGATAATGAATCAAAGAAGAGGAAGACTGAATAAGAGAATACAAATTAAACGAAGAAAAAACAGAAGTGGGAGACAGAAAAGTAGTAGGAATTGAAGAAAAATAATAATAAAAAATGAAGTAGACAAAGATGGTGTCAAGTAAAAGGATGATAAGAAGACAGAAGATAAAACGAGGAAGAAGACGAAAAAAGAGAACTGTAAGGAGAAGACGAAGATGAAAAAGAAGAACAAAGATAATAACACGAAGATATAAACGAAGAGGAGCAAGGATAATGATGATAATAAGATAACGACGAAAAAGAGAGTGAATAAAAAAATAAGGATACGAAGACGAAGAATGAAAAAAGGAAAATGATAACAATAATAAGACGAAGAAGAAGAAAAAGAAGAGGAAGAAGAACCAGGATGATAATACGAAGACGAAGAAGAAGAAGAAGAAAGACAGGGTAATAAAAGTAAAACAAGGACGAAGAACACGATAAACAAGGATAATAAAAAAAAAAATGAATACGATAAAGTAGAAGAACCAGGATTATAATACGAAGACGAAGAAGAAGAAGAAGAAGAAGAAGAAGAACCAGGATAATAACCGGAAAACAAAGAAGAAGAAGAAGAAAAAAAAGAAGAAGAAATAGGATTGTAATAGCAAAACGAAGAAGAAAAGGAAGAAAAAGAGGAAGAAGAAGAAGAACCAGGATGGAGATAGGAAACGCGAATGATCAAAAGGCGGAAGACGAAATGAACACAGCGGATCGCCCCGGCGTCTGTGGACACGGCAGAGGGGCGTGGGCGTGTCGGGGTGTCGGGGATTCAGGAAGTGGCCACAAAACCTGTTTCGTGAGGGAGGTTTCGCCGCCCATAAATCTGCGAGGAGGAGGTGTGAGGTGTGAGGAGGGGGTGTGAGGAGGGGGTTCCGAGGTGTGGGGATAAGGGGGAGGGGAGGAGGGGTTAGGGGAAATAGGGGGAAAAGAGGAAGGGGGAGGGGAAATAGGGGAGGGAGGGGAGATAGGAGTGATAAGAGGAAAGGAAGGAGGGAGGTGTGTGGATATGGGGGGGGGGGGGGTAGGGAAGATAGGGGAGATAAGGGAGATAGGGGGAAAGGAGAAAGGGATTGGGGAAGGGTGATAGGTGAGATAAGGGGATAGGAAGAAGGGGGAGATGAAATAGGGGAGGGAGGGGGGAAGGGAGATAAGGGGGATAGGGGAAATGAGGGTGGAAGGGGGAGGGGTGATAGGGGATGGGGGAGTGGCGTGGATCTGTGGGTGTAGGTCTGTGTAAGGGGAAAGGGAGAAGGTGTTTGTGCGTGCGTGTGTGTCCATTTTTCTGATAAAAAGGAAAAGCATAACAAGAGTACTTTTTGAAACAATTTTGAGTTGCAATTAAAGGAAGTAAAAAAAGGTTAATCAGCCTAGTCCTTACGTTATGGGATGGCAGTAGAAATATGTATAAAAATGTTTGAAAGAAAAACAATAATGCGACTTGTCAATAATGATGATGATTGTGCTA
>BOPN01000290.1:122189-127189 GCA_017312705.2 Penaeus japonicus | reverse complement strand
GGAGAGGGAGAGGGAGAGGGAGAGGGAGAGGGAGAGGGAGAGGGAGAGGGAGAGGGAGAGGGAGAGGGAGAGGGAGAGGGAGAGGGAGAGGGAGAGGGAGAGGGAGAGGGAGAGGGAGAGGGAGAGGGAGAGGGAGAGGGAGAGGGAGAGGGAGAGGGAGAGGGAGAGGGAGAGGGAGAGGGAGAGGGAGAGGGAGAGGGAGAGGGAGAGGGAGAGGGAGAGGGAGAGGGAGAGGGAGAGGGAGAGGGAGAGGGAGAGGGAGAGGGAGAGGGAGAGGGAGAGGGAGAGGGAGAGGGAGAGGGAGAGGGAGAGGGAGAGGGAGAGGGAGAGGGAGAGGGAGAGGGAGAGGGAGAGGGAGAGGGAGAGGGAGAGGGAGAGGGAGAGGGAGAGGGAGAGGGAGAGGGAGAGGGAGAGGGAGAGGGAGAGGGAGAGGGAGAGGGAGAGGGAGAGGGAGAGGGAGAGGGAGAGGGAGAGGGAGAGGGAGAGGGAGAGGGAGAGGGAGAGGGAGAGGGAGAGGGAGAGGGAGAGGGAGAGGGAGAGGGAGAGGGAGAGGGAGAGGGAGAGGGAGAGGGAGAGGGAGAGGGAGAGGGAGAGGGAGAGGGAGAGGGAGAGGGAGAGGGAGAGGGAGAGGGAGAGGGAGAGGGAGAGGGAGAGGGAGAGGGAGAGGGAGAGGGAGAGGGAGAGGGAGAGGGAGAGGGAGAGGGAGAGGGAGAGGGAGAGGGAGAGGGAGAGGGAGAGGGAGAGGGAGAGGGAGAGGGAGAGGGAGAGGGAGAGGGAGAGGGAGAGGGAGAGGGAGAGGGAGAGGGAGAGGGAGAGGGAGAGGGAGAGGGAGAGGGAGAGGGAGAGGGAGAGGGAGAGGGAGAGGGAGAGGGAGAGGGAGAGGGAGAGGGAGAGGGAGAGGGAGAGGGAGAGGGAGAGGGAGAGGGAGAGGGAGAGGGAGAGGGAGAGGGAGAGGGAGAGGGAGAGGGAGAGGGAGAGGGAGAGGGAGAGGGAGAGGGAGAGGGAGAGGGAGAGGGAGAGGGAGAGGGAGAGGGAGAGGGAGAGGGAGAGGGAGAGGGAGAGGGAGAGGGAGAGGGAGAGGGAGAGGGAGAGGGAGAGGGAGAGGGAGAGGGAGAGGGAGAGGGAGAGGGAGAGGGAGAGGGAGAGGGAGAGGGAGAGGGAGAGGGAGAGGGAGAGGGAGAGGGAGAGGGAGAGGGAGAGGGAGAGGGAGAGGGAGAGGGAGAGGGAGAGGGAGAGGGAGAGGGAGAGGGAGAGGGAGAGGGAGAGGGAGAGGGAGAGGGAGAGGGAGAGGGAGAGGGAGAGGGAGAGGGAGAGGGAGAGGGAGAGGGAGAGGGAGAGGGAGAGGGAGAGGGAGAGGGAGAGGGAGAGGGAGAGGGAGAGGGAGGGGGAGAGAGAGGGAGAGAGAGAGAGAGAGAGAGAGAGAGAGAGAGAGAGAGAGAGAGAGAGAGAGAGAGAGAAAGAGAAAGAGAAAGAGAAAGAGAAAGAGAAATAGAGAGAGAGAGAAAGTGAGAAAGACTTTGTGTTTATTAAAATAGATAGATAGATAGACGTATATAGAAGCATACTCCTTTTATTCTGACAAAGAGACACTATAAGGAAGAAATAATGTCCACGGTCCTATGACTCATATTACTGCGCACCGATCAACTCTACATAAGTCTGCCTCGTGTGTTAGAGAATATGATTATCCCGCTTTTGGGCAGCGGAGAATCAGCGAGGAAAATGTTGCTGTATTTCTTTTGTTCTGTTCTTGGGGATATAAGAAGAGAAATGAAATTAATTAATAGATGGGGTAGATTAAACATAAAACAGAAAAAAACGTATATGAGAATTGAGATGAATTTAAAAATGTGTAGAGTAAACTTGAACAGCAATATAAACAGCGAAAATAAATAAAAACAAACAAACAAAACATAAGATAAATCCAGCAACAGGACCATTGCCAGCAACACCAACAGCGCCATCGCCAACAGCAACAGCAAGACGATCGATCGCCCGGTTGAGTTACAGGACAAGAGATTCTACTATAAATCTTGCCCAAAAAAAGGTCAAGGAAGGTCACATGCCATATCTCAGCCTCAGCGGGATATTAGCGTTGCCAGCGGAATGCATTTCGGCTGCAGTTATTGCACGAGTGCCCGGTCTTCACTTCGGGTCAGCGAGTGAGTGACAGGTGGCTTGGCTTTGGGGAACTAGGCCAGTAGGTGCGTGCGTCTATGAATATATATATATATATATATATATATATATATATATATATATATATATATATATATATACATATATATATATATTCACCGCCTCCTTCTCCTTTTTCTTCTTTTCCCCCTCTTCCTTCTTCTCCTCCTCCTTTTCCTCTTCTTCTTGTGTATGTGTGCGTGTGCGTGTGTTTGTATGTGTGTGTCAGTGTGTGTATGTATGTATGTAAGGATACATATATATATGTAAGAGTGCATGTGTTCATGTGTCTACAACCTTTCATGTCTGCTTCTCGTTCCTGCTATCTCCTCCCCCCTCCCCCTCCCCCCCCCCCTCCTCCCGAGATGCAAGTCCAAGCGTCCCCCCCATTCCCCTCCCTCCCCTCACCACGGCCTTCCCCCTCCTCCCCCCCCACCTATCACCCCCCCACCCCCCCTGGCGTCGCGTTGTCGGGGGCTCAGCAGGTGTGGGAACGCGCGAGCGGGTCGCCTTGAACGTCACAATCCCGTTATGAAATATCCTGTCTGGACGAACGCTTCGCAGCCCTCGCCTCCTAGGAGTCACCTTCACCCTCATTATCATGCCTCACTGGCACTCATTTCCCGGCGTGGGCCACTATCAAGGGTCACTATCAATGGTCACTATCAAGGGTCACTATCATGGGTCATTGTCATGGGTTATTATTACGGGTCACTATCATGGGTCACCATCACCCCTCAATCATGGGTCACTATCACCATTATCCCTCACCGTCACTCTCATTCTTGCCACGATTCACATTCATTTGTCACCATCACGCTCACTATCCTTATTTTAAAAAATCCCTTTAAAGCAATAATACTTCTCTGCCGATAATTGATTAAATGTTTTATTGATACGTATTACCTATCTTTATCTTATTAATGATATTTATAATGATGGTTATGATGATGATGATGGTAATAATAACAATGATAATAATGATGATAATGAGGATAATAATAATAATAATAATAGTAATAGTAATAATGATAATAATGATGGTAATAATCATAATAATAATAATAAAAAAAAAAAATAATAATAATAATAATAATGATAATAATGATATTAATAATAGTAATAATAATAATAATAATAATAATAATAATAATAATAATAATGATAATAATAATAATAATAATAATAATAATAATAATAATGATGATAATAATAATAATAATGATAATAATAGTGAAAATAACATTACTATTAGCGGTTATTACAACAATAATAATATCAATGATTATGATGATGATAACGATGAGGATGATAATGATGATCAAAATGATAGTAATAATAATAATTATAATAATGAAGATGATGGTAAAATTAATAATGACAGTAACAACAACAACAAAATATAAAGTAGAACATGAAGAAGGAAGAAAATTAAAAGAAAAAAGAAAAGAATAAGAAAACGCAACAAAAACAAACAAACAAAGAAATGAAAAAAACAAACAAGAACAAAACCGGAAAAAAACTCAAACATCATTTTTGACAAATCATCATCTCCAACTACACCCCCCCCCCCATTAGAAAAAAAAAACACGCGTCATACACTTCATTTTCCTTTCGATTTCCTTCGCGTCATCACTCAATTATCTCCTTCGCATTGTCTTGGACCTTGACACCGAGATTTCCATAAGACACTAACGATTACGGGGCGACGCGGTTTCGTCACGAGAGGAGGGAGCGGGAGGGGGAGGGGGGAGGGGGGTGGGAAGAAAGAAGGGGGAGGAAGGGGGAGGAGGGAGAGGAAGGGGGAGGAAGGGGGAGGAAGGGGGAGGAAGGGGGAAGAAGGAGGGAGGGAAGGGGAGGGAGGGGGAGGAAGGAGGATGGAATAAGGAGGATGGAATGAAGGGAGAGGTAGAAGGGAGGAGAGGAAGGGGATTGAAATGAAGGGATGGTGGGAAGGAGGGAGAGGAGGGATGGGGGGGAGAGGAGGGATGGGGGGGAGAGGAGGGATGGGGGGAAGGAGAGAGAGGAGGGATGGGGGGGGGGGAGGATAGAGAGAGGGGAGTAAGGAGGAAGGAAGAGAGAGAGAGAGAACGAAAAAAAGAGAGAGAACAAGGAGAGAGCAAAATAAATATAATTATCACTTATAACAATATATGAAATAGAAACAAATAACACCAATAAACAAAATATAATATATTCGAAACGCCATTAAAAACACATCGACTTCCCAGCAAAGCAGCTTCCATATAATGTCAAGGACACAATGTTACCAATGCCAGTAATCGCCGAAGTGACCCCATTCCGACGAAACAAAAGCATAACACGCACATGACAAAGTGCCAAAGTGGAAGTGACACGGAGATTCGAGCGCACGATAGTGTCATAAGAGGAAAGCCACGGAAATGCACGCGGCGACACAGTGTCAAACGTCTTGGAAATGACACAGGGGTTCGAGCACATACCGAAGTGTCGAGCGTCGTATGAAAGCGACACGGAAATGCATGCAAGTGTCAATCGTTTTGCTAATCAAGTGGATTCACAGCGTCGAGTTTCTAGATTGCAACACTGGGATTGCAGAACAGTGCAATGCCAAACGTCTTAGAAGTGACACGTGGAATATGTATCTTTGTTCTTGAATATCCTAACACAGCGCCGAAGACAAGAGCCTCGTGAGATAAGCATAAATTCCTCGCCCGACGAAGGTCAGTCATGAGTAGTGTCAATCACACGCGAATACGTAACGGTGCTATGGTAAAAAAAAAAAAAAAAAAAAAAAAAAGGCAATAGAAGAATCAGTATCTGAATAAATTTGTTCGTGGGAA
>BOPN01000290.1:114689-117189 GCA_017312705.2 Penaeus japonicus | reverse complement strand
CTTTCCAATTATCAACACAGTTATTCCTATTTCTTCTCCTTTCTTTTCTTTCCTTCCACCACCTACTTCTTCTTCTCTTCTTCTCCATAATCTATGTCTTCTTCTTTGTCTTCCTTTTTATTCCTTCTTTTTGTCATTCTTCTCCATCTCCTTCTTCTTCTCTTCTTCTCCATAATCTATGTCTTCTTCTTCTTTTTATTCCTTCTTTTTGTCATTCTTCTCCACCTCCTTCTTCTTCTCTTCTTCTCCATAATCTATGTCTTCTTCTTCTTTTTATTCCTTCTTGTTATTCTTCTCCACCTCCTCCTCTTCTTTCTCGTCTTCTTCTTCTACTTTTCTTCTCTGCTTCTACATCCCCACTTACTCCTTTTTTCTTCCTCTTCCCCCTCCTCTTCTTCGCTTGCTCCCCCTCTTTCGTCTTATTCTCCTACTACTTTTTCCCCTTGTCTTCCCTTTTCTTTCATCTTTTTCTTCTTCTCATTCTTCCCTACCTCCTCCTCCTCTTCTTATCTTCTACTTCCTCTTCTTTGTCTTCCTATTTCTTTCTTCTTCTTCCTATTCTTCTCCAATTCCTCCTTCTTTTTCGTCTTCTTTTCCTACTTCTTTTTCGTATACTTTCCTTTTCTGTTCCTTCTTTCCCATTTCCACCTCTCTCTTCTTCTTCTTCTTCTTCTTCTTCTGCTTCTTCTTCTTCTTCTTCTTCTTCTCCTTCTTCTTCTTCTCTTCTACCTCCTTAAAGACTCAATCAGCTGATCGACGCCATTTCCTTTCGTTCAATCGTGCTCATAAACGAAGCTAATTATATTGATCAAATTGATCACTCTAATTGCACGTTGCACCAGAGAGTTTATTTCCCTCTCCAGCATGACTAGAATTTCGTGTCTTTTAAACAGATGACAAGACCGAAGCCATGATAGTTTTATAATCATGTTTGATAAGCCTTCAGGTCGCGATAATGCATCATTGAAGTTCAAATGGATGTAATAAAGTCCACAAAGGTGAAGTTATGGAGCAATCTTACAACTTATGTGCAATAACACGTGTGGATTTAAGAGCTTTGAGTCTTTTTTTATTGCTTGATTTATCTTTCATGCCAGTTTTGATATACTTGTTTTCATAAGCATTACATGATATCAAAATCGTAATCATCATTTTATTGACGGATTACAAAAACTTTTGTTGATTTACTCTTTATATTCATGATTGAATAAGAATAACATTGATCAGTGGAAGAGAATGTAATTTGATTTTATTTTTGAACATAATATAAATCCCAATTTTTGTTAGGCCAGGTTTTTCTTCATCCTTGAAAACAATTACTCAGAAAAGATATTTCAAATAAAAAAAAAGTTCATTCTTCATATCATCTGGACAACGCGCAAACTAGTATGAAGGTCAGAGCGTTAGTGTGACAAATTACTTCCTTCGAATTAAGGAGCATGAAACACGAAACAGGGCAGGAAATTCGAGAAAAACTCAGACTCATAAACATAACGATATTGACTCCATTACTGCTGAGTAACCAGGCGATTCAGAGGAAAAGAAGAAGGGAAGAGAGGAAGGGATGGAAGAGAGAGAGGGAAGAGAGAGAGGGAAGAGAGAGAGAGAGAGAGAGAGAGAGAGAGAGAGAGAGAGAGAGAGAGAGAGAGAGAGAGAGAGAGAGAGAGAGAGAGAGAGAGAGAGAGAGAGAGAGAGAGAGAGAGAGAGAGAGAGAGAGAGAGAGAGAGCGAGAGAGAGAAAGAGAGAGGGAGAGAGAGAGAGAGAGAGAGAGAGAGAGAGAGAGAGAGAGAGAGAGAGAGAGAGAGAGAGAGAGAGAGAGAGAGAGAGAGAGAGAGAGAGAGAGAGAGAGAGAGAGAGAGAGAGAGAGAGAGAGAGAGAGAGAGAGAGAGAGAGAGAGAGAGAGAGAGAGAAAGAGAGATAGAGAGAGAGATAGATAGATAGAGAGAGAGAGACAGAGAGAAAGAGAGAGATAGAGAGAGAGAGCGAGAGAGAGAGAGAGAGAGAGAGAGAGAGAGAGAGAGAGAGAGAGAGACAGAGAGAGAGAGAGAGAGAGAGAGAGAGAGCGAGAGAGCACAAAGCGAGAGACCGGTTCTTGCGATGGCATTGAAGTCTCCTATAACAGTGACGTTTCAACTTGTTCCACTGGAAAAGTTTGTCTGAAAAAACAACAACATCTCGCCTTTCTCTTCGTTTGGGATTCGTTCGCTCCTGCCGCCTCTTTTTGCCGAATTTTCGTTGCCTGTGATTATGCCGTGTGTCAAAGTGCAGTGCAATGCAATGGCTTTCTCTAGATAAAAAGACAGCGCAATTATAGTAAATGGGAGAGGTTTGCGAGATTGGTTAGCATTGGAATTGAATGATGATGATAATAATGATGATGATATTAATGATAGCAGTTATGATGATGATAATGATAACGATGATAATAATGATAATAACAATAATTATAATAATAATAATAACAGTAAACAGTAATGATAATAACAGCAAACAATGATAA
>BOPN01000290.1:97189-102189 GCA_017312705.2 Penaeus japonicus | reverse complement strand
CTCTCTCTCTCTCCCTCTCTCTCTCTCTCTCTCTCTCTCTCTCTCTCTCTCTCTCTCTCTCTCTCTCTCTCTCTCTCTCTCTCTCTCTCTTTCCCTTCCTCCCGAATCCTCTGTCGCCCCTCATCTCCTCCCGTCCAACGCCACACCCAGGAAAAGGAAGTAGGCAACAGCACAAATCACGTAACACTTAATAACGGCACGTAGCATAGCGTAACATCCTTCGCTAAACTGTGGTCGTTGCTTAGTGGCCAACATGTTCCGATAATGATATTGTTCTTATTTTTTTGTAATAAGAAGGAAAAAGTAACGAGAAAGATTTCACTATTTTTTTCCGCCGACCGATTCCCGCGACACAGGAAGTTGAAAAGGTTGGGGCGGGCCGGGGGGGGGGGGGGGTGAGAAACAGAGTGTGAAGAGAAGATGGAGGGAGGGAGGGGGGAGGGGAGTGGGAGAGAAAAATAAGGAGAGGAGGAGGTTCAGAGGGAGAGGGCGCTAGGAGAAAAAGAGGGTGGGGAAGACAAAGAGAGGGAGAAGGAAAGAGAGAGAGAGAGAGAGAGAGAGAGAGAGAGAGAGAGAGAGAGAGAGAGAGAGAGAGAGAGAGAGAGAGAGAGAGAGAGAGAGAGAGAGAGAGATTGAGCGAGAGCAGAGGATAAAGAACTAGAAATGGCAAAAGAAGACAACAACATGAAAAATATAGGGCAAAAGAAGAAGAAGAAGAAACAAAAAAAAAAAACGAAAAAAAAAAAAATAGATCGGAAAAAAATAGAGAGTGAAGATCAGATAAGCAGATGAGTCCTCTTAAGCAGGTGGCCACTTAAAGGCACGTGAACACACCATAAGCAGCGGAGAGTCACTGCCACCCAGCGCGCTCGCCGAAAATGGCCGCATTAAGAAACCCCGTAACGGCCAAACCTTCTGTTGCAACAAATTCAACTTTCATTTTCCCCTTAAAAGAAATACAAAAAAAAATAATCTAAATCACGAAAATCATAAAAAAAGACGATGGAAATCCTAAGAATCTGTGATCGAAAACTAGATTGGACGGAAGACCGACTGCCGTGAGTGACGTAAGACTCGAAGCCACAAGAGTTGTTCCGATTCGGGGGGGGGGGGGGGGGGCAGTAGGCTATTCAGGATATACAGGTCTGATCGGTCGGGGGAGGAAGGGGGGGGGGGCTAGGCCTACGTTGGGAGAATAGGTCTTGAAGTCGCGTTTATGATGGTGAGAATGGTAAAGGGTTTTATGTATGTTCTTTCCGTGATTGAAATTTGTCGTGTACATCTATAAAGGAATGGAAATTGGTTAAACACATATGCAAACGGTAGCACACACATACCTGGATGATTCATGCTGAAAACAACCAAACACACACACACACATACATACATACATACTTACATACATACATACATACATACATATATATATATATATATATATATATATATATATATACATACATATATATATATATATATATATATGTATATATATATATATATATTATATATATATATATATATATATATATATATATATATATATATATATATATATATGTATATATATATATATATATATATATATTATATATATATATATATATATATATACATACACACCACACACACACGTGTGTGTGTGTGCGCGTTATCCAGGCAACATAAACAGAGCGGCGAAATAACGGAGAGAGAAAGTCCTCCGGCGTCGATCGCGAATCGAATCGGACCGGCACTCCCTCCCTCCTCCCTCCCTCCTTAGCTCTGCTCCCTCCCTCCTCCCTCGTCTTCCCTTCTCCCTCCCTCCTCCCTCTCCTCCTCCAATCTTTCCCCCGAGTCGTCCTTCTATTACTGTTTCTCCTCCTCCTCTTTTCTCCTTCACCTTTCCCTCTCCCCACTACGTAATCCCCTCCTACCCCTTCCTCCTCCTCTTCTTCCCTCTACTTCCTCTCCCTCTTCTTCCTCTTTCTCCCCCTCCCCCTCCACCTCTCCCTCTTCTTCCTCTTTTTCCCCCTCCACCTCTCCCCTCCCTTCCTCCTCCTCCTGCGTGTACACACCTCCTCGCAACAGGTGTAGGGAGAAACCCGCGCGAGTCAATCTCCGGCGCGGCGACAGCGGGCGGGTTGGCGCGCTTCTTTCGTCCTTTCTGGCGACACTCGCGTCACACGCCCCGGCGAACACGGCGACGCCCCCCCCCCCCCCCCCCCCTCTCTCTCTCTCTCTCTCTCTCTCTCTCTCTCTCTCTCTCTCTCTCTCTCTCTCTCTCTCTCTCTCTCTCTCTCTCTCTCTCTCTCTCTTTCTCTCTCTCTTCCCCTCCTCCCCTCTTCCCTTCTCCCCCTCTCCCCGTCTCACACTCTCATCCTTTCCTTCCCCCTACCTACAGCCTCCCCTCATCTCCCCCCCCCCACTCTTCGAAAGCCAGTTAGCGAAAAAAAAAAAGATTGGTCGCTTACGCATACACACCGCCCATGCGCGCCCGCCCGCCCGCACTCAGACACATAACTCTCTCTTCACGTTCGCTTTCGCGTCTTTTCCCCGAAGCCGAAACTCAGCGGCGCTTGCTTTTGTTTGTGTGTTTTTACTGCCTTTTCACTTGGTTGTGTCTTTGTTCGTTTCGTTGACGCTCCCCTTCCGTCTTCCTTATATTCATGTTTTTTTTTTTTTTTTGGTTTATTTGTCTTCCCCTTTCTTTTTTGCTTGTCTATCTGAGAGAGATAAATATAGATAGATAGATAGATAGATAGATAGATAGATAGATAGATAGATAGATAGGTAGATAGATAGATAGATAGATAGATAGATAGATAGAAAGAGAGAGAGAGAGAGAGAGAGAGAGAGAGAGAGAGAGAGAGAGAGAGAGAGAGAGAGAGAGAGAGAGAGAGAGAGAGAGAGAGAGAGAGAGAAAGAGAGAAAGAAAGAAAGAGAAAGAGAAAGAGAAAGAGAAAGAGAGAGAGAGAAAGAAAGAGAAAGAGAAAGAGAGAGACAGACAGACAGTACTGATAGACAGGTAGGCAAACAAATAGACAGATAGATAAATAAACTTAAGTGAAATACCTTTAAAAATATCTCACTTCGGACAATCTTGTAACAACAACAACAACAACAACAACAGAGTCAGCAACAACAAAGGCACTGCCTCGACCCTCGCTGGCAGAGTCAGCTCCGCCCTTGACCCCCATACGCGTCGCACGTAATGGCTCTCGGGTCAAAGGTCATCGAGGAGGGGAAGGCAGGAGTCGGGTCGTAGGATCGGGCGAAAAGAGGTCCTGTTGGGCCTCTTATTAATTAAGATAAGGATTAATATAAAATCGTAATTGAAGCTAATAGGTTGACTTAATAAGATGAAATCCATCTGTTGCACATACGAATACGAATTGATGTTAAAAAATAAACTTCAGAAATAGAAGTGAAAGTACTGTATGATAATCATCGTGAGATAATGACGCGAGGGTTCTTCGAGGCTTTCCCTTTATCATGTCTACGGTTTTACGCGACGTAGGAGCGGAAAGGAGCGAGACGGAGATAAACAGGTAAATGGATGGAAAAGCTAAACACGTGCAAGAAAATGGAAAGTAGATATTTGCAGTTAATAAATAGAGAACTGTAAAAAAAATTTATATCCGTGGTGGTATTTAAGTATGTATGTATGCATACACATGGTTGTATTTATGTACGTATGTATATACAAGTATGCATATATGTATGTATATAAATATTTGTATGTATGTACGAATAAAGTAATAAGACACGACAATGAATACAATATGATATAACAAGATATGATAAAACATGAAATAATATTCATAAAACCTCCGCAAAGCTAAAGACAAAAGACCCGAACCGCAGAACCGCTGAACCGTATCGCGGGTCGCAGGTCACGGGAGCATCAGTCAGCCAGGTCACGGCGCAGCGAAGGTCACGTGAGTTAAGCAGCAGGAGGCGAGAGACTCCTGACGGCGAGGCAGACGGACACAGGCGCTCGTGAGGCCAGTTCTTCGCCCTCTACTTTGCTGGGACTTTGTTGATGTTTTTCTTCTTCTTCGTTTGTTCTCCTTTGTTTTCTAATTCGTCTTCTTTGTTTATTTTCCTCTTCGACTTTTTCGTGTTCATTCTTCTCCTCCCTCTTCCTCGTCTCCTCCCTCTATTCGTTCTTCTTCTCCTACTTTCTCTTTCTCTTCTTCTCCCCTCTTCCTCTTCCTTTTCCTTTTACTTTTTTCTTCTTCTTTATCCTCGTCTCTCTCCTCCCCTCCTCCTCCTCCTCCTCCTCCTTCTCCTCCTCCTTCCCCTTCCCCTTCTTCTTCTTCTTCTTTTTCTCCCTCTTCTTCTCCTCCTCCTCCTCTTCACTTCCATCCTCATTTATTATTCTTCGTACGAGCAGCCCATAAAGAGACTTGTCACCAATGTGAAAGTTAAATAAATTTAACAAAGGTCTAACTCACAACAGAAGGCTTAGTGTTAGCAAAAGAATTTATCAGTAATAAAACATTGATATTAATGATGATAATAACAATATCAATGTTAATAACATTGGTAACATTAACAAGAAGGGTAATGATGATGACATTAACGATGAGAATCATAATAATAACAAGAAAAATAATATAACAACAACAATAAAAATAATAATGATAATAATAAGAAAGACAATAGTAATAATAACAGTAATAATGATAATAATCGTGATAAGACAAAGACGGAAAGAACCTTAAAAAAAAGAAAAAAGAAGAAGAATTGGACAAGGAGAGAGAACATTATTATCATGATTTTTTCAGTTTCACCATTCGCGTTGTTTTAATAATTTACTGAAAATCCTCCTTCATTGTTTCGCTATTGTCCTCTTTTTCCCCCCTTTCCCATCCTTTCTCTTCCTCTTTGTCTCTTTATCTTTTTTCTCTCTCTCTCGTTCTTTATCTTTATTCCTTCTTTTCCTTTGCCTTTCTACTTTTCTCCCTCTCCTTTTCCTCTTCTCTCTTTTTTTTTCTTTTCTTCTTTTCCTTTTT
>BOPN01000290.1:74689-77189 GCA_017312705.2 Penaeus japonicus | reverse complement strand
AGAGTGAAGCTGCACCGCAAAGCCAAGCCACAGCGCAGATGTTGCGGGGCGAGAGAATGGACTTACTCAAGCAGTCAGATTTTAATACGCTTAGCTCAATAATAAAGATGATAACACAACACAACACACGTTATATTCTTCGTTCTTTCGGGTAAAGCGGAATTACTTCGCGAGAAGATCCAACATGAGAGAACAAATTATGATGTTATGTAATACACGTCGGAAACGAGGGACACATCGTCTCGATATTATAATACACGTCGTTTTTTAAGGGCGAACGACACCAGCCTGGTATGTGGTAGACCTCAGCTCCCTTAACCCTTTCTTTCTCTCGTATTTTCCTTTCACTTTCCTTCACAAACAGTAGACAGCAAATCCTTTCTTAGACGACCTTGGGCGTGCGAGGAAGAGGAGGAGGAGGAGGAGGAGGGAGAGGGAGAGAGGGAGGGGAGAGGAGGAGGAGGAGGGAGAGGGAGAGGGAGGGGGGAAGGGGGAGAGGGAGGGGGGGAGGGGGAGAGGGAGGAAGGGAGAGGGGGGAAGGGGGGAGGGGATAGAGGTGTCCGGACGTCTCAGGTATACGAGATGAGCTTAGGATACCTGCTCGTGCTCGCTCGTAGGAAACGTCAGGCAGAAAATATTCATGTAATCTACGTCTATCTTATTTTCTTATCTCTACGTATCTTTCCGAACGATCAAACTTACTCCCCTTATATATTGTAACGAGAATTATATATATATATTCATCGGTTTTCAGCCCTAAACACACAGAAATCGAAAGGATTATGCAAATCAGGCCTCCGAGTGACAAGGCAGCCAGACAGAGATGACCAGCAGTGAACCGAAACACTAAACTGACCCTCTGTCTAACGACACGTCTTCCTCGTGGTGGCTAACTATTCATTCTAAAAAAAAAAAAAAAAAAAAAAATCTAACACGTCAATATAATGATATTCCCTTGAAACCACTTAATAATAGACGAATTACGAATAACAGACGAATTACGAATGCCAGACGAATTACGGAAAGGCGGAAGCTAGAACTTTGCAATAAAACATTACACTTTATCAACACACGTATTGTACTAAAAGTGACGTAAGGTAGAAGGATTCTGAAAGTGCTGTGTCACTCTTACTGTGGAAATTTTAAATCTGGTTGAGGTGTGTTTTAAATAGGAGGTGTTGCTGCTACTATTATCACTATCATTATCATCATCATTATTTCTTATGTGTTTGTTTTCATTAACATAATTATAATTAACATAATTATAATTATAACTTTAATATTGCTATTATTATTATTATTATCATTATCATCATTATCTTTAATATTAATCATTTTTATTATTATCATTATTATCATAATTATTATGATTACTATTATTATTATTATTAGCATCATTACAATTATTATTATTATTAGCATCATTACAATTATTATTATTATCATTATCACTATTATTTTTGTTGTTATTATTATCATTATCATTTTTATTGTCATCTTTATTATCATTAATATCATTATCATCAATGTTTCTTTTATCGTCATCAATATCATTATTTCTATTATCATCACTATCATCATTACTATTATAGTTGTTTCCATCCTTACTACTATTACTGTTACTATTATCATAATTATTGTCATTATCGCTAATGTTATCATTGTCATTATCACCATCATTATGATTACTGTTGTTATTACCATTATCATCATTATCATTGTTAGTACTATCATTATTGTTATCATTATTACTTATCATCATTTATCATTAACTTTTGTTATCATTATTATTATTGTTGTTGTTATTATCTTTGTTATTATTATTATCATTATTATGTTGTTGTTGTTATCGTTATAATTCTTATAATTATCATCATCACTATTATAATTATCATCATCATTATTATTATTATAATAATAATTATTATTATTATAATAATAATTATTATTATTACTGTTATTATTATTATCATTATTTTCATAATCATTATTGTTATAATTATCATTATTATCATTATTATTATTACTATTATTATCATCATTATCATTACTATTTTTATTATTATTATTATTATCATTATTATTATCATTATCATAATCATTAATGTTATCATTATAATTATTATTATCATTATCATTATTATTACCATTATTATTATTATTATTATTATTATTATTACTATTATTATCATTATTATTATTATTATTATCATTATTATTATTATTATTATTATTATTATTATTATTATCATCATCATTATCATTATCGTCATTTCTTATTATAATTATTACTTTTATTATTCTCATTATTAATATTACAATCATCATTATCGTCATTATCATATCATCATAAGCATTCCTTTTATTGTTACTGATATTACTATACTAACTAATTATATAATCAATTTACATTGTTTATCATATCATAATACTAATTATATTTTGTATCTATTATATTGCATATTATAGCAATCTATCTATATTTATCATATTATTTATC